>JAQPPZ010001115.1:175000-176524 GCA_028583015.1 Wollemia nobilis | reverse complement strand
AAACCCTAAACCCTAAACCCTAAACCCTAAACCCTAAACCCTAAACCCTAAACCCTAAACCCTAAACCCTAAACCCTAAACCCTAAACCCTAAACCCTAAACCCTAAACCCTAAACCCTAAACCCTAAACCCTAAACCCTAAACCCTAAACCCTAAACCCTAAACCCTAAACCCTAAACCCTAAACCCTAAACCCTAAACCCTAAACCCTAAACCCTAAACCCTAAACCCTAAACCCTAAACCCTAAACCCTAAACCCTAAACCCTAAACCCTAAACCCTAAACCCTAAACCCTAAACCCTAAACCCTAAACCCTAAACCCTAAACCCTAAACCCTAAACCCTAAACCCTAAACCCTAAACCCTAAACCCTAAACCCTAAACCCTAAACCCTAAACCCTAAACCCTAAACCCTAAACCCTAAACCCTAAACCCTAAACCCTAAACCCTAAACCCTAAACCCTAAACCCTAAACCCTAAACCCTAAACCCTAAACCCTAAACCCTAAACCCTAAACCCTAAACCCTAAAACCCTAAACCCTAAACCCTAAACCCTAAACCCTAAACCCTAAACCCTAAACCCTAAACCCTAAACCCTAAACCCTAAACCCTAAACCCTAAACCCTAAACCCTAAACCCTAAACCCTAAACCCTAAACCCTAAACCCTAAACCCTAAACCCTAAACCCTAAACCCTAAACCCTAAACCCTAAACCCTAAACCCTAAACCCTAAACCCTAAACCCTAAACCCTAAACCCTAAACCCTAAACCCTAAAACCTAAACCCTAAACCCTAAACCCTAAACCCTAAACCCTAAACCCTAAACCCTAAACCCTAAACCCTAAACCCTAAACCCTAAACCCTAAACCCTAAACCCTAAACCCTAAACCCTAAACCCTAAACCCTAAACCCTAAAACCCTAAACCCTAAACCCTAAACCCTAAACCCTAAACCCTAAACCCTAAACCCTAAACCCTAAACCCTAAACCCTAAACCCTAAACCCTAAACCCTAAACCCTAAACCCTAAACCCTAAACCCTAAACCCTAAACCCTAAACCCTAAACCCTAAACCCTAAACCCTAAACCCTAAACCCTAAACCCTAAAACCCTAAACCCTAAACCCTAAACCCTAAACCCTAAACCCTAAACCCTAAACCCTAAACCCTAAACCCTAAACCCTAAACCCTAAACCCTAAACCCTAAACCCTAAACCCTAAACCCTAAACCCTAAACCCTAAACCCTAAACCCTAAACCCTAAACCCTAAACCCTAAACCCTAAACCCTAAACCCTAAACCCTAAACCCTAAACCCTAAACCCTAAACCCTAAACCCTAAACCCTAAACCCTAAACCCTAAACCCTAAACCCTAAACCCTAAACCCTAAACCCTAAACCCTAAACCCTAAACCCTAAACCCTAAACCCTAAACCCTAAACCCTAAACCCTAAACCCTAAACCCTAAACCCTAAACCCTAAACCCTAAACCCTAAACCCTAAACCCTAAACCCTAAACCCTAAACCCTAA
>JAQPPZ010001115.1:162500-167500 GCA_028583015.1 Wollemia nobilis | reverse complement strand
TAAACCCTAAACCCTAAACCCTAAACCCTAAACCCTAAACCCTAAACCCTAAACCCTAAACCCTAAACCCTAAACCCTAAACCCTAAACCCTAAACCCTAAACCCTAAACCCTAAACCCTAAACCCTAAACCCTAAACCCTAAACCCTAAACCCTAAACCCTAAACCCTAAACCCTAAACCCTAAACCCTAAACCCTAAACCCTAAACCCTAAACCCTAAACCCTAAACCCTAAACCCTAAACCCTAAACCCTAAACCCTAAACCCTAAACCCTAAACCCTAAACCCTAAACCCTAAACCCTAAACCCTAAACCCTAAACCCTAAACCCTAAACCCTAAACCCTAAACCCTAAACCCTAAACCCTAAACCCTAAACCCTAAACCCTAAACCCTAAACCCTAAACCCTAAACCCTAAACCCTAAACCCTAAACCCTAAACCCTAAACCCTAAACCCTAAACCCTAAACCCTAAACCCTAAACCCTAAACCCTAAACCCTAAACCCTAAACCCTAAACCCTAAACCCTAAACCCTAAACCCTAAACCCTAAACCCTAAACCCTAAACCCTAAACCCTAAACCCTAAACCCTAAACCCTAAACCCTAAACCCTAAACCCTAAACCCTAAACCCTAAACCCTAAACCCTAAACCCTAAACCCTAAACCCTAAACCCTAAACCCTAAACCCTAAACCCTAAACCCTAAACCCTAAACCCTAAACCCTAAACCCTAAACCCTAAACCCTAAACCCTAAACCCTAAACCCTAAACCCTAAACCCTAAACCCTAAACCCTAAACCCTAAACCCTAAACCCTAAACCCTAAACCCTAAACCCTAAACCCTAAACCCTAAACCCTAAACCCTAAACCCTAAACCCTAAACCCTAAACCCTAAACCCTAAACCCTAAACCCTAAACCCTAAACCCTAAACCCTAAACCCTAAACCCTAAACCCTAAACCCTAAACCCTAAACCCTAAACCCTAAACCCTAAACCCTAAACCCTAAACCCTAAACCCTAAACCCTAAACCCTAAACCCTAAACCCTAAACCCTAAACCCTAAACCCTAAACCCTAAACCCTAAACCCTAAACCCTAAACCCTAAACCCTAAACCCTAAACCCTAAACCCTAAACCCTAAACCCTAAACCCTAAACCCTAAACCCTAAACCCTAAACCCTAAACCCTAAACCCTAAACCCTAAACCCTAAACCCTAAACCCTAAACCCTAAACCCTAAACCCTAAACCCTAAACCCTAAACCCTAAACCCTAAACCCTAAACCCTAAACCCTAAACCCTAAACCCTAAACCCTAAACCCTAAACCCTAAACCCTAAACCCTAAACCCTAAACCCTAAACCCTAAACCCTAAACCCTAAACCCTAAACCCTAAACCCTAAACCCTAAACCCTAAACCCTAAACCCTAAACCCTAAACCCTAAACCCTAAACCCTAAACCCTAAACCCTAAACCCTAAACCCTAAACCCTAAACCCTAAACCCTAAACCCTAAACCCTAAACCCTAAACCCTAAACCCTAAACCCTAAACCCTAAACCCTAAACCCTAAACCCTAAACCCTAAACCCTAAACCCTAAACCCTAAACCCTAAACCCTAAACCCTAAACCCTAAACCCTAAACCCTAAACCCTAAACCCTAAACCCTAAACCCTAAACCCTAAACCCTAAACCCTAAACCCTAAACCCTAAACCCTAAACCCTAAACCCTAAACCCTAAACCCTAAACCCTAAACCCTAAACCCTAAACCCTAAACCCTAAACCCTAAACCCTAAACCCTAAACCCTAAACCCTAAACCCTAAACCCTAAACCCTAAACCCTAAACCCTAAACCCTAAACCCTAAACCCTAAACCCTAAACCCTAAACCCTAAACCCTAAACCCTAAACCCTAAACCCTAAACCCTAAACCCTAAACCCTAAACCCTAAACCCTAAACCCTAAACCCTAAACCCTAAACCCTAAACCCTAAACCCTAAACCCTAAACCCTAAACCCTAAACCCTAAACCCTAAACCCTAAACCCTAAACCCTAAACCCTAAACCCTAAACCCTAAACCCTAAACCCTAAACCCTAAACCCTAAACCCTAAACCCTAAACCCTAAACCCTAAACCCTAAACCCTAAACCCTAAACCCTAAACCCTAAACCCTAAACCCTAAACCCTAAACCCTAAACCCTAAACCCTAAACCCTAAACCCTAAACCCTAAACCCTAAACCCTAAACCCTAAACCCTAAACCCTAAACCCTAAACCCTAAACCCTAAACCCTAAACCCTAAACCCTAAACCCTAAACCCTAAACCCTAAACCCTAAACCCTAAACCCTAAACCCTAAACCCTAAACCCTAAACCCTAAACCCTAAACCCTAAACCCTAAACCCTAAACCCTAAACCCTAAACCCTAAACCCTAAACCCTAAACCCTAAACCCTAAACCCTAAACCCTAAACCCTAAACCCTAAACCCTAAACCCTAAACCCTAAACCCTAAACCCTAAACCCTAAACCCTAAACCCTAAACCCTAAACCCTAAACCCTAAACCCTAAACCCTAAACCCTAAACCCTAAACCCTAAACCCTAAACCCTAAACCCTAAACCCTAAACCCTAAACCCTAAACCCTAAACCCTAAACCCTAAACCCTAAACCCTAAACCCTAAACCCTAAACCCTAAACCCTAAACCCTAAACCCTAAACCCTAAACCCTAAACCCTAAACCCTAAACCCTAAACCCTAAACCCTAAACCCTAAACCCTAAACCCTAAACCCTAAACCCTAAACCCTAAACCCTAAACCCTAAACCCTAAACCCTAAACCCTAAACCCTAAACCCTAAACCCTAAACCCTAAACCCTAAACCCTAAACCCTAAACCCTAAACCCTAAACCCTAAACCCTAAACCCTAAACCCTAAACCCTAAACCCTAAACCCTAAACCCTAAACCCTAAACCCTAAACCCTAAACCCTAAACCCTAAACCCTAAACCCTAAACCCTAAACCCTAAACCCTAAAACCCTAAACCCTAAACCCTAAACCCTAAACCCTAAACCCTAAACCCTAAACCCTAAACCCTAAACCCTAAACCCTAAACCCTAAACCCTAAACCCTAAACCCTAAACCCTAAACCCTAAACCCTAAACCCTAAACCCTAAACCCTAAACCCTAAACCCTAAACCCTAAACCCTAAACCCTAAACCCTAAACCCTAAACCCTAAACCCTAAACCCTAAACCCTAAACCCTAAACCCTAAACCCTAAACCCTAAACCCTAAACCCTAAACCCTAAACCCTAAACCCTAAACCCTAAACCCTAAACCCTAAACCCTAAACCCTAAACCCTAAACCCTAAACCCTAAACCCTAAACCCTAAACCCTAAACCCTAAACCCTAAACCCTAAACCCTAAACCCTAAACCCTAAACCCTAAACCCTAAACCCTAAACCCTAAACCCTAAACCCTAAACCCTAAACCCTAAACCCTAAACCCTAAACCCTAAACCCTAAACCCTAAACCCTAAACCCTAAACCCTAAACCCTAAACCCTAAACCCTAAACCCTAAACCCTAAACCCTAAACCCTAAACCCTAAACCCTAAACCCTAAACCCTAAACCCTAAACCCTAAACCCTAAACCCTAAACCCTAAACCCTAAACCCTAAACCCTAAACCCTAAACCCTAAACCCTAAACCCTAAACCCTAAACCCTAAACCCTAAACCCTAAACCCTAAACCCTAAACCCTAAACCCTAAACCCTAAACCCTAAACCCTAAACCCTAAACCCTAAACCCTAAACCCTAAACCCTAAACCCTAAACCCTAAACCCTAAACCCTAAACCCTAAACCCTAAACCCTAAACCCTAAACCCTAAACCCTAAACCCTAAACCCTAAACCCTAAACCCTAAACCCTAAACCCTAAACCCTAAACCCTAAACCCTAAACCCTAAACCCTAAACCCTAAACCCTAAACCCTAAACCCTAAACCCTAAACCCTAAACCCTAAACCCTAAACCCTAAACCCTAAACCCTAAACCCTAAACCCTAAACCCTAAACCCTAAACCCTAAACCCTAAACCCTAAACCCTAAACCCTAAACCCTAAACCCTAAACCCTAAACCCTAAACCCTAAACCCTAAACCCTAAACCCTAAACCCTAAAACCCTAAACCCTAAACCCTAAACCCTAAACCCTAAACCCTAAACCCTAAACCCTAAACCCTAAACCCTAAACCCTAAACCCTAAACCCTAAACCCTAAACCCTAAACCCTAAACCCTAAACCCTAAACCCTAAACCCTAAACCCTAAACCCTAAACCCTAAACCCTAAACCCTAAACCCTAAACCCTAAACCCTAAACCCTAAACCCTAAACCCTAAACCCTAAACCCTAAACCCTAAACCCTAAACCCTAAACCCTAAACCCTAAACCCTAAACCCTAAACCCTAAACCCTAAACCCTAAACCCTAAACCCTAAACCCTAAACCCTAAACCCTAAACCCTAAACCCTAAACCCTAAACCCTAAACCCCTAAACCCTAAACCCTAAACCCTAAACCCTAAACCCTAAACCCTAAACCCTAAACCCTAAACCCTAAACCCTAAACCCTAAACCCTAAACCCTAAACCCTAAACCCTAAACCCTAAACCCTAAACCCTAAACCCTAAACCCTAAACCCTAAACCCTAAACCCTAAACCCTAAACCCTAAACCCTAAACCCTAAACCCTAAACCCTAAACCCTAAACCCTAAACCCTAAACCCTAAACCCTAAACCCTAAACCCTAAACCCTAAACCCTAAACCCTAAACCCTAAACCCTAAACCCTAAACCCTAAACCCTAAACCCTAAACCCTAAACCCTAAACCCTAAACCCTAAACCCTAAACCCTAAACCCTAAACCCTAAACCCTAAACCCTAAACCCTAAACCCTAAACCCTAAACCCTAAACCCTAAACCCTAAACCCTAAACCCTAAACCCTAAACCCTAAACCCTAAACC
>JAQPPZ010001115.1:0-157500 GCA_028583015.1 Wollemia nobilis | reverse complement strand
ACAACCTCCTCCACAGAATCCCTCCTCTCGGCCAAAAAACGGGGTGCCTTCCGGGGGTCCTCCTCGGAATACCACTTCGAATGCCTCTGGTCAGTTGCAATCGGAGCCAAAATCCAGACAACCGAACTCCAATGCTGCCCCATCTGCTGGACTGCGTGGTGCATCAAACAAAATTCGAGGTCGGGGTCGCGGTCGAGGTCGGGGTCGTGGTCGAAATCAGAATCAGGTTCCTCGCCAGAATCAGTCAAACCGAAACGCGGGGGCCTCCAACGCCCGCGCTTTCGCTTGAGCTTCTGGGGAGTTGTCATCGACCGAGCTTTATTTGCCCGTATCTTCTTCTCTCGCAAGTCTCCTGCTGAGATTGACAATCGAATTTCCAATATGGCAATTCATAATCTCTCATCAAGACGACTGAGTTATGAAGAACGCAAATTGCTCGGTATGGGTGTGAAGTTCATCCCACGCCCTCCTCCGATGACTATGTCCGAAATTCACTCTGAATTTCGTGCTTTTGCTCGCCTTCTACGTCTCAGAGCCTTCTTTGGTCCGGATAATCCTGATGATATTCCTAATCCAGATGTTGATGCTGCTCTTCTTCCTTTTCATGGTATTTTTCCTCATCAATTTCGTATGCCTAATCCTCTTTGGCATCCTGATGAGCCCAACCTTGAATTGGAAGAGATCATTCAGAAGTGCGAATCTCTACTACAGAACCAGATTGCCTCCTGCTCGTTTGATGTTCGTCCTCTTCTGCCCGCAAGGCTCATGAAGTGCCTTAAGGACCTGAAAAAAGATGACTCCATCACCATCAAGCCTGCGGACAAAAATCTTGGACTCGTCATTCTCAACCGTTCCTGGTATGCTAATGAGGGTCTTCGACAACTTTCTGATTCTGCTGTTTATGAAGAAGTCTCTGATATTCCATGGAAGTTGCTTTGGAGTAAGCTTTCTTTTTTGACTGATAAATTCTCTGTTTTGAAGTCAATTAAGCGTTTTCTTCTGCAGTATCCAGTTTCCCGTTCTAGAGCTTGTGCTTTCTACCTCTTACCTAAGCTTCATAAGCCTGTGGTTGTTGGTAGACCAATTTGCTCCTATTCGGGTTACATGCTTGAACCTGCATCTAAAATGCTTCACTCCATACTCTTCCCTGTCCTCTTGAAACAGAAGAACCATCTTCCAGATTCTTTGTCCCTCCTTCGAGAAATTCATACCCTCACTCTTCCACCCGATTGTCTTTTGTTCACTTTCGATGTGGAATCTTTGTATCCAAGCATTCCCACTTCTGCTGGTCTTGCTGCTCTCAGAAGTATGGTCTCTGATTTTGTTTTGGAACAATCGCTTGATCCTGGTGTAATCGAGCTTGTTATGAGTTTTGCTGAGTTGGTTCTCAAGGAGCATTTTTTGGAATTTAATGGTTCTTTCTACAAGCAGATTCGAGGTACTGCTATGGGCAGTAATTTTGCTGTGGTCTATGCTTGTCTTTTCCTCTGTCATCTTGAAAAACAGTGGGCAAGCAATTTTGACCTTTCTGATCTGTTGTTCTTCAAGAGGTTCATCGATGACGCCTTTGGTATCTGGACAGGCTCTGAAGATTCTCTTAATCAAGCCTTGATAGCTTATCAGAGTTTCTATCCGGAAATCAGAATCACTCCAAATATCTCTCGAGTTTCTGTTGATCTTTTGGACATCACTTTCTTCAAAGGGTCAGATTTTAGCACTTCGGGTATTCTTTCTACCAAGTGCTATCAGAAACCGCTCAATGCCTATCAGTACATTCCATTCTGTTCCTGGCACCCTCTTCATCAGAAGCGTTCATTTGTGATAAATGAGCTTAAGAGATACTTGGTTCGTGAATCTGATCCTGCTGGCTTTACTCAGTTGCAAAGGCTTCTCTATTTCAGACTTCGGGCTCGTGGCTATCCAAGGAACTTTCTGCTTCATTGTTTTCGTCAAGTCTCTCAGAAGGATAAATCAGCGCTACTTCATCAATTGCATTCTGCAGTTCGAAAGAGTAAGAGGACCCCCCTTGTTTTCAAATTAAACTTTAGTCGTTCGGCTAAAGCACTAAACTTGGGGGCGACCCTAAACCCTACACTTCATCGGCTTTGCCAAGAAGTTCCCGCGCTGCACCATATTCCACTTTCGAGAGTTTGTTGGCGAAATCCAAGGAAACTTGGATCTTTTCTCATGCGGAGCAGATTTCCTTGATTTTTAGACGATATGTAACGGTTCATTTTTTAGACGTTATGTAACGGTTATTTTTGTACGCTACGTAACGGTTGAAAATTAACACACCCGCTAAAATTTTTTTTAAACTCGCTAATTAAGTCATAATTAGCGGTTGAAAGGGTGTGACCGTTGGTGGTTGAAAGGGTGTGACCTTTAGGGTTCATACCCTCTCACCCCTATATATTCTAGCAAAGAATTTCATTTTGTAACATCTTTCTCAAGTTCAACTGATGAGCGGTAGTTTCCGCGAAACCGGTTTTGAACAAAGAATGAGAAAACTTGTAATCTTTCATTCTCTATAATGAAATTTTCTTGTTACTCCATTTGAAATTCGTCTCGCTATTGTTTGGTTGATTTTCAGAAGCTGCCAGTGATACTTTCAAAATTTTTTTAACTCAAAAATTTTTTTAACTCAAAAATTTTTTTTAACTCTAAAATTTTTTTTAACTCTAAAATTTTTTTAACTCTAAAAATTTTTTTAACTCTAAAATTTTTTTTAACCCAAAACCCTAAACCCAAAACCCTAAACCCTAAACCCTAAACCCTAAAACCCTAAACCCTTAACCCTAAACCCTTAACCCTTAAACCCTTAAACCCTAAACCCCAAAACCCTAAACCCCTTAAACCCCAAACCCTCAACCCTCAACCCTAAACCCTAAACCCTAGAACCTAGAACCCTAGACCTTAGACCTTAGAACCTATACCCTAGACCCTAGACCCTAAAACCTATACCCTAGAACCTAAGTCCTAAACCCCTAAATCCTAAGCCCTAACCCTAAAACCTAAATCCTAAACCCTAACCCTAAAACCTAATCCTAAAACCCTAAACCCTAAACCATAAAACCCCAAACCCAAAACCCTAAAATCCTAAACCCCTAACCCAAAACCCCTATAAACCCTAAACCCATAACCCTAAACCCCTAACCCTAAATACATTTAAATCCTAAAACCCTAACCCTAAACCCTAACCCTAAACCCTAAACCCTAAATACCTTAAAACCCTAAACCTTAAAAACCCTAAATCCTAAACCCTAAAACTCTTCTGATATCCAAGATCACCCTATGGTACGAGGAGAGAGCATACAAGGTCATGTCATCTTAATGTGATATTTAGTGAAGGGTTCGTTAACCTAGAAGGGATGACCCACTTTTGATCTTAAAGATTATTTTTTTAGCATAAGAGGAGAGCATGCATGGACCAAGCCTTATATCTAGTGTGTATTGTACAAAAAGAAAAGTGATAGGAAACAAATGTAAGTTATTCCACTCTAAAAGCTTCTCTCACCCTTTTGATCCTCAAGATCATTTTTTAGAGCGAGAGGAGAGCAAATGGATAAGAAGATAGATTATGTTTAGTGTGATGGAAGCTTAATGAAAATACAATAAAAACTAAAGCAAAAAAACTCCAACACTTTTTGGATTTTTCTTTGATTAGTTTGAGATCTATAAACATAGACAAAAAACATAGAAAGTGAGCAAAATGATAAAAAATCTAACAAAAATAAAACACACAAGGCAAAAGTGAAAGACATGGTGAGAATCAAAATTCTATAACCTAGAAAGTATGTTTTCCTATGTGTGGTATGGGGTTTAGAGGTCCCACATATTTTTTTCGTCGCACAACGTACCCCAATTTGGGGACCCACTTGAATTTTTTGATATTAATGTGACTTTTGTTTGTATTGAGTATTTTTGTTGTTTAAGTTTTCATTTAGTCACCATCAGGCTCACTCAAATTTTACAAAGATAAAGTAGTTTTTAACATCCACGAGGTTGTTCTCATAGACCCACTTAGGTTGTACAAAAAAATAAAATAATTTTTAAACCTTCTATTTGAAGTTTCAAATGCTTAACCGTTAAACCAACTTGAGATTTAAACCTTACCCCATCGTTAAAATTTCAATAATTTAATTACTTATAAAATTTGATTAATATCTTTATAACAATTCCAATCTAATATATTATCAAGTTGTCCACGTTTCCTAGTCTCCACCACTTGAAGGGCAAAACACATTGTGTAGATACATTTTTGTTCACCGATTTGACCTTGCTTATGAATTTGCAAACTTGCCTATCACATCTGCATGAATTCATTCGAACATTCTTTGTTTATATTAAAAGATTAATTATATTTTGTTTTGTTTCTCAATGTAGGTGATGATATACTCTTTCATAGGTGATGGAGGCTTCCTATGAGATTTTTCAAAAACTGAGGATGTAGATACAACGGTAGAGGTAGCAAACGACACTGGAAAACAACAAGGTGCCAATGTTACCAACATCAAAAGTGGTTCTCAAGGGAATTAACACTCAAATAAGTGTTCAATATGATGATTAATATGATGCTCGTGGAGGGAGAAACTTTATACCTGCAAATATCGACAATTTTCTTGTGGGAGATTATAAATATAATGGTGTCTTTGTCAATAACAAGGGAATGTTCAGCATATTTATTTTTCTCTCGGAGTGTTGGAGTGTAGTAGTTTTAGCCAGAGAAAACAACGGTCGAGAAATTGTTGTGCACCTATTATGTGAGATTCAAACAATATTAAAATGAAGAACATTTGTGTTAAAGGTTTGAAGCTACTAAAACACTCCCACTTGGCTATGCAATAGAGCCCATTAGAGCTACTGTAGAAAACATAGTTTATGTGGTTTAAAGTCTACGGTGTTGACTAACGGTCAACAACAGGCGCAAGAAGGGCATCTCTACCTAGGCATCGATGTTGGAAAGGTAAATCACTTGATAAGCAATAACGAAGGAGGAAGCAATAGAATTTTGCTACTAAAAATTGATAGATAATCCTTTAAAGCCTGCAGCTTAGATTTGCAAATAAGGTTTTATTTTCTACATTAGCTAGCACGCTGTTATTTTAACATAGAATATTGTTGTTTCAAGATTTACACAAGTGTTACAAGAGGGATTCACAAGATTTGTAAAATAGCGATCGTTGCAACACTAAGGGGGCCGTGAGAAGGGGAACCTGTGGTTACACGAAATAACAAACTCATAATTCTTCTGTGTCTTTCGAACAACTTGAAAGATATAAATTTAGCATGTTGCAACCATGCTATCAGAGTGGTACAACGAAGATGAAGGATATTTTTGAATAGCAATAGATAACAACAGAGAGGTTTCTAGGCATATTTGAGCACAAGCATTATGTAATCATTCATTTTTAGCAATAGATACCTAAAGAATCCATTTTAAAAACCATTGTAAACCCTTTACAGGTAGATTTCCAAGTAGACGAAGAACGTTTCACTAATGTTTCCCAGGTCCAGCTTTGCCAACCTATGGTTGTAGTGCCAACACCTATTTCGAGGGAGTTGTTAAAGGAAAGTTTTTGGGATATGATAGCCAACATTATGGAGGTTTATTTCCAGTCATGTTTTCTCCACGTTAGACGTGATTCATGTGCATAGTATAATAACATTGGATGTTGTCAGATAAGAACATTGGTATAGAATAATTTTTGACAATGAATTGAAAGAAGCTTGTGGAACGTCGACGTAAAATTTATGCGTACTTGGTAGAAGTGGATAGAAAACTCCAAAGGTGATGGTGAATGAGTATATAAATTTGAACAAGGTGTTAAGGAAAGTTACAAAGGAGAACAAAACATAAAACAGTTATGAAACCCGTTTAAGAAATCCTTAAGAAACTGAACAACCGAAAAAATTGAAATTATAAATACCCCATTGAGACTTAAGGAGAAAAGCTCGAAGGCCATTTGGAGCAAAGAAATTTTAGAAATTAAGGTTGTTGTCAATGTGCATCTCCTCCCTAGTTGCTGGAAGTGAAGAATTCATCTATTGTAATCGCCTAATACAAGGAATCTGAGTATGTTTTTATTTTGAAGAATTTATATGCGGATGGTTATCTTATTTAGAAATATTTTGATATATTGATTTATTTCCTTTAGAAGATTGCACCAATTTAATTACTGATTGTGTGAAGGCAAATCAAATTAAGTTTGGTAAATTTAGAATTCTTGTTTTAACAGATTCAGGATGGAATTTTAAAAAGTACACTGATCGGTTTAGTTTTCATTCATTTATTTTTCTAACCCTAGCTTTTTATTTTATTTTAAGATACAGATAAATAGGGTTTTGATTTAATTAACTATTTCATTTTCGATATATTTAATTAAATTTTCTTTTCATAGTTGATTAATTGAATTTTCTTTAGGTAAAAATGATTGGATTAATTAACTTTTTCATTTTCTAAAATTTAAATTATTTTCATTAAATATTTTTATTAAATTTTAGAAATGACATTAGGGTAATGTTTTTAATAATTCCAAAATATTAAATTTTGGTATAAAAGCATAAAAAATAAAAAAATGGAAAATATAAAAACTCTTGTGGGTTATTAATATTTGAAAAGCAATTTTTGATATTAAATGAATAACCTAACAATTTCATGAACAACAAACTTAAATTCTTGACAATCAAATCAATTAAATATGCCCCTTGTTAACAGTTACATGTTTTATTGAGTTGTCCATCTAACTTTTGAAATTACGTATTTTGATAAGCACAAAAAAAGTTAAATTAACTATACCCGAACCTTGGAGAAATCAAGTATTTCCTTTCAAGAGAGAATATCCTAAAAGAATCATGATTGTGTGTATGTGTTTGTAATTGGACAAATATATCACTCAATAGAATTGATGCTGCATTAGTTTTGATTTGTTACAAATTCAGAAATATAATTTTTTGATGATTATGGTTAAATTATTGTTGTTATAATTGTTGAATATGATGATTTAACCTTCCAAATTTTGAAAATTGTGAATTTTGTCACACATAGCTTTGCATGTTAAAGCTGGAAATATTTATCACCTCTCCAACGATATCAATGGCAGGAATTGCACTCTGGTTTGGTATTCATAGCATTCCATTAAATATTCCCAGAGTAGCCAATGATATGCCTAAAAATACAAAAATATATTCACCCAAGTATAGACATTATGGAATGAGATTGGTTGAGGAACATATTCAGGTATACAAAGACACTTTAATTCATTTAGAAATTATGCATGAAGATGTTTCCTGTAGAATGTTTCCATACATATTAGACGAGTTCACTTATGATTGGTGTATCAACTTACCTTCAGGCTCTATCACTTCTTGGGCTCAACTAGAAGCAACATTTCTTAGCCATTTTAAACTTGTTGACCCAGTTATGACATACCATCAATTTACCTTTGTCCGTAGAGAACCTAATGAATCTTTGAGACTACTTAGCGATAGGTTCCATAAGTTGTATACCGAACTGGTGACACCTTACATCCTTTTAGAAGAAGAAGCCATCTAGATGTACATTGGAGCCTTAGACCCATTTAATTCTATGTTTATGAGGAGAGTTCCTCAAATTACATCTTTACCCAAAGCATATAGTGAGGCAATAATATTAGAACAATAATTGATTTCTCAAGGTGTTAGTATGGGTCAATTACCATCACTTGGACAACCTTGAGGTCACAATCATATACCACAAATGAGTTAAGCTTTCACACAACCCTCTTCAATGATGAACAGTTTTCCAAGATTTATGTATCCCAACCAGTACCAACCTTTCAATCTGACACCTTTGAATCAAATGATGTCTAATATGAGAAATCAACATGGTGAAACTGATTGTCCAGATGTTAGAACTACTTTAGATATTGTTCAAAATGAGGTGAAAGTTTTGGAATCATAACCCATCAACAAGAGTTGTAGGAATCAAGCTAATCAGAATGTAAGGATAACTTTAGTATTGGAAACATATGAACCTTCAGAAATGGAGGAAGAAGAATATGAAAATGGCATGAAAAAAGGGATGAAATCTCACCAAGTATTTTAGAAAGATAATTATTATATTATTCAAGACAAAGACGGGGAATCACTCACTTCTTTCGCACTTCCCACAAAAACTTCTATCCCACTTGATTTGCAAATAAACTAAAAATCTTATCCCACATAAGGATCTTACAATGCCTATGCAACTAGAAATTTGTATGCCTTTACCTTAGATAGAGAAAACTCCAAAACATAAAAGGTTTGGATATGATATCGTTGAAGACCCAAAGAAAAATATTGCTATATTTGAGACGACTCTGGTAGTTGATTGGGAAGATTTGTTATTTAAAATATCCCCTGACCAACAAGATTTATTGTTTGAAAATGACATGCATATTTTAAATTTTATGACTAATTCTGGTGTTTTTGAAAACCAGGTTATTGATGAAAATGAAAGGCTACAAGATGATGAAAATGAATACCATGAATTAACTATGAAAACCAATACAATTCCATAAGGTATAGTTTCTCTTGAAAGACTTTTTGACATTGATTACAAAAGTGAAATATGTAATAAAGTTTCATTATAGAATGATGCTAATGTCATTGTTAATATAGGGACTAGTGAAGATCTACACAATGTATTAAAGAGCCTAGGTTGAGAAGAGTGCGTAAACTAAAAGATAAAGATTAAGAATTGAGAGATCAAGCATTGAGTGAGGTCAAAGTGCATTTAAGGAGGAGAACACTATCATAATTCGTCCATGAGCAATAAATACTCGTTGTTGAAGACCAACACACACAACACCTAAATATTGGATAAAGGAGTCACAATACAAGCCAATCAACACGTGTATTTCACATTGCAAGGAAGGTAAAGTCTTACATGATTTAATATTTGCTTTCTTTAAGTATAAGGAGTTATAAGGTGCAATAATATAAGGTTGAATTTAATTATTATTGCATTGGAGAAATAAGCTTAGTTAATTAGAAAGCAAATCAAAACAAGGAGTTTATATCCTTAAATGATACTTTAAAAGTGCATTAGTTGAAATACGAATATCATAATATTTACAAATAATTAAATAGGAGATATAAGGTTTTCAACATTGGAAAATTGAAACACTAATTTGGAAATATTATTACTTTCTAAATTTTCAAATTAGGGAGATATAAGGAATACTACATCAAACTTTAGTTTCTTGGAATTTAGAAAATTGAACCATTGAGAATTGAAGGTTAAAGAAGCTAAATCATTGATTGCTTAAAGAGTTGAAATTTATTGGTTATACTTGTCTCATATACACATTAAAGGGACAAAAGGAATCCAACCATAGAGAATTTCATAAAATTGAAAAGTGAATATTTTAATAGGGAGCAATAAGTTGAAATAGGATTTGTTCATTCTATTACCAATATCTTCAAAACATTAGGGAATCAAATAAAAAGGAAATCTAATAGATGCTAAGCACTTTTATAGCATACTCTAATCACTTGGGAGATACAAGGATTCTACAAAACCTAAGATTTGAAAAGGTTTTATCAAGTTAGTTCACATGCTCTAAAATTAGGGAGTCTAAGATAGTCTACAAAGACCATCGTGACAACTAACAAGTTCTTTCTTACAAAATCCTAGCTTATTAAAGGCCCTAATTATACTTCATGGAAAAACAAAGTAAGGTCAATATTGATAGTTGAAAATCTTTGGGATATCATTAAAGGAGCAAAGTATAAACCTACTTTAGGTGATAGTGAGATTCAAAAGTTTGAAGAAAGTAATGCGATAGCATTAATGATAATAACTTTTGCTATAATAGATGAAATACAACCATACATCAGTACAACATCAACATATATACAGACTTGGAAAACCCTAGCCAAGATATTTGAATGGAAGAATAAAGCCATCATATTAAATCTTCAAACTCAATTACATTATCTGAAAATGAATACTAGTGAAAGTATAGAACTATTCCTGAGAAATATAATATATATAAAAGGAAAATTGTTACCTTAGGAGAAAAGGTTGAAGATAAGTTTCATGTTCAAGTAACCTTGAGAGCACTTCCCAATAAATACAAATATTTAGTCACATATTTACAAAATAAAAGTAAATATACATCTTTTGATGAGTCAATATTCTTCAAGAGTATGAGGTGGAAAATACAGGTAAAGATGAAATGACTAACAATGCATTGGTTTCTAAATATAATCTATAGGGACATGTTGCATCATCCACAAAAGGGTGAAGACCACGGAATAATAGATATTATAAAGTATGCAAGAAGAAAGGACATAGTACCAATTACTACAGATATAATCCTAGAATCCAGTATCAAGGAAATCAGACAAACTATGAAAGCCAATAAAATAGGCTATTCTAACCAAGACAATATAAAATTCAAAATAATTCACGTCAGCATTCATATCCTTCTCAGAATCAATACAATTATCATCAATTACAATATCGATAAGAGAATAAAAAAGGACACCTAGTTCAAGAGATTCAAGAAGTCGAAGAACTGGAAGAACCTATAGATGAACATGAAGTTAAAGCTCTCTCAGAAAAGATAGCATTTTTTGAAGATACTAACTACTTGCTTGAACAACATACAAAAACAAAGAAGGAGAGTACAAATTTCAGAACCAGAATGAAGATCATATTGAAGACTAAAGTCTTCAATATCCAAATAATGTAATACATGGGGGTGTTAGAGTATATTACATTATTTGGTACATGCCAATGTATCACCTTGGGTACATTATTAGATCAGGAGTTTATCTTAGGTTAAGGTTTGAGTAGTTACTTTAGGTAGAAGCAGTAAATGCACAAGTTTTAGAATGTGTGATGATGTAAATGTGAATGTAGTACACATGTACATGATTCAAAGGATAGGTAGATGAAGAGTCATGGACCAAGGGACATATCGTCCTATATATCTTTGAGGTTGTAAAAAAAGAGTAAGAGAGATAAGGATGGAAGTGCAAAAGAACTCTAGGATAGAATACTGGAGTAGGTACAACATAGATCTTCATTTAAATTTTGGAGTGTTCAAGTCCTCCATTATATTACATTGTACTATTTTCATAAGATTTCTTTAATGGCATATTTTTGAGTTATTCCAAAAATTTATCTTATAGTTTTCCTGCATGAATTCATTCGAATATTCTTTGTTTGTATTAAAATATTAATTATATTTTGTTTTGTTTCTCAATGTAGGTGATGATATACTATTCCGTAGGTGATAGAGGCTTCCTGCAAGATTTTTCAAAAAATGAGGATGCGATACAACGATAGAGGTAGCGGACGACATTGACAAACAACGAGGTGCCAATGTTACCGACAGCGAAAGCGGTTCTCGAAGGGAATTTGCACTCAAAAAATGTTCAATAGAGTGATCAATTTGATGCTCGTGGAGGGAGAAACTTTACACCTACGAATATCGACGGTTTTCCTATGGGAGATTATAAATATAGTGGTGTCTTCGTCAATAACAAGGGAATATTCGAGATATTTGTTTTTCTCTCAGAGTGTTGGAGTGTAGTAGTTTTATTCAGATAAAACAACGGTCGATAAATCGCTATGCACCTATTATGTGAGATTCAAACAATATTAAAATGAAGATAATTTGTGTTAATGGATCGAAGCTACTGAAACACTCCCACTTGGCTATGCATCATAGTTGTCAGAGCTACTGGAGAAAACATAATTTATGTGGTTTAAAACCTGCAGTGTTGACTAATGATCAACAATGGGTGCAAGAAGGGCATCTCTAGCCAGACGTTGACATTGGAAAGGTAAATCACTTAATAGGTAGTAACAAATGAAGTTTTATTTTTTACCTTAGCTGGCACACTGATTTCAACCTAGAATATTGTTGTTTCAAGATTTACAAAAGTATTACAAGAAGGATTCACAAGATTTGTAAAATAGTGACCGTTACAGCACTAAGGGGACCGTGAGAAGAGGAACCTATGGTCACGGGGAATAACAGACTCATAATTCTTCTGTCTCTAGAATAGCTTGAAAGATATAAATTTAGACTGTTGCAACCATGTTGTCAGAGTGGCACAACAAATACGAAGGATATTTCTGAGTAGCAATAGATAACAACATATAACAATAGATAGGTTTCCAGGTATATTCGAGTGCAAGCATTATGTAATCATTTATATTTAGCAATAGATACCTGCAGAATTCATTTTAAAAAGTAGTGTAAATCTTTTACAAGTAGATTTCCAAGTAGACGAAGAACGTTTCACTAATGTTTCCCAGGTCCAGCTTTGCCAACCCGTGGCTGTAGTGCCAACACCTATTTCCATGGAGTTGTTAGAGGAAAGTTTTTGGGATATGATAGCCAACATTACGAAGGTTTATTTCCAGTCATGTTTTCTCCACGTTAGACGTGATTCATGTGTAGAGTAGAATAATGTTGGATGCTGTCAGACAAGAACACTGGTACAAAATAATTTTTGATAATGAATTGAAAGGAGCTTGTGGAACGTCAACGTCAACTTTGCGCGTACTTGTTATAAGTGGATAGAAAACTCTAGAAGGTGACGGTGAATGAGTACATAAATTCGAACAAGGTGTTAAGGAAAGCTACAAAGGAGAACAAATCATAGAATAATTATGAAACCCGTTTTAGAAATCCTTACAAAACTGAACATTCGAAAAAAATTGAAATTATAAATATCTCATTGAGACCCGAGGAGAAAATGTTGGAGACCATTTGGAGCAAAGAAATTTTAGAAATTAAGGTTTTTGTCAATGTGCATCTCCTTCCTGGTTGTTGGAAGTGAAGAATTCATCTATTGGAATCACCTGATACAAGGAATCTCAATATGTTTTTATTTGAAAAATCTTTTATTAATTCAATGTATTAGAAATTTTTAATAAGATATGCACATGCAGATGGTTGTCTTATTTAGAAATATTTTGATATATTGATTTATTTCCTTTAGAAGATTGCACCAATTTAATTACTGATAGTGTGAAGGTAGATCAAATTAAGTTTGGTAAATTTAGAATTCTTGTTTTAACATATTCAAGATGGAATTCTAAAAAGTACAATGACCTGTTTAGTTTTCATTCGTTTCTTTTTCTAACCCTAGCTTTTGATTTTATTTTAAAATATGGATAATAGGGTTTTGATTTAATTAACTATTTCATTTACGAAATATTTCATTAAATTTTCTTTTCATAGTTGATTATATGAATTTTCTTTCGGTAAAGAGGATTGGATTAATTAACTTTTTCATTTTCTGAAATTTAAATTATTTTCATTAAATATTTTGATTAACTTTTAGAAATGACAATAGGGTAATGTTTTTAATAATTCCAAAATATTAAATTTTGGTATAAAAAAATATAAAATTCTTGTGGATTATTAATATTTGAAAAGTATATTTTCATATTAAATGAATAACCTAACAATTTCATGAACGAAAAACTTAAATTATTGACAATCAAATTAATTAAATATACCTCTTGTTAACAGTTACGTGTTTTACTAAGTTGTCCATCTAACTTTTGACATTGCATATTTTGATAAGCACACAAACAGGTTAAATTAACCCTACCCGAACCTTGGGAAAATCAAGTATTTCCTTTCAAGAGAGAATATCCTAAAAGAATCATGACTATGGATATGCATTTGTAATTGGACAAATATATTACTCAACAGAATTGGCGCTAGAAGGAGGGCATGAAGGTAATTAATTTAATTTTTCAAAGTTTGAAGTTGTTCAAATTTTGAATGTTTTTTATATATGCTGCATTAGTTTTGATCTGTTACAAATTCAAAAATATAATTTTTTGATGATTATGGTTAAATTATTCATGTGCATACTAGAATAACGTTGGACGCTCTCAGACGAGAACATTGGCATAGAATAATTCTCGGCAACGAATTTAAAGGAGCTTGTGGAACGTCGACGTTAACTTTGCACGTACTTGGTAGAAGTGGATAGAAAACTCCAAAAGGTGATGGTGAATGAGTACATAAATTCGAACAAGGTGTTAAGGAAAGTTACAAAGGAGAACGAAGCATAGAATAATTATGAAACCCATTTCAGAAATCCTTACGAAACTGAACCAAAAAAATTTGAAATTATAAATACCCCATTGAGACCCGAGGAGAAAAGGTCAGAGGTCATTTGGAGCAAAGAAATTTTAGAAATTAAGGTTTTTTTCAATGTGCATCTCTTCTGGTTGCTGGAAGTGAAGAATTCATCTATTGTAATCACCTGATACAAGGAATCTGAGTATGTTTTTATTTGAAAAATATTTTAATAATTCATTGTATTAGAAATTTTTAATAAGATATGCGCATGCGGATGGTTGTCTTATTTAGAAATATTTTGATATATTGATTTATTTCCTTTACAAGATTGCACCAATTTGATTACTGATTATGTGAAGGCAGATCAAATTAAGTTTGGTAAATTTAGAATTCTTGTTTTAACAGATTCATGATGGGATTCTAAAAAGCACACTGACTGGTTTAGTTTTCATTAATTTCTTTTTCTAACCCTAGATTTTGATTTTATTTTAAAATACGGATAAATAGGGTTTTGATTTAATTAAATATTTCATTTCCGAAATATTTAATTAAATTTTCTTTTCATAGTTGATTAATTAAATTTTCTTTCGGTAAAGAGGATTGGATTAATTAAATTTTTCATTTTTCTGAAATTTAAATTATTTTCATTAAATATTTTAATTAAATTTCAGAAATGACATTAGGGTAATGTTTTTAATAATTCCAAAATATTAAATTTTGGTATAAAACATAAAAAATAAAAAAATGAAAAATATAAAAACTCTTGTGGGTTATTAATATTTGAAAAATATTTTTTGGTATTAAATGACTAACCTAACAATTTCATGAACAACAAACTTAAATTCTTGACAATAAAATTAATTAAATATGTCCCTTGTTAATAGTTACATGTTTATTGAGTTGTCCATCTAACTTTTGACATTGTGTATTTTGATAAGCACACAGACATGTTAAATTAACCCTACCCGAACCTTGGGGTAATCAAGTATTTCCTTTTAAGAGAGGATATCCTAAAAGAATCCTAATTGTGGGTATGTGTTTGTAATTGGACAAATATATCACTCAATAGAATTGGTGCTAGGAGGGCATGAAGGTAATTAATTTGATTTTTTAAAGTTTGAAGTTGTTCAAATTTTGAAATTTTCTAATATATGTTGCATTAGTTTTGATCTATTAAAATTTTGATATATTTTTTGATGATAATGGTTAAATTATTACTGTTATAATTGTTGAATATGATGATTTAACCCCCCAAAATTTGACAATTGTGGATTTTGTCACACAACTTTAAATGTTAAAGCTGGAACCATTTATCAACTCTCCAACGATATCAATGGTAGGAATTGCACCCTAGTTTGGTATTCATAGCAGTCCATTAAATATTCCTAGAGTAGCCCATGACATGCCTGCAAATACAAAAAGATATTTACCCAAGTATAGGCATGATGGAATGAGATTGGCTAAGGAACATATTTAGGCATACAGAGACACTTTAATTCATTTACAAATTATGCATGAAGATGTTGCCTGTAGAATATTTCCATACACATTAGATGAGTTTGCTTATGATTGGTATATCAACTTACCTTCAGGTTCTATCACTTCTTGGGCTCAACTAGAAGCAACATTTCTCAGCCATTTTAAACTTTTTGATCCAGTTATGACATACCATCAGTTTGTTTTTGCCCATAGAGAACCTAATGAATATTTAATACTATCAACTATAGGTTCTATAAGTTGTATACCAAACTGGTGACACCTTACATCCTTTTAGAAGAGAAAGCCATCCATATGTACATTGGAGCCTTGGACCCATTTACTTATATATTTATGAGGAGAGTTCCTCAAATTACATCTTTTACCCAAAGCATATAGTGAGGCAATAACATTAGAACAACAATTGATTTTTCAAGGTGTTAGTATGGATCAATTACCATCACTTGGACAATATAGAGCTCACAATCAGATACCATAAATGAGTTAGGCTTTTGCACAACTCTCTCCCATGATGAATAAGTTTCCAGGAGTTATGTATCCCAACCAGTACCAACCTTTCAATTTGGCACCCTTGAATCAAATGATGTCTAATGTGAGCAATCAACATGGTGAAACTAACTATCCAAATGTTAGAACTACTTTAGATATTGTCCAAAATGAGGTGAAAGTTTTGGAATCAGTACCTATCAACGAGAGTTGTAGGAATCAAGCTAATCAGAATGCAAGGACAACTTTAGTATTGGAAACATATGAACCTTCAAAAATAGAGGAAGATGAATCTGAAGATGACATGAAAGAAGGGATGGAATCTCACCAAGTGTTTCAGAAAGATAATGATTATATTATTCAAGACAAATAAGGGGAATCACTCACTTCTTTCGCACTTTCTAGAGAAACTTCTATCCCACTTGATGTGCAAGAAACTGAAAGCCTTATCCCACCTAAGGATCCTACAATACCTATGCATCTAGAAATCAATATGCCTTTACCTTAGATAGAGAAAACTCCAAAACATAAAAGGTTTGGATATGATATCATTGAAGACCCAAAGAAAAATGTTGCTCTATTTGAGATAACTCAAGTAGTTGATCAGGAAGATTTGTTATTTAAAACATCCCCTGACCAACAAGATTTATTGTTTAAAAATGATAGGTATATTTTCAATTTTGTGACTAATTGCGTTGTTTTTGAAAACTAGGTTATTGATAAAAATGAAAGGCTGCAAGATGACAAAAATGAAGACCATGAGGTAACTATGAAAACCAATGTAATTACCAAAGGTATAGTTTCTCTTGAATTTTTTTTTGACATTGATTACAAAAGTAAAAGATGTAATAAAGTTTCATTATAGAGTGATGCTAATGACACTGTAAATATAGGCACTAGTGAAGATCTACACAATGTATTAATTGGAAAAACTTGCACTAGTCAAGAAAAATAAGAAATTACAAAGGCTCATCAAGTCCTGGTGAATGGAAATGCACAAAAAATAGAATCCCAATCTTTCTTTTCAACCATTAGAATTCCTGGTAAAAGTTTGCATAATTGTCTATTGGATTAAAATGTCGTTGATAATGAAATACCATTTGCAAATAACAAATAATTAGAGTTGATTCCTACTCACACCAGTAATAAGGTTGCTATGTTGAAAAAGACAAAGGTAGATGTTTTTGAGTTACTGAATCAATTTCATCAACAATTGACTATTGAACCTGGGATACAAAATTATAATGATCCTCATCTATTAGATATCCTATATGTTTGTAAAATACTACGTAATTATGATTGGTTTGAAACTATGAATAGTGATTTGGCAATCAAATTTTCAGAAATAAGGTCAAGCTTGGAAGAGCTCATGTTTAATCATAACAATGAGGATAGTATTTTGAGTATTGAATTGAAAATGGAAATTCACACCATGCTGGTAGAAACTATGATTGAAGATAAAAGTTCAATAATAGACATCCCACATTATGGACCTTTAAGTTTTATGGAGCAAAATCTAAGTATGACAATGAGGATGGAATTAAATTGAGTTGGTGGGGTGAGAGAGGTAAAATAAAGGCCTTTAAGCTTTCAGATCTAATGTTACTATGGGATGATACCCATCAAAATCAGCATGCCTATCATTATGGGCATCTCTCAAATTATGGTAATCGTGTTTGGGATTCTGGAAAATTTTATATATGAGAAATCCCAAGTCTTGCCTTGTAAATAAATTTGTATATAGTTTTTTGTTTTCAAGAATTTTAGTTTACAGTGTTTAGATTCAATTTTCATTTGTTTTATTTTTTTCTGACGTTGAAATTCATTTATCATTAAGTGTTTTGGTTGTTGTTTCAGTTTTGCTTGTTTAGTTAGTTCATTTTGTTTGTTTGTGAGAATTTGTGTTAGATTTCATGTCTTCACTTTAACACTATTTTCATCCCTGATATAGTAGAATACATTCATCATTTATACATATCGTCTAGTTTTATGCATTTTCTTGTTTGTATGTTTGGACACAGTTTCCATTTGTTTTATTTGTTTTGTTATTTTTGATTTTGAAATTTTATTTTACTTTATTTTTTGTGTTTTGCATTTATATCAGTTCACATTAGGTTGGGTTTTGGTTTATTTTCGTGTTTTGCTTTTCATTTTCACAAATGTATTTTTTTTGCTCCTCTGATTTTGGTATATTTGTGTAACTGCAATGGACTCTTGGTCCCTCTGAAGGAAATGTTTCTTAGTAATCGAATATGAATTACCTGTTTAAATTAGGTGAAACCGAAGCTAAGGAAATTAGATTATTTAGTAGTTATTCATGGATTTTGGATTAGAATTGTGGATATTGAAATAATACAACATTTTTTTGAAGCTTCACATATAACACTACATTTAAATGATATTTTTGGATCCTGAAAGATGAAGTCATTCTGGTTTGTTGATTAGACGAAAAATTTAAACACTCTAACCAAAGAGGATCACTAACATTATGGTTTGTGTAACTTTAAACTTTAAACTTTAAAGCCTTAGATGATCTCTAACCCAAGAGGCATATATGATATTTTCAAAGCAATCAAATGCTCATAAAAAACTGCAAATCAATCAAATGCCTAGGTGTTTCATATAATCTCTACCAGGGCTATAGACACTTGACTAGTAGTAGAGAAAGGACTAGAAGATATCAAGGTCATCTCCATCAAAGCTATAAATGCTTGACTAGTAGTGGAGCAATGCAAAGGCAAAATCTATATGAGTGACATTTTTAATATCTTAATTGCAAAATGGATGATATAAGTCTGATTGATTCAATAATAAAAATGAATTCACCAAACACACACTAAGATGAAGCAAGTGGAATATTTACTTTCAGTTGAAACTATTCAACCCTATATTTCTTGGATATTACTTGATGATTTATATTTTACTGATCTTTGGTTTTTTATTTCAGATTAGGTTCTTTATCCAAAATACTCAGGAGCATTTTTTAGCAGAGTCATCATTTGTTATTACCGTCCCACAACGTACCCCAATTTAAGGACTCAATTTTATTTTTTGATATTAATGTGACTTTTGTCCGTATTGAGTATTTTTGTTGTTTAAGTTTTCATTTAGTCACCATCAGGCCCGCTCAAATTTTACAAAGGTAAAGTAGTTTTTAACATCCACGAGGTTGTTCTCATAGACCCACTCAGGTTGTACAATAAAATAAAATAATTTTTAAACCTTCTATTTGGAGTTTCAAATGCTTAACCTTTAAACCAACTTGATATTTAAACCTTACCCCATTGTTAAAATTTAAATATTTTAATTACTTATGAAATTTGATTAATATCTTTATAATAATTCAAATCTCATATATTATTAGGTTGTCCATGTTTCCTAGTCTCCACCACTTGAAGGATAAAACATGTTGTGTAGATACATTTTGTTCGTCGATTTGACCTTGCTTATGAATTTGCAAACTTACCTATCACATCTCATGAATTCCTCTTGGAGCCAAATTTGACTCAACATCAGATACCCCTAATTTCAAACTTTTGGCTTCAATAGGTTCCCCCAAATGTTGGTTGGTCTCTGTTGCTATGGTTTTTGAAAAAGGTAATCCTTAATGAGCTAACCCCCAGGAGCAGTTATAAAAATCTTCATTTTAACCAAAGTCTAAATTTTTGGCCATAACCGGTAATATAAGTACCTTTGTGACCGATAATCTTATCCGAATCTTGAAAGGGTTATAAAAATTAAGCTAAAGAAAACCCCTAAGTCTATAGGCCGCAAATAAAATTCATTAAAACTTCTAGGCCTAAATTCATAAGTCTAACAGTCAAAGATAAATCTTCACATAAGCAAATAAGGGTTATGCGCCCCTTTTATGATTAAAAATAAAACTAATCAAATGGATCTAAGGGCAGCGCTTAATTCTCTAGTAATCTAACGAACGTGCTTTCGTAAGTTACCCAAAGGATAAGTCATTCAAATTCAAAAGGTCAAAGGGATTATAACCCCAGGTTTAAGTGATCAAATTTAATAAAATCCTTGAGGGTACACCCCCTATTTGATTAAACATCAAGCTATTTCAGAAGATTCAAAGACAATGCTTAATTATGATTTAATCGAACGATCGCGCTCTCTTGGAGGTTCATAATGTTATCATTAAATGGGCTAAATATCAAAATATTAATTAAAGCTGCTAAGAAAGATTAGCGAGGGTCATCATACATTGCTAATCCCTCCCCCTTTTCACTAATACAAGGTTTATTTTCGGTTATGAAGTTAACTAGTCACGAAGAATCCATGACTGCACATGATCGAGAGTTAATCCGATGGATGCGTCTTTCCCAAAGAAATCAATTTCAAATATGTGCCAGATCTACTAAAACATTGAGCATCTCAAAATGAATTCGATAATTGCACCTAACCGACACCTGATCCAATGGATGCACAGTTACCATAAACCACCAAGGTTAGCCAAAAGCATTATTCATACTCATGTTTTAAAGTATGTGCAAATCTGAGGAACATTAATGGATGCACACTCTTTAGATATTATCCAACGATAGTGCGTATAACAAGACAATCAATCGTTAAAAGCTCCCATCCAAGTCAAAGTCAAATGCCCCCATATTCAAGTAAATCTAACAATTGCGTTTGAGCCTAGTTGATCTAACAGTCGCGCTTAGAGAAAGTTGATCAAAGATTAAAAAGATCCTCCTTTAAAAAAAAGGTTGATGAAGATCTACAATAGTGAATGATCGTGAGTTAATATAATGATGATGCTTGCAGCCACTCATATGACCAATTGGAAGATCACGATTAAACAAAGTGATCCTCCACATTCGGTAAAATCCAATGGTGGCGTTGATCCACCATAGATCAGATGGTAGCGCTTCACTCAAAGTAGTCAAATATTAAAAAAACAATTGTCAAAATATTGATGGTCAAAGTGAAATCTGACAGTGGCGCTTGATCTGGACAGATCCAACGACAGTGCTTCGCTTAAAGAAAAACCAAAATCAAAAGGCATCAATAGTCACGTACTTTCTCATCGAAGATCCAACGGTGGTGCTTTATCGGATCAATCAAACATTAAGAAGGGTGCAATATCATAAAATCAGACAGTCGTGCTTATCTCCGCCTAGATCTAACGGTTGTGCCTAATCGAGGTTATCAAAGGAAAATAAAAGTCATATAAAGGGTGCATAGCTCTACCCGATCTGACGACGGTGATGGACCTCGACCAGATCCAACGGTAGCGCATGGCTAAGTCACCTAAAGGTTAAGGGATATGGCTTATTTCACTGTCATATAATTAATTGAAATTAAAGAAGGGTCTAAACACGTTGATAATGACCCCCTCTCTTCGGCAAACTCCAACGCATGTCTAAATAATCGAACGAGTGCGCTAGATCATATATTTGATTGAACGATGAGCTATTGATAAGGTAATCAGGTTATAAAAGGTTATATATTAATGAGAGGTTAGTAACTTTCTAATCACTTTGATTAACCTTTAATAAATAAATATTAGACGAAGGTTAAGGCCTTGATTTAATATCGAGTCGATGATTATTATTTGCAAAATATAAGTGTATAAAATTGACTAACCACTAACTTTGGGTATCTTCTATAATATACGTGACCACCGTTGACATATGTCTACTATATTATAGGACTAACATTTATGCAGGTCCAAAAGTATTAAACGGAGGAACACGATACGTATTTCATCCGACGATAATCATGAGTTGGTGGATCCAATGGGCACGCACCTCAATGACCAAATCTGACAATAGATCCCCAAAATGATCACCACCTTGTTAACGGTGTAACTATTTCCATAGCCAAACCTTCTTCAGTGCCAAGGTGGCAGAACACTTTCCCATGAAAGGCCACCACCACCATGTTCATAATTCCACGTCAGAGGGAAGATCATTTCGGTGACCAATGGAAAAGTTGTAAATAATTGCAAGTACATAGACCAAAGCCCTTGTGGATGTGTAGGCCAAGGAAATCCACCTACCATAACTATATGAATTTAGAATATGACATGATGGCAAGTTTCCATTGGTAAATTTGGAAAGGCAGTTGGTAACATTGTATTAATGGTAACTTGTGCGATGGCAACAAGCCCACTTCTCCATAAAATATTTAAACCTCCATTATCAAGTGACACTACCACCTTGGTAATATCGAGTAAGGAACTGGTTTGAGGGAGCAGAGAGTAAGAGAAAACTTGGGAGACTAGTTTCGGTAAGCTAGAATAACTACCATGGGTGAAATGGCAACCTGGAAAAATGCTTTTGTACCCAAGGATATTGAAGAAGCGGTAAAGTTTATTACAGACCAATAACCATATATCAAACTTCTCGGCAAAGCTGTGCTTGGGAGCATGATGTATGATTTCATCTAGTAGTGCGGGGATGACAAAAAGCTCACTCCTGCACAACAATACAAAATTGAGAACACTTGCATCCAAAGTTTTGCATCTACAATGGAGAATCAGCAAAGAGCCCCTTGGTTGCTAGCTGATTTATTCCACAAAGCAAGGAGGCTGCAACATAAGGGTTTTCCCAGGAGTAATAGATGGACCAATAGCCTAGAAAAATTGATATGTCCTAGAGTATACTACTCCTCAGACCTATTGGCCTGGTTAGCTGTAGCTTACGATAAGAAAACTAGAATATTTTGAGACAATAGAGACCAACCAATGTTCAGTGTCGCAACCAAACATATCAAGCAAATATTCAAACTAGTGCCTTAAAATACCCAACTAATTCAACAGGTAATTGAAAGACAATCTTGAAGGTTAACATATTTAGATGTTTTTAAGTCATTATTTGAAGATCATGAGCCTATAATTTCTGAGTTTCCCATCAGAAAAACTACTTTCAAGCCATGGGTCTAATATTTTTGTGATATGGCTAATGTCATTTTAGGAGTACCAAAAATTAGTGTTGTGGATAGAAATGTATTGTATCTGGTGGCACAGAGTAATAGGAAAATAAACACCTCAATATACGCCTAGGAGAAAGAATTAAGCAAACAACTGCACACGCAGTTGATAGAATTGAGAAAGGCTATTTTGGAGCAAAGGCATGAAATACCTCATTTTTCTCATTACTCCATTCTCATGCACCTGCTAGTGGGATAATTGGGAGAAGAAGGTAAAAATGGATAGGGACCATTGAGAGTCCCTACATCTAGTCTAATTTTTAGAGGATACACGAAGGTCACACTCACATGGGTTGGTTCTGTGATAATTTCATGTTAGAAATTCACTGGCTCCTAACCAACTTCCTCCCAGAGAGACTAGGGCCTCGGGTAAAAGCTTTCATTAAGGAAAAATACATAGGAGATTATTTATTCTCTAAGGTGTTCACATATATTCGGCTTTATGGAGCTAAGATTCCTCCTAAAATGTTACCTATGTATTGTCCCTTATCTCTTGCTGCCCTAGAGTTATGTAGACAGGTGGTCGAGGAGGCCAAAATGAGGCTGGTGAAGAAGCACAATAGAGTTCTGTGGCTCAACGTCCGCTATAGATTTGGACATTACATATTTATAGGATATCCAACTTTGTTCAAGGGGATGTATGATTTGGATCTCATGTATTTTGAAGAAATAACTTGGAGACCTTACGATCCAGACAAAAAGTATGAGAGGTTAATGAAAAATCATGATTACACCTGGGTCAAGCACAGGAAAGATGATTATGAAGAAGAATTATTGGATGCCATAGAAAAAGGGAAATATTTGCAGACCGTATGGGATAATTTCCCCTTTAAAAAAAGGGGCAATTAGCAAATTTAGAAACCCTATGATTACCCTCGAAGTTGGTTGTAACCAAAATAATATTAGTGGAATCTGTAGCCCCTCTCTTACCGAAATCCTCTCAGGCAATCAGAGAAGACCCTATATTGGAGTTGATAGAGGATCAAGGCATTGACCATATGGAAGCCACTGTGAGCACAATAGATATTGTAGAACACCAAGTCCAAGCCCTTGATAATACTTGCCTCAAAATAGAGGCGACACCCATAACTTCCCAAAAAATATTTGAAATCTCAAGTACAGTAAAGGGAAAAGAAGTCACCACCACACCAGCCCAAGAGCTCACTACCTTGAAGTAATCTTTAGTTCCTATTTATGACCAACTATTAGCAGTAACTAGTGTGAGGAAATTAGCTCCCAGAGCCATTCCCAACTCTTTGAAAATAAATAACAAGGAGATAAAAATTACATTAGTAATATAAATGAACATGAGGAGAGCAGGTGGATTTGGAGGTATGTTGGAGAGAACAAAAGAACAAACAGTTTTTAGTGCTGCCAATGAGCATGAGCTACAGGTAGTAGCAAGAATAGGTTGTATAGGAGACAAATCTATAGCTGGAGTAGGACTAGAGACGTCAAAATCAGATATGGCAAAAGTATACATACCTACCCCATAATAACCTTTCATTCTCAAAGTTGACGAGAAAATAAGAGGGTTTTCAATACATGGAAAAGAGGGAGATATGGTCAAAGTAGCTAAAGCACTACAAGAGCAAACTATGGACCAAATCTATCAAAAAAATATAGAGTTGAGGAGCCAAATAGAAATGAGTTATAAAGAAAAAGTAGAGATGTAAGCCTTAATTAACAGTCTGAAAGAAGAGTTGGCATAGAAGACCACCCCAATAGCACAACCTCCCTCGGTGATAAAAATAACCAATTATATAGACTATTTGACAAAAATAAAAAGGAAAATATAATTTAAAATTCAAGATAGGATCAAAGGGATCACTGATATGTTCAAAAATATTGGGGTGATCCAGGTTATGGCTCAAGAAGTTGAAGGCTTAATATATCAGAGAGAAGGAGACTTCGAGACCATTCACCCTACTCTCAACTTGATGTCAGAATATTTTGAGGAGATGCAGAGCAAAGAAGTAATATTAAACGATGGTATCAAAGTAAAAAATAACATTGAATTTATGAAAGCAGCTATGTTTGGGTCAAATAAGGAAAGGTGGCATAATGATGCTGCAAAAATGTTCACTCTGTTGGATGACATAAAGGAGAAATTGGCAGATATTGGGTTGTCTTTGGAAGAGTTCTTAGAAACCGCCAATATAGAAGATCTCCTCAAAAATAAAATAGAAGAGTTTGATTGTGAACCAAATGACGAATAGGAAATGGCTAGATAAACCACATTTCTAGTAAATACTATGGAAATGCTGATCACCCAGTATGAAAAAAACAAGAGTTATATCAACATGCAGAAAAACAGGATCTTGCAAGAAATGAACATGTTGAGGTTCTCTATAACTTTTAACATAAATGCCTGGAGGATGATTGAGAAACAAATTAGGTGGTTGCAGCAGGGTAAGAAAGGTAAAGAAATTTTAAAATGTGCAGTTTACAACTGAAAATGAGCTCACCCCGAGGGACAAAGAGAATGTTGCTCAAGAAGGAGAAACATCCAAAGTAGAAAGTTGGTCAGATGGCCAAAGAGAAATAGTAGAGGAAGAAATAGAAGGAGGAACAGAAGAAGAGGACCCTCCAGGCATTGAGATCATCAGTTGAACAAGTCAAGACTAAACAAATGTCAAAGGGGAGTGTACAATATGAATAAAGAGGATAATGGGAGCCAACTGTACCAGTTTTGAAGATCGAACCAGATGATGACAAGTGTAAGGCCAAGATCAGGCCAAAAATAATAGATTCAAGAACCTAGAGCTATAAAGACACCAACTATGGTTAGAATATGCATCAAGCATTTAGAGATAGCATTTTTTCTAAGAGGTATACTTGAGTGCCCTGAGAGTTGTGCTGTTGTATTCCCTTGTGTCTTTTTCTCTATCATCCCTTATTCTTCCCTTTTGTTGCATAAGTTTTGGCAGAATTGAGCTTAGGAAGTTGAGAATATTTCCAGTCTTCTTGATCCAAAAACTCAAAGATTTTTCCTGTTGCCAGATTGGAATGAGAGGAGTTGAAGGAATCTTGTTACATTATTTGAACAAGATTTCCTCATTGTATTAAACTGTAACAGAGTTCAATGGCATTCTGCCAACTCTGCATGTAATGATATTTGAAATATTAATACAATTCTTGGGTGTTTTGTTAATTTTATCTTCAGCTTTGTGTGTTCTTGTTGGAACAAAATCTGCCTTCGGTTAATAGTGTTGCGCCTTAGACTTTGCCAACATTAAATAGACAGATATTGCTTGAGATCATCTGTCTAGTCTCCAGATAAGGCTGGTTCCTTCAAGTTTTTTAGAGAAAATGGGAACAAAAGATAAGGGAAATATAGCCTAAGCTAGAAATTTTCTCACGGTACAGATTGGACAACAACAAACATTGATGATGCAGATTACTACTTTCAAAGTTTTATTTATATCTTCTTTATAGAAAACACGAATTCTTGAGTGTGACTTTTAGATGTTCGTCTAAAAGCATGTAAATATATTTTAATGTTCAACTCTAGAAACAAGATTTATACGTGCACAGTCCAGATTTCAAAACAGATACATTATAAAACTTAGAATGAATAAAAGTTAAAACACCAGATACATACACTTGCACATAGAAGTTTCAAAAGCCAGAAGAAGAAATATTTTATTGCTTGTAATCCAGTACATGTACATCAAGCTTGTAAACGTCCAAGAGCCAACCGTGAGAAAAGTTCTAGCTTAGGCTATATTTCCCTTATCTCTTGTTCCCATTTTCTCTAAAAAACTTAAAGGAACCAGCCTTCTCTGGAGACTAGACAGATGATCTCAAGCAAGATCTGTCTATTCAATGTTGGCAAAGTCTAAGGTGCAACACTATTAACAGAAGGTAGATTTTGTTCCAACATTTTTTGGCATGCCCGGTGGGACCAACAATCCCACAATATTGTATAAGTTTTGGTGTTTTACCTTAAGAGCCTTTTTGTTAAAAAATCTCAAGAAAAACCACTTGGCGACTCCGTTGCAATTTAGACCATAAAAGAAAGACCTTGTCTAGAAACCTTCTGGTTATATAGCCATATGATAACCAGATCTCGGGCTAGAAACTTTGAAGAACCTATCGAGTTCTTTGAACTACATCTCGAAAGCCTAAAAGCACACCCTGTGCTAGTCGCACAATCAAATCCGCCCAACACCATTAGCACCTCTTTAAAAACCGTTGTAGGAGCATCTGCAAGCAATCCTATAGTAGTTGTAACTCCTTTAGCAATCATGGTAGCTGCCCCTACCCCAGCCCATCTTGTGTGGAATAAAACTGGCCCTTTGAACTTGGGAGCACACCACCAAATTCCACAAGCTGCACTAAAAGCATTACCGACCTTTGACGGAATAGGCAAAATAGTAGATGAGCACTGTTTAGATGTATCATCGCTAGCATCTATTTACAACATCACTCAGGAAGATGTAATGGTCAGATTGTTGGTTATATCTTTGAAAGGAAAGATTCTCTATTGGTACAAAGAGCTTCCCGCTGGATCCATTACTTCTTGGGTAGTACTTGTCGATCGTCTGGTCGATGAATTTAATATACATTCGGATCCTTTCACATTTCTAAATCAATTCACTGTCATTGAGAGGCATCCACAAAAAGAAATCCAAGATTTCAACATCAGATTTACCAGAACTCATGGTAGAGTACCACAGGGCCTAAAACCCACGGAACAACAAGCTATATGCTATTACTTAAGGGCTTTTGATTCAGATCTCAGTATGATAATAAGACAATCCTGTGTAACCACTTTTCCTGGGATCTATTTAGAGACAACAAAGGGCAAAGCTGATCTCATCGCTACAAAAAGATATCCATCAAAGAGTCTATTGCCAATTGTACTAGAGCTTTCCCAAGCGTCAATTTCTAAACTGCCTGTACTCCCATCAACATAGGCTCTCCCATCTATAGTCGCACCTCCTACATTCCTTGCATTACCAGCTACACCCCTTGCATCAGCTCCCCCCAATGATCAATACACGACCATAATTGATACAATGAAGACATTGTCAAATGAAATGGCATCCATGAAAAAGAGAGAGGCTGAACGGAATATCCAAGCAAGAAGATTTCCACAGATACAAAAGGAAGGTGCTTCGACAAGTGGAAGGGTACAAGAGAGAAAAAATGTGGTGTATGCAAATGAGACATGAGATAATGGAGAACCCACTAATTTCGATTACTGGTGTACCACTTGCAACGATCCTCATGGAGAAGATTCATGCATGATTCATCAACATCATGTGCAAGTGGTTATTAATGAAAGAGCCAAAGAAACCGACAAGGGATAGGTGAACATAATCAGAGAGGTGCACCACAATTTGGCAATGCCATCAGTGGAGCAAGTATTGGTCCTGACAATATAAAAAAAAAAGTCATTACAAGTTGACCCTAAGGAACTCCAACCACTAGGTTTTCCTCCTGCCCCCAAGGCAACTCTGCAGAAGAACCAGTCCAGTGAGAAAAGACGTTCTGACCCTCTTTAGAATTCTGCGACTACACCAAGAAAAGAATTTCCCCCTAGAAAAGGGAGCGAGGCTCAAGAGCAAGCGAAGGAAAGACTCAGATTTCCTTCATTGACAAAAAGGCAAAGAACAAAAGCCACGCAGGTCTATAGAGATAGATACGGTGCATCTACTAGTGGAAGGGAAAAGTGTGCTGAGGTATCCCCAGCTGCAACCCTTTCGTTCAACATTGCAAAAGAAATGAAGAGGACTCCTTCCAAAATGAGCATTTATGATGCACTACAAATTCTTGGTCAGATCGACCTCCTCCAAGAATCCCTAAATTTAAAGAATGATACCTCTTTCTCAAATTTTATGTCAACCTCTAGGAAAAATAGACCGCCCCCATTCTATCTATCCTTGCAAATGGAGGGATGGATAGTTCACAATTGTATGATTGATTTAGGGGCTACAACTACGGTAATGCCAAAAGTCGTATGTGATGTAATGGGGATGGAATATACTCAAAGTCATCCTGGTGTGTTGCAATTAGATGGTACTCTAGTAAAAAGTCAGGTTGATCAAAGATATCCCTATTCAACTCCACAGAATGCCAGAAGTAGTCGTCATACAAGAAGTAGTCGTTGTAGACTTAGAACCATATTTCGGTATGTGTTTATCCAGAGAATTCATGGCCAAAATGGGTGGTTATCTGTCTCTATATTATCATTTGGAGGTACCTTTCAAAGGTAAAAGAGTCAAGATATACAATGAAAAACCATCTACTTTCCACGTAGAAATATTGGAGGAAACAACTACCATCAACATGATGTCTAAATAATTAGAAAATATCGATTTAATGGAAGAAACCTTGGAGGAACTACAATCTGAGGATCAGTTTTCAATGAAAGACTTCAATGCTATGATAGAGACAGAAATGGGAAGCTATTCCATTGAGAAACCAAATAAGCTCCCTATTCCTGTCCCTAAAACAGATGATTCGGCCAACCAGTTATGGAAATTGTACTTTGATGGGTCAAGGTGCAAAAATGGAGCAGGAGCTAGAATCGTTCTGATTTCACCTACTGGAAAAGAAAAAGCCTTTTCATATAGGTTGACATGGAGTTGCACCAATAACGCAGTTGAATACGAAGCCTTGTGTTTGGGACTTAGGAAAGCTAAAAAATAGGGTGCAAAACAATTGCTGATCTATGGAGATTCAGAGCTGATCGTTAAACAGGTTACTGGCAAATGCATTTGTAAGCAACATTACCTAAGGGCTTACAAAAACAAAGTGTTGGATCTATTGGAAAATTTCGAAGCACTAAACATGAAATCCATTTCCAGAGAGAAGAACACACATGCAGATCTGATAGCATCAATAGGATCAAATTTTTGCCCAGTCAGCAATGTTATTCAGAAGTCTAAAACAGTTAGACTTATATACAGGTCTTCTGTGCCTGACAAGGACATTTTTTGGTAGGTTTTTAAGAATGATGAGCAGATCCTGGATTTTATTATTCATGAGATGAATTGCTCTACAGATAGAGCGTTACAAGAAGAGGATGAAGAGAGCCTTATTCAATTGAAAAACAATCATATCCCCAGGAGACTGATCACCCTGGAGAGCCTTTTCGATAATAGCGACAGAGTTGTAGGTCGAAGGATCAAGGTAGATGAACGTCGGTATAAGGAAATAGAACTAGAACCGGGAAAAATGATCAAATTAGGGACCTATTGTATAGTGGTAGAACTAGAACAAATAAAACAATTATGTAGAGAATGTCCAGATATAATAGCCTGGACTTATAGTGATCTAAAAGTGTACAGGAAAGAGATCATTCATCATACCATCGAACTAGAGGAAGGAGCTAAACCTTTTAGCCAGAAGCAGAGGCCTATGAATCCTAAAATTGAAGCCTTAATGAAATAAGAGTTGTTAAAACTCCTGTAGGCTAAGATAATATACCCAATCAAACACTCTACCTAGGTGGCAAATTTAGTTCCAATCCACAAGAAAAATGAAGAAATACGACTATGAGTCGATTTTAAAAATTTGAATAGAGCCTCTTTAAAGGATCACTATCATTTACCCCAGATTGACCTAATCCTTCATACTGTGGTAGAAGCAGAAAGATTTTCTCTGTTAGACGACTTCTCTGGTTACAATCAAGTTTGGGTGAGAAATGAAGATCAATATGGATGGGTTCTACCCATCATGGTGAATGCTTTTCACCTAAAATTGTATTTCAAGTAAAAGCTACAGATCACCATTATATGTACGAGTATATTATAAGTTTGGAGTTTTGTAAATATTTCCCTTTTTACGGCCTAATAAGAATCAAGTGTGCAAAACTTATCAAGAGATAATTGTAGCCATGGACAGAATCAGAAGATCTAAACATCAGGGGCAACAGCCAGCAGCCAGAGCTAGGACCAGCTGCCAGAATTGAATTTTTTGTGTTCTTCAGACAAAGGTTAAGTCCCTGAACGGTAAAAGATGTTAGAGTTAAAGTGCACTATGCATTAACCTTAACACTTGTCAGTTTCTCTTGACAAGTTTCATGTGTTGAATATAGGCCTTCTGCCTATATATGTAACTCATTTTTATCAATAATATAATCCCTTCAGTTTCTCCTCCTAACATTTGGTATCAGAGCGTCCACATGGGAAGTGCAGAAAAGAACAGAGAAAGACCAGCGTTGGGGATCACCCAGGTGGAAAAGAGGTCTAAGAATAGTAATTCCCAAGGAGCTGGTAGAAAATCCAATAAGGATCTAATAGTAGCGCAAGGGGACAAGCTGATCAATGGAGGATCGATGAGAACAATTGACTCGTATTGCTCCCAAGGTTTCCAATGATTATACAATCCTGAAATGTAAGGGGTTTAAACAGTAGAACCCATCAATCTGCTGTTCAAAGACTTTTAGGAAGACACAAAATAGACTTTTTGCTCCTTCAGGAAACAAAAATTGATCTTATGTGTAAAATTGCTAGTAGAATATGGAGGGGCGCTGGATATATGGATGTGGCGGCCCAAGGAGCTTCGGGGGGAATTGTTACTCTGTGGAATCCTCTGGTGTGGATATCAATAGAACATACAGCTTGGAAGGGGGTTCTCACATCTCTCTTTAAGAATATTGTTACAGCTGAACAGGTTCTAATTACAAACTTCTATGGGGCTCAAAGCATTGATGGCCAGCGGCTTCAATGGAATGTTGTTCATTCAATGCGATCCTCCCGGGAAGATTGTGATTGGATTGTTGCTGGGGATTTTAATGCCAAATTATCTGCCAGTGATCAGGAAGGTGGTTTCCCAGTTTTGGATCCAGGGGATAGGCTTCTGATTGCTCAAGTCCAGGCCTTTCACCTTGTTGATATCAAAGGTCCTGGTACTTATTTTACGTGGACTAATAAGAGAAGAGAGCCACACATTAGGAAGGCAAAACTAGACCGGTTTCTGGTCTCGGAGGAAGCATTTGTGAAATGGAATATTAAATTTCAGATTTTGGAAGGACCAGTTTCAGACCACTTTCCCATTGTACTGGAGGGAGGGGCTAGGACAGGGCAGTACCATAAACCTTTTAAATTTGAAAATTTTTGGCTGCAAAAAGAAGATCTCCGAAGAAAAATTCCTCAATGGTGGGAAGATGGCCGCCCACCTTTTGGGACTGCAATGTTCAAATTTCACAAACAGCTTCAATTTGTCAAGTGTAAATTGAAACAGTGGAGGCAAACTAACAAATCAGACTTCCAGCTCCAACGGGCCCCCTTGTTGGCTAGATGGGATGAGGTGCAAAAACATTTCAGGGAAGGAAACATTTCCGAGCACCTTAAATCCGAGGATGATGCTTTGCGCAAAGCGGTTGAGGATATTGATAACCAAGAAGAGATTTACTGGAAACAGAGAGCAAGAAATACTTGGTTATTAGAAGGAGACAGAAATACAAAATTTTTTCAGCGCTCTGCTTGTGCTAGGAGACAAATGAATACTATGGATTTCCTTCAAGATGAGAATGGATACTCTTTTGACACTCTTCCTGGTATGCACTTCCACTCAATGGAGTATTTCTCAAAACTCTTTAAGGAAAGCATGGAGCAAGATGGGGCAGCCCAAGATGAAGTTATTGTTGTCATTCCTTCTTTAATCTCTCCTGAAGAAAACCAGGCTCTACTTAGACCTATAGATAAAGATGAACTTAAGAAGGTGGTCTTTGGGATGAGTACTGGTAAATCGCCTGGTCCTGATGGCTTCCCTATTGAGTTCTTCCAGGCCTTTTGGGATTCCCTGGAGGAAGATGTTCTGGCTGTCACTGAGGAGTCCAGAACCAATAAAAGAATGCTCAAGGCTCTAAATCATACATTCATTACTTTAATTCCAAAAGGAGCAGGGGGGGTTCATTTATCTGATTTTAGACCTATTGCCTTATGCAATGTGATCTATAAAATAATTACGAAGATTATGGCTGAAAGGTTAAAACCTATTCTGCATAATATAATTTCCCCGGAGCAAGGGGGTTTTGTTGAAGGGAGGCAAATTTTGGATGGAGTGATTCTTGCTCAGGAGGCTATCCATACAATGCACCAAATTGGGAACAAAGGAATGTTCATTAAACTGGATATGTCCAAGGCTTATGACAGGGTGGAGTGGGGCTTCTTGGCAAAGATGTTGACTCGCCTTTGGTTTCTCTCAGATCGGACAGACCGGGTCATGAGCTGTATTTCTACGCCTTCATACTCTGTTCTTATCAAGGGACTTCCCTCGCCTCCTTTTGGTGCCTCTCGAGGATTGCGGCAAGGAGACCCTTGCTCTCCTTATCTCTTCCTCATCTTGGTTGAAGGATTGGGCAGACTCTTTCTGAAAAGAAGACTTCAAGGTCAGATAACAGGTTTTAAGGTCGGGGCTGAAGTTTTGACACATTTACAATTTGTAGATGATACTTGGATTGGTGGGAGTGGCCAGCCTTAGGGAAGCAAGAAGAATCGGAGATACTCTAAATGTCTACCTCCGGGCCTCTAATCAAGTCATCAATGACAATAAATCCAAAGTGATCTTCTTCAATATTGATCAACGGTTACAGGACAGAGTTATTGAGATTTTAGGTTTCACTCGGACCTCTCTCCCAGTAGTCTATCTGGGGGTCCCTCTCCATTTCAAAAAACTAAAAATTGATGTTTGGAAGGACCTTTTGGATGGCATCAAAGATAGAATGAACCATTGGTCTAATAGATGGTTAAGTTATGGGGGTCGTCTAACTTTTCTGCAGTCAATTATTTAGGCCATGCCAATTTATAAATTCTCCGTCCTGGCTGCTCCCCAGCCTATTTGGAAAGAGGCTCGGATAAAATGGCTAGACAATTTCTATGGGAAGGTGCCAAGGGAGAGAGGAAATGGGCCTTGGTTGGCTGGGACAAGGTTACCCAACCCAAGGAAAAATGGGGTTTGGGACTAAGAAGCTCCAAGTTTAACAACAAGGCTTTGGTTGGCAAACTGTACTGGAGGTGGATTTCTCAGCCAACATCCCTCTTCAGCAAAATTCTCTCTAGCAAATACCTGGGTTCTGTTCATCCTAATGATGTGGGCCGCTTTCCTCTGGAAGGTTTTGGATCACCAGTGTGGCAGGCGCTCAAGCTTGGAGCTCAACTCATCAAAGACCAACTTTTTTGGAAAGTGGGGCGAGGGGATAAGGCTCGGTTCTGGACTGATTCCTGGGACCAGAATCCTCCCATTATTGTTGTCTTTCCTGAATTGCAACCGATAAAATCTGCTTTAGAAGATAAGGGATGGATTCAAATTGAGAGCTACTTTAACACTAGTCATTTGGGGGACTACAAGTTCATAAAGTTTAAGCGGCTGGATGAGTGGCCAATACCTATCCCTCCGGAGTTGGTACCTACTTTGGGAAAAATCTTGGCAGAACGGTTTCTTACTGGGAGAGATGAGGAGGATGAACTGGCCTGGGGCTATGGAAGCCTTGGGGTTTATACTGTGAAATATGGATATGGTGAGATCCTCCCAGAGCCCCCTCCACCCTTTTTTTTGGTTCTTGACTGGAGAAAGATATGGCATCCCCAGGGCTGGCTGAAAGTGAACTTCTTCGCCTGGCAGTTTTGCATAATGGAATTCTCACCTATGACAATCTCAGACTCAGAGGCATCATTGGCCCTTCCCAATGTGTGTTATGCCATAAGCAGGAGGAAACGGCGGATCATCTAATGTTTGAATGTTCTTTCACTCGACAGATCTGGAAGCGCTGGTTCTCCCACTTTAAACTTCAGGCTAATGGGGTTTTGTCTCGAAACAACATATGGGAAAGCTGGAAGAAAGGTAGATTTAAATCCAATGCTCTTCGAATTGGCTGGGAGCTTGGTTTATTTTTTATCTGGTGGCAGGTTTGGTTGGAGAGAAATGCCCGTATTTTTCGTGAAACCTTCTCCTCTCTAGAAGGAATATGGCAAATCATTTGGAGCAAAGTGGCGGAAACGGTTGCCATTCATACCGAGGGGGAAATTCAGTCTGCTTCTGAGCCTTTGGACGAGGGAGTTGTTTTTCAACAAAGGCAGGTGAGTGGTAGTTGGAAACCTCCTCCTGAAGGATGGATCAAAATCAATACTGATGGAGCGGCTAAAGGCAATCCGGGAAGTGCTGGAATTGGAGTTGTGTGCCGCGATCATGCTGGGTCTTTGCTCTATTGGGAACTGCAGGGTCTGGGATGTGCCACAAACAATGAAGCCGAGGCCTTTGCCATTAAATCTGCCTCCTTCTGGGCTGCCAAAAAAGGACACAAGAAGATTATTATTGAGTCTGACTCCCAAATTTTGGTGGGTGCTCTTGATTGTATGAGAAACTTTGTCTCGAAAGCTTGGAGGTTGCGGATCTTAGTTTCCCAAATCAAAGAGCTCTGGAGGGAATTAGATGATGTGATACCTGTCTATGTGAATCGAGATCTCAATAAGGCGGCCGATTTCCTTGCTAAGATGGGTGCTGAAAGGGAGGTTGGGATGCAGTTGCACAGTGACATGCCTGTGGAGGATGCAGAGATTCGACAAGGCCTTGAACGTTTTCTGAAATGATGTGCAGTGTTTTTTTGCTAAGGAAGGTTTCTGTCGCGATATCGCGACAGGTTGCGCCCTTTCGGCCTCTACCGGGTTTTTGTCGCGATATCGCGACAGGTTGCGCCTTCTCGGCCTTTGACGGGTTTTTGTCGTGATTTCGCGACATGTCGCGCCATCGCGACATGTCGCGCCATCGCGGCCCTTGGGGAAGGCGCTTGGTTAAGTGGTCGCGATTTCGCGACAGTTTTGGCAATTTGGTGCGAACTGGTAAAATTGTCGCGATATCGCGACACTTTTGCAGATGGAGAGCAAAGTGGAAAATTCGTCGCGATATCGCGACAGTTTTGAGAACTGGGTGCCGAGAGGATATTTCGTCGCGATTTCGCGACAGTTTTGAGAACTGGGAGCCGAAAGGAAAAACCGTCGCGATATCGCGACACTTTTGGCGGTCTGGTGTCATAAGGAAAACCCGTCGCGAAATCGCGACAATTTTGGCTTTCCAGCGGGTTGGCGAAAACTGTCGCGATATCGCGACGCTTTTGCGATCTGGTTGCCATTTGGTGAATTCGTCGCGATTTCGCGACACTTTTGTCGAAGGGTTGCAGGTGGGTGCTGTCGTCGCGACTTTGCGACATGTCGCGATTTCGCGACATGTCGCGTTTTCGCGACTGTTGGCACCGCAGTGGGGGAGCCGGGGTTGACTGTCGCGATCTCGCGACATGTCGCGATTTCGCGACATGTCGTTTTTTCGCGCCCAGTTGACTTCTTTGCTCTGTGTTGTGCTGGGTTGCCTTTGTGCTCTTCTCTTGTTGTGTTGCTTGCTGTTCTTGGTTGGGATGTGTTCTCTCCCGCTTGTAATTGTTCTTTGTATTAATACAAGTTTTTCATTTTTTTCAAAAAAAAACATTTGGTATCAGAGCTCCAGGATTTCTCTATCCTTATGAGCTTGAGGGGGGATTTCCATCATGGAAATCCTCCCTCCCCCTCATTTTTTTTCCCTTCCCCCATTTATTCTTTATTTTCAACATTTTTTTTCGGATACTGAAGGAGTATGTTCTCCATCCTTAATGGATGGATCAGAAACCTGACGTTGAAGAAATTAATGGCTGAAATTAGGGGATAACATGTGGAGATTTTAGACTAAAGCGGTGATAATGGCGTCTCATGCTTATTGTGTCTTTCATTTTTGTTTCGAACCTGGAGAACAGGTCTGGAAAACAGCTGCGAGATTAAAAACGATTTTCACTGTGTAAAGGATATGGTGGCGATAGTGAATGGTAATGATTCTGAGCGATAATGGTTCCACCCATGGAATCCCTAGGTTTTGCTGGCTCTAGTTTTGTGTATGGCGATTGTGCTGAGGCGGTACATGGACGTGAAGTCACGGGCTAGATCGGAGAAGGAGAAGGAAAGCAGTTCCAAGAGAAACGAGGTTGAGTTTTATGACTCCTTGCTGGGCTGGGCAAAACCTGAATTTTGCAAGGCGTTTTGAATGACGTTGTGCAAGCGAAATTGGTTTGGTGTCTCTACGGTTTTAAAACCAGAGTTCCCGAAATATTTCTGGGAGTTTTCATTTACCCACTTTAAAAAAACACTATAGTGTCCATATATTGACATTTTGTTGTCCAGTACTGTTTCTGAGATGCAGTCATTTTGTCTAAAACATCTTTGGGAACGTGAAGAGTTCTTTTATCATAAAATGGATCTCTTGGCCTCCTTAGTTTGGCATCCCTTATGACTGAAGGATCAAGAAATTCAAATTTTGATTTTGCTTTTTCCCAGGCTCCTCCCTGCTCCAATCCATCTTCTGCTAAAGCTTCAATCAGTTTTCTTCTTTTGTTTGGATTTGAACCAGGCAAAAGTTCCTGTCTTGTATTAGCTTCCAAATCATTTTCATGAATTTTGTTTTAGTCGAGGTACAAAACGATGCATGGCAGGCGTCTTTGGCCCACTAAGATCAGCTACAACATCATTTTGCATAGCAAAGAGAGTTTCGTATTGCCCGCAGGAGTTTTGATCATTAGAGATTCTGTTAAATCTGATGAAGTCCCTTCCAGGGCAGATGACAGCACCGCCGTCATCTTAGGGAGGCTGAATTTCTGCTCTAATTTGAAGAAATTGAGGCGGTTCTCCTGTCGACTGTGTAACATCTCCGTGTAAGAAATTTGTTTGTTGTTGTTGTTTTTGACATGCAAGGTTGTTTTAGGTCTTTCTTGCTATGGATGTTTCTATTTAAAAGGTGTTCTGGACAAGAAGGAATCCATTGAATATTGCCGGCTCATGCTTCAGCGCTTTGTGGTGAAGTTCTACTCGGTCTCTGCCTTCCCTCTTTCTCAGCCATGGTTGGAGATCTCAACGCAGCCCCGCGGCTTCTGCCATTACGTGCGGCTGGTAAATCTTGTTCCCACCCATGCCCGCAGCACCCGTCAAAACTTTGGCCTATGGCTCCTCTGTAGTATGCTGGAGAAACCAGAAAAATCAATGACGAGGGGTTGTTTTTGGTTGGTGTTCATTGCAAGAATTTGAGGAATTTGAAATTGAGGTCCTGCAAGGAGATTACAGATGTTGGTATGAGCAAGTTTGCCAAATTTTTTTGGGCTAGTGATTACTGCGTTGTGAGGTCCTGGAATAATAATGGTGGACGAAAGCAGAGGTCGAATTTGTCTTCTGCCTCATTATACGATGATTGTGGTAATTTTTGGTACATTTGTTTGAGTCGAGCTGTGTTGTAGCTATGTAGAGTTGGAGTTATACGAAGGAAGGACCAATGATTTGCAAGTTGAAATACTATTTGCTGCTTGATACCCTCCTTATCAGTGTATTCTTGGCATGTACGGATTCTCTGATTGAGGCATATATTCTAAGTTTTGCAATCGACAGCTCAGGCGTTTGCTGACCAAGAAGAATACAGCTGTGGCCGTAGATTCTTGAGCTCTTATAAACCATTGATAAAGTGTTTGCTTCTTTGCATGGAGATATCTTCAAAGGTCATGGCCTCGTCCTTCTCCCCAGATGGGTCTTCCCGATGCATTAACAGGGCCAGATGGGTCTTCCTTCTGTTAAATGCAGTAACAGTAGCTGTCGTTTTTAATTAGAGAAAGTTGGGCGAAATCGAAGAAGCTATGGCACATTGCTGGCCCTAGCTAGCTATAACTCTTTGGAGAGACAAAAACTTTTTTTTTTGTCTATGATGAGCATTATTTGTCTGCATTTTTTTGAGGTGATGGAGCAGGCGCCAATGCAGCAATGGAGCCCGAGGACCCAAAAGATATTGTATGTGACCGTTTGAAATTATGGACTGTAGAGGACGTGTTGATGGTGGCCCCATGGTATGAAGAATGGTGGACGTGTCGTTTTTGATTTAGTTGTTAATTGAATGCTAAAATTTGAAGTAGCTGCAACCAACATGAAGAATCGTCAGTCAACTATAGTCCTTGTTGGCGAAAGAGTGGTGTTTTGAATGTAGATGAGCTCATTGGGAGTTTCAGTAGTTGAATTGATTGATTTCAAACAGCTACTTGTTTTAGTTGTTTGAATAAGCGGATCCCACATGCACTTCGTCAACATGACAGCCAGCTTTGATGACGTGGCTCGTCGATGGGTTGTTGAATTTTGCATGCAGAAACATTGTTTTGCTATTGCAGAGAGAAAAATGTTGTTTATTATATTTTTCAAAAGTGACGGCCTAGATGGCCCATGTAATTCCCCTACGAGGGAAAAATTGATGATGTTTTTTTATTCCGCCAGAGAGCGATGCCGCCACAGTGCGAGGTTTTAGTTGTTGTCTTGGAGAGGCATGTTGTTTTTCATTATGATGAAGGCCCCTTTGATGGTGGAATATAGGGGTATTTATAGTCGTTGGAAACGTTTTTCGTGACGGACACAATGGTGGTGTCATATTGTAATTTTGAGGCTATTTCAATTGAGTTTTTTAGCCTCAAAGTTCTTATACCTTGGAGTGCACTCTCGGTTGTACCCGACACTCCCAAGGTAATTTTATATGTGATCCTTGTACCTAGTGATCTTTTCTATACACTTGGCAAATGCAGCGGCTGGTTACCCATGCATTTCGGTGGGATGACATGGTCACCATAAGGACACTTATACTAGGGACTACAGACAAAGACACCCTAAACTCTATCCGAGGTTTTTTTGGATCTACTTCTGAAGACTATAGACGAAGACACTTCAGAAGATTCTCTTATTTTCTTCTTCTCTCCTCCTATTTTGATCTATGGCTCATTTTATTGTATTGAGTGCATTTTCGACAGAGACCGACACTCTTATATGGCTCGTTTTTCCTTTGTATTAGGTGCATTTTCGACAGAGATCGACACCTTCTAGATTGAGTTCACCATAAGGAAAGATTTGATATTTATGGTGGGACTAGTCAGTGACCTACGAGAGGCAACATCCTCTAAGGATGACCTGCAGAGGCAACAGACCCAGAAGTGGCTGACCCTGAGGCACCCATGATGACCCTGAGGCACTTAGACGACTGACCCAGTGGCAATAGACCCGTGGAAGTGGCTGACCCTGAGGCAACAGACCGAGATGTATACACAGTGAATCTAGCATTATTCATAGTTGGAGAGCCAAGAGCACAGAGCACGAGCCTAGACCAAATTAGCAATAAGAGAGGATGATAGGTTGTTTTATAGAAGTCAACATTAAGGGGGAATGTTGCCTAATGTTGACTTGTTTTGTTTCTTCTTTAGTTAGGATAGTGCACTTTAAGGGGGAATGTTAGAGTTAAAGTGCACTATGTCTTCACCTTGACACTTGTCAGTTTCTCTTGACAAGTGTCATGTGTTGAATATAGGCCTTCTGCCTATATATGTAACTCATTTTTATCAATAATATAATCCCTTCAGTTTCTCCTCCTAACAAAAGAAAGGTTCTGATAAGGTAAAGATCACCTATATTCCAAAGTGCATTCTTTTTCTTTTATCCTTGTTTTTGCACTCAAAATTTTACATTTCGCAACTGTGCTGGTGACTCCGTTTCCCAATGGATGAAGGCTTGGTCTCTATTTTTGCTAGCAAAAATTCCCCCGAAAGGCGCCAAGAATGTTAGTCAAAAAGTTACTAACTATAGAAAAACAGTTGATGCACCTTTTTTGCATATTTTCCAAGAAGACCAAAGTGGCCCATATGCTAAAGATCAAAGAAAAAGCAAAACACCGCAAGGAGGAAAAAAGTGTCACGATATCGCGACATGTTGCATTTTCGCGGTCCAAAGCAAAGAGAAAGAGCAAGGAGGAAAAGGTGTCGCGATATCGCGACATGTTGCATTTTCGCGGTTCAAAGCGAAGGGAAAGAGCAAGGAGGAAAAAGTGTCACGATATCGCGACATGCTGCATTTTCGTGGTTAAAAGCGAAGAGAAAGAGCAAGGGGAAAAAGTGTCGTGATATCATGACATGTTGTATTTTCATGGCTAAGAGCAACAAAAAGGAGCAAGAAGGTAAAAGTGTCACGATATCGCGACATGTATTTTCATGGCTAAGAGCAACAAAAGGGAGCAAGGGGGCAAAAGTGTCGTGATATCGTGACATGTTGCATTTTTGCGGCCAAAAGGAAAAAAATGTCACGATATCGCAACATGTTGCATTGTCGCGGCCAGAAGGGAAAAAGTGTCGCGATATCGCGACATGTTGCTTTGTCGCGGCCAAAATGGAAAAAGTGTCGCGATATCGCAACATGTTGCATTGTCGCGGCAAAAAGAGAAAAAGTGTTGCGATATCGCGACATGTTGCATTGTCGCGGCCAAAAGAGAAAAAGTGTCGCGATATTATGACATGTTGCTTTGTCGTGGCCAAAAGGGAAAAAGTGTCGCGATATCGCGACATGTTGCTTTGTCGCGGCCAAAAGACAAGAAAGAAAAGGTGTCGCGATATCGCGACATGTTGCATTTTCGTGGCTGGAAGCGGCAGAAGAGCAAGGTAAGAGACGAATGTCGCGATTTTGCGACATGTCTCATTTTTGCGATGGGAGGCAGCAAAAGAGCAAAGTAAGAGACGAATGTCACGATTTCACGACATGTCTCATTTTCACGGTGGGAGGCAGCAAAAGAGCAAAGTAAGAGACGAATGTCGCGATTTCGTGACATGTCTCATTTTCGCGACTGGAAGCGGTAGAAGAGCAAAGCAAGGAAAGAATGTCACGATTTCGTGATATGTCTCATTTTTGTGGTTGGAGGCGGCAAAAGAGCAAAGCAAGGAAAGAATGTCGTGATTTCATGACACACCAGCTGTAAAGGAATAAAATGTATTTTTGACAATCAAAGGCATGCACTGATACCAAGAAGTGATTTCTGACATGATTATCAGAAATCTAGGATAGAGCGAAGCTTGCCAGATGATTGAAAATGTGATAGGTTCATCTAGAATCTAATCAGCAGAGGAGATATCTAATTCATAGAAGACTTGTTGTGTATTATTAGAAACTACAGATGATTGCTTGTAAAATAGTAAGATGTACTTAGAAAAAGATACTCTTTTAGGGTATATATGGAGGTGAGCGACTCCAAAAAAAAGGTCGGCTCTTGGAAGTTTACAAGACTGAATGCATGTACTTCGAATACAAGCAATAAAATCACATCTCCCATTGGCTTTTGGTTCATATTGTGCAAGTGTATGTATTAATGTTCTTTATTTCTGCTTACAATATTGAATTGTAAATTGAGTTTGTTCTTATATCTGAACTTTCGCAATACATAAATCATATTGTTGGAATAAGAATCCAATATATACGCATGTTAAACAAAATATCAAAAATCATATATGAAATTATATAATTTTTGCATGGAAATGTGTTTAAATGCTTTGGATAGAAGTAAGTAAATCTGTCTTTGTTGTTGTCTAATCTGCACCATATAAAAGTTCTAGCTTAGGCTATATTTCCCTTATCTCTTGTTCCCCTTTTCTCTAAAAAAACTCAAAGGAACTAGCCTTCTCTGGAGACTAGACAAATGATCTCAAGCAAGATCTGTCTATTCAATGTTGACAAAGTCTAAGGCGCAACACTATTAACCGAAGGCAGATTTTGTTCCAACAGTTACTTCATAGCAAATTACATTATTTGAATGTGTTGTGAGTGTTTTCATCGTTGGTTAACTTTTAGGTTTATTACAATATTTGAATAAGTCTGAAAGCACCATTTTCTCTCCTCCCTTTTCTTTCTGTTCATGTTGATTACATTGTTAAATTGCTATAACAACCCAATTGGATAGACATCGATCTACATAAGGTATAATAACTACATTATTTTTGCTTGGTCATTTTTATATAGTTAATGTATAATTAAAATCTGGAGTGTGTAATATCCGTAAAATCATAAATTATCATTGGGGTTTTCCTTACCAGTTCTGTTAAGTTTTATTTAGCAATACTTTTTTTTATCAAAATAAAGAGGGAGGTCGACCAGAGCCTGTAATAGCTCGTTGGTTTAAAATTATTTCTTGTAGCATGACAATTGAAATCCTATGGATACAAGAAATGGTTCCAACAATTCCTTTGAATATTATTTATTTATATTAAAATATGAATTATATTTTGTTTTGTTTTTGAATGTAGGTGATAATATACTCTTTCAAAAGTGATAAAGGATTTTTGTGAGACTTTTCGAAAGCTGAAGATGCAGATATAGTGGTAGAGGTAGTGGACAACACTGGCGAACGACGAGGTGCCAATGTTACCGATAGTGGAAGTGGATCTGAGAGGTAATTCATGCTCAGCAAGTGTTCAATATGGTGATCAATTTTATGCTCATGGAGGGAGAAAATTTACACTTGTGGATACCGATGGTTTTCCTACAGGAGATTATAAATATAGTGGTATATTCATCTATAACAAGGAAATGTTCGGTATATTTATTTTTCTCTCAGAGTGCTAGAGTTTAGTAGTTTTAGCCGAAGAAAATAGTGGTTGAGAATTTGCTGTGCACCTATTATGTGAGATTCAAACAATATTAAAACAAAGAGCATTTGTGTTAAAGGATCGAAGCTACTGAAACACTATGCAATAGAACCCATCAGAGCTACTGGAGAAAATATAGTTTGTATGGTTTAAAGCCTACAGTATTGACAAACGATCAACAACGGGTGGAAGAAGGGCATCTCTAGCCAGGTGTCGATGTTGGAAAGGTAAATCACTTGATAGGAAGTAACGAAGGTGGAATAAATAGAATTTTGTTGCTGAAATTTGAAAGATAATCCTTTAAAGCCTACAACTTAGATTTGTAAACGAAGTTTTGTTTTCTACCATAGCTGGCATGCTATGATTTCAACCTAAAATATTGTTATTTCAAGATTTACAAAAGCATTACAAGAGGGATTCACAAAATTTTTAAAATAGCAACCATTGCAGCACTAAGGGAACCGTGATAAGAGGAACTTGTGGTCACGCGGAATAACAAACTTACAATTCTTCTGTCTCCCAAACAACTTGAAAGATAATAATTTAGCCTATTGAAACCATGCTATCAAAGTGGCACAACAAAGATGAATGATATTTTTGAACAACAATAGATAGGTTTCCAAGCATATTCAAGTGCAAGCATTATGTAATCATTCATATTTAGCAAAAAATACCCGCTGAATCCATTTTAAAAAGCAGTATAACACCTTTACAAGTAGGTTTCCAAGCAGAAAATGAATGTTTCACTAATTTTTCCCAGGTCTAGATTCACCAACCCGTGGCTGCAGTGCCAACACCTATTTTGAGGGAGTTATTAGAGGAAATTTTTTGGGTTATGATATCCAACATTACGGAGGTTTATTTCCAATCGTGTTTTTTGCATGTTAGACGTGATTCATGCATAGACTAGAATAACATTGGACGCTGTCAGACGAGAACATTAGCATAGAATAATTTTTGAAAATGAATTTAAAAGAGCTTGTGGAACGTCGGCATCAACTTTGTGCGTACTTGGTAGAAGTGGATAGAAAACTCTAGAAGGTGACGGTGAATGAGTACATAAATTCGAACAAGGTGTTAAGGAAATTTACAAAGGAGAATGAAGCATAGAACAATTATGAAACCCGTTTCAAAAATCATTACGAAACTGAACAACCCAAAAAATTTGAAATTATAAATACCCATTAAGACCCAAGGAGAAAAGATCGAAGGCCATTTGGAGCAAAGAAATTTTAGAAATTAAGGTTGTTGTCAATGTGCATCTCCTCCCTAGTTGCTAGAAGTGAAGAATTTATCTATTGTAATCACCTGATACAAGGAATCTGAGTATATTTTTATTTGAAAAATATTTTATTAATTCAATGTATTAGAAATTTTTAATAAGATATGCGCATGAATATGGTTGTCGTATTTAGAAATATTTTGATATATTGATTTATTTCCTTTAGAACATTGCACCAATTTAATTACTAATTATGTGAAGACAGATCAAATTAAGTTTGGTAAATTTAGAATTCTCGTTTTAACAGATTTAGGATGGAATTCTAAAAAGTACAATGATCAGTTTAGTTTTCATTCATTTCTTTTTCTAACCCTAGTTTTTGATTTTATTTTAAAAAAAGGATAAAGAGGGTTTTGATTTAATTAACTATTTCATTTCCGACATATTTAATTAAATTTTCTTTTCACAGTTGATTAATTGAATTTTCTTTCGATGAAGAGAATTAAATAAATTAAATTTTTCATTTTCTGAAATTTAAATTATTTTCATTAAATATTTTAATTAAATTTCAGAAATGACATTAGGGTAATGTTTTTAATATTTACACAATATTAAATTTTGGTATAAAAGCATACAAAATAAAAAAAAATAGAAAATGTAAAAACTCTTGTGGGTTATTAATATTTGAAAAACAATTTTTGATATTAAATGAATAACCTAACAATTTCATGAACAACAAATTTAAATTCTTGACAATCAAATTATTTAAATATGCCCCTTGTTAACAATTACGTGTTTTATTAAGTTGTCAATCTAATTTTTGACATTGCATATTTTAATAAGCACACAAACAGGTTAAATTAACCCTACCCGAACCTTGGGGAAATCAAGTATTTCCTTTCAAGAGAGGATATCCTAAAAGAATCTTGACTGTGGGTGTGTGTTTGTAATTGGAAAAATATATCACTCAATAGAATTAACGCTAGAAGGAGGGCATGAAGGTAATTAATTTTATTTTTTAAAGTTTGAAGTTGTTCAAATTTTGAAATTTTTTGATATATGTTGCATTAGTTTTGATTTGTTACAAATTCAAAAATATTTTGATGATTATGGTTAAATTATTGCTATTATAATTGTTGAATATGATGATTTAACCTTCCAAAATTTGAAAATTGTGAATTTTATCACACAACTTTGCATGTTAAAGTTGGAACCATTTATCACCTCTCCAACGATATCAATGGCAAGAAATGCACCTTGGTTTGGTATTCATAGCAGTCCATTAAATATTCCTATAGTAGCCCATGATATGCCTAAAAATGCAAAAATATATTTACCCAAGTATAGGCATGATGGAATGAGATTGGCTGAGGAACATATTCAGGCATACAAAGACACTTTAATTCATTTACAAATTATGCATGAAGATGTTGCCTGTAGAATGTTTCCATACACATTAGATGAGTTTACTTATGATTGGTATATCAACTTACCTTCAAGCTCTATCACTTCTTGGGCTCAACTAGAGACAACATTTATCAACCATTTTAAACTTGTTGACCCAATTATGACATACCATCAGTTTACCTCTACCCGTAGAGAACCTAATGAATCCTTGAGATTATTCAATGATAGGTTCCATAAGTTGTATACCAAACTGGTGACACCTTACATCCTTTCAGAAGAAGAAGCCATCCAGATGTACATTGGAGCCTTAGACCCATTTACTTCTATGTTTTGAGGAAATTTCCTCAAATTACATCTTTGCTCAAAGACTTTTAGTAAGGCAATAACATTAGAACAACAATTGATTTCTCAAGGTGTTAGTATGGATCAATTATCATCACTTGGAAAACCTAGAGCTCACAATCAAATACCACAAATGAGTCAAGATTTCGCATAAACCTCTCCCATGATGAACAATTTTCCAAGAGTTATGTATCCCAACTAGTACCAGCCTTTCAATATGGCACCTTTGAATCAAATGATATCTAATGTGAGAAATCAACATGGTGAAACTAATTTTCAAGATGTTAGAACTACTTTAGATATTATCCAAAATGAGGTGAAAATTTTGGAATCAAAACCCATCAATGAGATTTGTAAGAATCAAGCTAATCAGAATGCGAAGACAACTTTAGTATTGAAAACATATGAAACTTCAAAAATGAAGGAAGAAGAATTTGAAGATGGCGTGAAAGAAGGGATGGAATCTCACCAAGTGTTAAGAAAGATAATAATTATATTATTCAAGAAAAATAAGAGGAATCACTCACTTATTTTGTACTTCCCAGAGAAACTTCTATCCCACTTGATGTGCAAGAAAATGAAAACCTTATCCCACCTAAGGATATTACAATGTCTATGCAACTAGAAATCAATAGGCCTTTACCTTAGAGAAAACTCCAGAACATTAAAGGTTTGGATATGATATCATTGAAGACCCGAAGAAAAATTTTACTCTATTTGAGATGACTCAGGTAGCTGATGAGGAATATTTGTTATTTAAAACATCCCCTAACCAGCAGGATTTATTGTTTGAAAATGATAGGTATATTTTTAATTTTGTAACTAATTTTGGTGGTTTTGAAAACCAGGTTATTGATGAAAATGAAAGGCTACAAGATGACGAAAATGAAGACCATGAGGTAACTATGAACCAATGCAATACCCAAAGGTATAGTTTCTCTTGAAATATTTTTTGACATTGATTACAAAAGTAAAAGATGTAATAAATTTTCATTACAGAATGATGCTAATGACACTGTTACTAGAGGTACTAGTGAAGATCTACACAATGTATTAATTGGAAAAACTTGTTGTAGTCAAGAAAAAGAAGAAATTACAAAGGCTCATCAAGTCCTGGTGAATGGAAATGTACAAAAAATAGAATCCCAATCTTTATTTTCAACCATTAGAATTCCTGGTAAAAGTTTACATAATTGTCTATTGGATTCAAATGTTGTTGATAATGAAATACCATTTGTGGTTAACAAAGAATTAGAGTTGATTCCTACTCACACCAGTAATAAGGTTGCTATGTTGAACAAGACAAAGGTAGATGTTTTTGAGTTATTGAATCAAGTTCATCAACAATTGACTATTGAACCTGGGATACAAAATTATAATGATCCTCATATGTTAGATATCCTAGATGCCTGTAAAATGCTACATAATTATGATTGGTCTGAAACTATGAATAGTGGTTTGGCAATCAAATTTTCAGAAATAAGGTCAAGCTTGGAAGAGCTCATGTCTAATCATAACAATGAGGATAGTATTATGAGTACTGAATTGAAAATGGGAATTCACACCATGCTATTAAAACTATGACTGAAGATAAAAGTTCAATAATAGACATCCCACATAGTAAACATAAATTAATTGAAGACCAATTATGGACCTTTAAGTTTGATGGAGAAAAATCTAAGTATGACAACGAGGATGGAATTAAATTGAGTTGGTGGGGTGAGAGAGGTAAAATAAAGGCCTTTGAGCTTTCAGATCTAATGTTACTATGGGATGATACCCATCAAAATCAGCATGCCTATCATTATGGGCATCTCTCAAATTATGGTAATCGTGTTTGGGATCCTGGAAAATTTCATATATGAGAAATCCCAAGTCTTGCCTTGTAAATAGCTTTGTACATAGTTTTCTGTTTTCATGTGTTTTCTTTTACAGTGTTTAGATTTAGTTTTCATTTGTTTTATTTTCTTTGATGTTGAAATTCATTTATCATTAAGTGTTTTGTTGTTTGTTTCAGTTTTTCTTGTTCAGTTAGTTCATTTTTTTTTGTGAGAATTTATGTTAGATTTCATGTATGTTAGATTTCATGTATTCACTGTATTCATCATTTCTACATATCGTCTTGTTTTATGCACTTTCTTGTACATAATTTCTTGTTTGTATGTTTGGACACTGTTTCCATTTGTTTTGTTTGTTTTGTTGTTTTTGATTTTGAAATTTTGTTTTACTTTATTTTTTTGTTTTGCATTTATGTTAGTTCACATTAGGTTAGGTTTTGGTTTATTTTCATGTTTTACTTTTCATTTTCACAAATGTGTTTTTGTTTTGCTCCTCTAATTGTGGTATAATTGTGTAATTGCAATGGACTCTTGGTCCCTCTGAAGGAAATATTTCTTAGTAATGGAAGATGAATTGCTTGTTTGAAATTAGGTGAAACCAAATCTAAGGAAATTATATTATTTAGTAGCTATTCATGGATTGTGGATTAGAATGGTGGATATTGAAATAATACAACATTTTTCTAAAGATTCACATGTAACACCACATTTAAATGATATTTTTGGATCCTAAAAGATGAAATCATTCTGGTTTGTTGATTAGGTAAAAAATTTAAACACTCTAACCCAAGAGGATCATTAACATTATGGTTTGTGTAACTTTAAACTTTAAAATTTAAAGCCTTAGATGATCTCTAACCCAAGAGGCATATATGATATTTTCAAAGCAATCAAATGCTCATAAAAAAATGCAAATCAATAAAATACCTAGGTGTTTCAAATAATCTCTACCAGGGCTATAGACACCCGATTGGTAGTAGAGCAAGGTCTAGAAGAGATCAAGGTCATCTCCACCGGAGCTATAGATGATTGACTGGCAGTGGAGCAATGCAGAGGTAAAATATTTATGAGTGACATTTTTAATAGCCTAATTGTAAAATAGATGATAGAAGTTTGATTGATTCAAGAATAAAAATGAATTCACTAAACACACACTAAGATGAAGCAAGTGGAGTATTTACTTTCATTTAAAACTATTTAACCCCATATTTCTCAGATATTACTAGATGATCTATATTTTACTGATCTTTGTTTTTTTTAATTTGAAATTAGGTTCTTTATCCAAAATTCTCAAGAGCATTTTTTAGCAGAGTCACCATTTGTTGTTGTCGTCGCACAACGTACCCCAATTTGAGGACCCACTTGAATTTTTTGATATTAATATGACTTTTATCTATATTGAGTATTTTTGTTGTTTAAGTTTTCATTTAGTCACCATCAGGCCCACTCAGATTTTACAAAGGTAAAGTAGTTTTTAACATCAATGAAGTTGTTCTCATAGACCCACTCAAGTTGTACAAAAAAATAAAATAATTTTTAAACCTTCTATTTGGAGTTTCAAATGCTTAATCGTTAAACCAACTTGAGATTTAAACCTTACCCATCATTAAAATTTAAATATTTTAATTACTTATGAAATTTGATTAATATATTTATAATGATTCAAATCTCATATATTATCAGGTTGTCCATGTTTCCTAGCTCCACCACTTGAAGGATAAAACACATTGTGTAGATACATTTTGTTCGCCAATTTGACCTTGCTTATGAATTTGCAAACTTACCTATCATATCTCATGAATTCCTTCGAACATTCTTTGTTTATATTAAAAGATAAATTATATTTTGTTTTGTTTCTGAATGTAGGTGATAATATACTATTTCGTAGGTGATAGAGGCTTCCTATGATATTTTTTGAAATTTGAGGATGCAAATACAGTGGTAGAGGTAGTGGAAGACATTGGAAAATGATGAGGTACCAATATTACCGACAACGAAAGCAGTTATCAAAGGGGATTAATGCTCAACAAGTGTTCAATATGGTGATAAAATTGATGCTCGTGGAGGGAGAAACTTTACGTCTACGGATACCGATGGTTTTCCTTCGAGAGATTATAAATATAGTGGTATCTTCATCGATAATAAGGGAATGTTCGGCATATTTGTTTTTCTCTCAGAGTGCTAGAGTGTAGTAGTTTTAGCTAGAGAAAATAGTGGTTGAGAAATCATTGTGCACCTATTATGTGAGATTCAAACAATATTAAAACGAAGAGCATTTGTGTTAAAGGAACGAAGCTACTGAAACACTCCCACTTGGCTATGCAATAGAGCCCATTGAAGCTACTAAATAAAACATAGTTTGTATGGTTTAAAGCCTGTGGTGTTGACTAACGGTCAAAAATAGGCACAAGAAGGGCATCCCTAGCTAGACGCCAACGTTGGAAAGGTAAATCACTTGACAGGCAGTAATGAAGGTGGAAGCAATAGAATTTTGCTGTTGAAATTTGGTAGATAATCCTTTAAAGCCTACAAATTAGATTTGCAAATGAAGTTTTTTTTTCTACCTTAGCTAGCATGCTACGATTTCAACCTAGAATATTGTTGTTTCAAGATTTATAGAAGTGTTACAAGAGGGGTTCACAATATTTGTAAAATAATGACCATTGCAGTACTATGGGGGCCGTGAGAAGAGGAACCTGTGGTCACACAGAATAACAGACTCACAATTCTTCTATGTCTCCCAAGCAACTTGAAAGATATAAATTTAACCTATTGCAACCATGGTATCAAAGTGGCACAACAAAGACGAAGGACATTTTTGAACAACAATAGATAACAACAGATAGGTTTCTAGGCAGATTCGAGCACAATCATTATGTAATCATTCATATTTAGCAATATATACCTATAGAATCCATTTTAAAAAGCAGTATAACACCTTTACAGGTAGGTTTCCAAGCAGAAGAAGAACGTTCCACTAATGTTTCCTAGGTCCAACTTCGCCAACCCGTGGCTGCAGTGCCAACACCTATTTCGAGGGAGTTGTTAGAGGAAAGTTTTTGGGATATGATAGCCAACATTACAGAGGTTTATTTCAAACCGTGTTTTCTCCACATTAGACGTGATTCATGCGTAGACTAGAATAACATTGGACACTGTCAGACAAGAACATTGGCATAGAATAATTTTTTAAAATAAATTTAAAGGAGCTTGTGGAATGCCAACATCAACTTTGTGCATACTTGGTAGAAGTGAATGAGTACATAAATTCGAACAAGGTGTTAAGGAAAGTTACAAAGGAGAACAAAGCATAGAAAAATTATGAAACCTGTTTCAAAAATATTTACGAAACTGAACAACCAAAAAAATTGAAATTATAAATACCCATTGAGACCCGAGGAGAATATCGGAGGCCATTTGGAGCAAAGCAATTTTAGAAATTAAGGTTGTTGTCAATGTGCATCTTCTCCCTGGTTGCTGGAAGTGAAGAATTCATCTATTGTAATCGCCTGATACAAGGAATTTGAGTATGTTTATATTTGAAAAATATTTTATTAATTTAATGTATTAGAAATTTTTAATAAGATATGCACATGCAGATGGCTGTATTATTTAGAAATATTTTGATATATTGATTTATTTTCTTTAGAGACCAAATTAAGTTTGGTAAATATAGAATTCATGTTTTAACAAAATCAGGATGGAATTCTAAAAAGTACAATGACCGGTTTAGTTTTCATTCATTTGTTTTTCTAACCCTGGCTTTTGATTTTATTTTAAAATACGGATAAATAGGGTTTTTATTTAATTAAATATTTCATTCCGACATATTTAATTAAATTTTCTTTTCATAGTTGATTAATTGAATTTTCTTTCAGTAAAGAGGATTGGATTAATTAACTTTTTCATTTTCTGAAATTTAAATTATTTTCATTAAATATTTTGATTTACTTTTATAAATAACATTAGGGTAATGTTTTTAATAATTCCAAAATATTAAATTTTGGTATAAAAGCATAAAAATTAAAAATTAAAATAAAAAAATATAAAAAACTCTTGTGGGTTATTAATATTTGAAAAGCAAATTTTGATATTAAATGAATAACCTACCAATTTCATGAACAAAAAATTTAAATACTTGACAATCAAATTAATTAAATATGCTCCTTGTTAACAGTTACATGTTTTATTGAGTTTTCCATCTAACTTTTGACATTGCGTATTTTAATAAGTACACAAATAGGTTAAATTAACCCTACCCGAACCTTGGGAAAATCAAGTATTTCCTTTGAAAAGAGGATATATTAAAAGAATCTTGATTGTGGGTATGTGTTTGTAATTGGACAAATATATCACTCAATATAATTGATGCTAGAAGGAGGGCATGAAGGTAATTAATTTGATATTTTTAAGTTTGAAGTTGTTCAAATTTTGAAATTTTTTGATATATGCTGCATAAGTTTTGATCTGTTATAAATTCAAAAATATAATTTTTTGATGATTATGGTTAAATTATTGTTGTTATAATTGTTGAATATGATGATTTAACCTTCCAAAATTTGAAAATTGTGAATTTTTTCACACATAGCTTTGCATGTTAAAGCTGGAACTATTTATCACCTCTCCAACAATATCAATGGCAGGAATTGCACTCTGGTTTGGTATTCATAGCATTCCATTAAATATTCCTAGAGTAGCCCATGATATACCTAAAAATATGAAAAGATATTTACCCAAGTATAGGCATGATGGAATGAGATTGGCTAAGGAATATATTCAGGCATACAAAGACACTTTAATTCATTTACAAATTATACATGAAGATGTTACCTGTAGAATGTTTCCATACACATTAGATGAGTTTACTTATGATTGGTATATCAACTTACCTTTAGGCTCTATCACTTCTTGGGCTCAACTAGAAGCAACATTTCTCAACCATTTTAAACTTGTTGACCTAGTTATGACATACCATCAGTTTACCTCTGCTCGTAGAGAACCTAATGAATATTTGAGATTATTCAGCGATAGGTTCCATAAGTTGTATACCAAAATGGTGACACCTTACATCCTTTCATAAGAAGAAGCCATCCAGATGTACATTGGAGCCTTAGACCCATTTACTTCTATTTTCTAAGGAGATTTCCTCAAATTACATCTTTGCTCAAAGTATTTTAGTAAGGCAATAACATTAGAATAATAATTGATTTCTCAAGGTCTTAGTATGGGTCAATTACCATCACTTGGACAACATAGAGCTCACAATAAGATACCAAAAATGAGTCAAGCTTTCGAACAACCCTCTCCCATGATGAAAAAATTTCCAGGAGTTATGTATCCCAACTAGTACCAACCTTTCAATTTGGCAACTTTGAATAAAATTATGTCTAATGTGAGAAATCAACATGGTGAAACTAACTGTCCAGATGTTAGAAATACTCTAGATATTATCCAAAATGAGGTGAAAGTTTTGGAATCAGAACCTGTCAATGAGAGTTGTAGGAATCATGCTAATCAGAATGCGAGGACAACTTTAGTATTGGAAACATATGAACCTTAAAAAATGGAGGAAGAATAATTTGAATATGGCATGAAAGAAGGGATGGAATCTCACCAAGTGTTCAAAAATATAATGATTATATTATTCAATACAAAGAATAAGAATCATTCACTTCTTTTGCACTTCCCAAAGAAACTTCTATCCCACTTGATGTGCAAGAAACTGAAAACCTTGTCCCACCTAAGGATCTTACAATATCTATGTAGCTAGAAATCAGCATGTCTTTATCTTAGATAGAGAAAACTCCAGAACATTAAAGGTTTTTATATGATATCATTGAAGACCCAAATAAAAATGTTGCTCTATTTGAGATGACTCAGGTAGTTGATCAGGAATATTTGTTATTTAAAAAATCCCTTGACCAGTATGATTTATTGTTTGAAAATGATAGGTATATTTTTAATTTTGTGACTAATTATGGTATTTTTGAAAACCAGGTTATTGATGAAAATGCAAGGCTGCAAGATGAGGAAAATGAAGACCATGAGGTAACTATGAAAACCAATGTAATACCCAAAGGTATAGTTTCTCTTGAAAGAATTTTTGACATTGATTACAAAAGTAAAATATGTAATAAATTTTCATTACAGAATGATGCTACTGACACTATTACTAGAGGGACTAGTGAAGATCTACATAATGTATTAATTGGAAAAACTTGCACTAGTAAAGAAAAAGAAGAAATTACAAAGGCTCATCAAGTCCTGGTGAATGGAAATGCACAAAAAATAGAATCCCAATATTTCTTTTCAACCATTAGAATTCTTGGTAAAAGTTTACATAATTGTTTGTTGGATTCAAATATTGTTGATAATGAAATACCATTTGTGGTTAACAAAGAATTAGAGTTGATTCCTACTCACACCAGTAATAAGGTTTCTATGTTGAAAAAGACAGAGGTAGATGTTTTTGAGTTACTGAATCAAGTTCATCAACAATTGACTATTGAACTTGGGATACAAAATTATAATGATCCTCATCTGTTAGATATCCTAGATGCCTGTAAAATACTACATAATTATGATTGGTCTTAAACTATGAATCAGAACCCATCAACAAGAGTTGTAGGAATCAAGCGAATCAAAATGCAAGGATAAATTTAGTATTGGAAACATATGAACCTTCAGAAATGGAGGAAGAAGAATATGAATATGGCATGAAAGAAGGGATGAAATATCACCAAGTATTTTAGAAAGATAATTATTATATTATTCAAGACAAATACGGGGAATCACTCACTTCTTTCACACTTCCCACAAAAAATTCTATCCCACTTGATGTGCAAATAAACTGAAAATCTTATCCCACATAAGGATCTTACAATGCCTATGCAACTAGAAATTTGTATACCTTTATCTTAGATAGAGAAAAATCCAAAACATAAAAGGTTTGGATATGATATCGTTGAAGACCCAAAGAAAAATATTGCTATATTTGAGACGACTCCGGTAGTTGATCGGGAAGATTTGTTATTTAAAATATCCCCTGACCAATATGATTTATTGTTTGAAAATGACATGCATATTTTAAATTTTATGACTAATTTTGGTATTTTTGAAAACCAGGTTATTGATGAAAATGAAAGGCTACAAGATGATGAAAATGAATACCATGAATTAACTATGAAAACCAATGCAATTCCATAAGGTATAGTTTCTCTCGAAAGACTTTTTGACATTGATTACAAAAGTGAAAGATGTAATAAAGTTTCATTATAGAATGATGCTAATATCATTGTTAATATAGGGACTAGTGAATATCTACACAATGTATTAAAGAGCCCATGTTGAGAAGAGTGCACAAACTAAAAGATAAAGATTAAGCATTGAGAGATCAAGCATTGAGTGAGGTCAAAGTGCATTTAAGGAGGAGAACACTGTCATAATTTGCCCATGAGCAATAAATGCTCATTGTTGAAGACCAACACACACAACACCTAAATCTTGGATAAAGGAGTCACAATACAAGCCAATCAACACGTGTATTTCACATTGCAAGGAAGGTAAAGTATTACATGATTTAATATTTGCTTTCTTTAAGTATAAGGAGTTATAAGGTGCAATAATATAAGGTTGAATTTAATTATTATTGCATTGGAGAAATAATCTTAGTTAATTAGAAAGCAAATCAAAACAATGAGTTTATATCCTTAAATGATACTTTAAAAGTGCATTAGTTGAAATACGAATATCATAATATTTACAAATAATTAAATAGGAGATATAAGGTTTTCAACATTGGAAAATTGAAACACTAATTTGGAAATATTATTACTTTCTAAATTTTCAAATTAGGGAGATATAAGGAATACTACATCAAACTTTAGTTTCTTGGAATTTAGAAAATTGAACCATTGAGAATTGAAGGTTAAAGAAGCTAAATCATTGATTGCTTAAAGAGTTGAAATTTATTGGTTATACTTGTCTCATATACACATTAAAGGGACAAAAGGAATCCAACCATAGAGAATTTCATAAAATTGAAAAGTGCATATTTTAATAGGGAGAAATAAGGTGAAATAGGAGTTGATCATTATATTACCAATATCTTCAAAACATTAGGGAATCAAATAAAAAGGAAATCTAATAGATGTTAAGCACTTTTATAGCATACTCTAATCACTTGGGAGATACAAGGATTCTACAAAACCTAATATTTGAAAAGGTTTTATCAAGTTAGTTCACATACTCTAAAATTAGGGAGTCATAAGGTAGTCTACAAAGACTATCATGACAACTAAAAAGTTATTTCTTACAAAATCCTAGCTTATTAAAGGCCCTAATTACGCTTCATGGAAAAACAAAGTAAGGTCAATATTGATAGTTGAAAAGCTTTGGGATATGATTAAAGGGGAAAAGTATAAACCTACTTTAGGCGATAGTGAGATTCAAAAGTTTGAAGAAAGTAATGCGAGAGCATTAATGATAATAACTTTTGCTATAATAGATGAAATACAACCATACATCAGTACAACATCAACATATACAAAGACTTGGAAAAACCTAGCCAAGATATTTGAATGGAAGAATAAAGCCATCATATTAAATATTCAAACTCAATTACATTATCTGAAAATGAATACTGGTGAAAGTATAGAACTATTCTTGAGAAATATAATATATATAAAAGGAAAATTGTTACCTTAGGAGAAAAGGTTGAAGATAAGTTTCATGTTCAAGTAACTTTGAGAGCACTTCCCAATAAATATAAATATTTAGTCACATATTTGCAAAATAAAAGTAAAGATATATCTTTTGATGAGTCAATATTCTTCAAGAGTATGAGGTGGAAAATACAGGTAAAGATGAAATGACTAACAATGCATTGGTTTCAAAATATAATCTACAGGGACATGTTGCATCATCCACAAAAGGGCGAAGACCATGGAATAATAGATATTATAAAGTATGCATGAAGAAAGGACATAATACCAATTACTACAGATATAATCCTAGAATCCAGTATCAAGGAAATCAGACAAACTATGGAAGCCAATCAAATAGGCTATTCTAACCAAGACAATATAAAATTCAAAATAATTCATGTCAGCAAAAATTTTAGCATCCATATCCTTCTCAGAATCAATACAATTATCCTCAATTACAATATCGATAAGAGAATAAAAAAGGACACCTATTTCAAGAGATTCAAGAAGTCGAAGAACTGGAAGAACCTATAGATGAACATGAAGTTAAAGCTCTCTCAACAAAGATAGTATTTTATGAAGATACTAACTACTTGCTTGAACAACATACAAAAACAAAGAAGGAGAGTACAAATTTCAGAACCAGAATGAAGATCATATTGAAGACTAAAGTCTTCAATATCCAAATAATGTAATACATGGGGGTGTTAGAGTATATTATATTATTTGGTACATGCCAATGTATCACCTTGGGTACATTATTAGATTAGGAGTTTATCTTAGGTTAAGGTTTGAGTAGTTACTTTAGGTAGAAGCAGTAAATGCAAAAGTTTTAGAATGTGTGATGATGTAAATGTGAATGTAGTCCACATGTACATGAGTCAAAGGATAAGTAGATGAAGAGTCATGGACGAAGGGACATATCGTCCTATATATCTTTGAGGTTGTAGAAAAAGAGTAAGAGAGAGAAGGATGGAAGTACAAAAGGAATCTAGGTTAGAATACTGGAGTAGGTACAACGTAGATCTTCATTTAAATTTTGGAGTGTTCAAGTCCTCCATTATATTACATTGTACTATTTTCATAAGATTTCTTTAATGGCATATTTTTGAGTTATTCCAAAAGTTTATCTTATAGTTTTCCTGCATGAATTCATCCGAATATTCTTTGTTTGTATTAAAATATTAATTATATTTTGTTTTGTTTCTCAATGTAGGTGATGATATACTATTCTGTAGGTGATAGAGGCTTCCTACGAGATTTTTCAAAAAATGAGGATGCAAATACAATGGTAGAGGTAGCGGACGACACTGGCAAACAACGAGGTGCCAATGTTACTGACAGTGAAAGCGGTTCTCGGAGGGAATTTGCACTCGAAAAATGTTCAATAGAGTGATCAATTTGATGCTCGTGGAGGGAGAAAATTTACACCTATGAATATCAATGGTTTTCCTACGGAATATTATAAATATAGTGGTGTCTTCGTCAATAACAAGGGAATATTCGAGATATTTGTTTTTCTCTCAGAGTGTTGGAGTGTAGTAGTTTTATTCAGATAAAACAATGGTCGATAAATTGCTATGCACCTATTATGTGAGATTAAAACAATATTAAAATGAAGAGCATTTGTGTTAATGGATCGAAGCTACTGAAACACTCCCACTTGGCTATGCAACATAGTTGTCGGAGCTACTAGAGAAAACATAATTTATGTGGTTTAAAACCTGCGGTGTTGACTAACGATCAACAACGGGTGCAAGAAGGGAATCTCTAGCTAGACGTTGACATTGGAAAGATAAATCGCTTAACAGGTAGTAACAAAGGTAGTAACAAATGAAGTTTTATTTTTTACCTTAGCTGGCACACTGATTTCAACCTAGAATATTGTTGTTTCAATATTTACAGAAGTATTACAAGAGGGATTCATAAGAATTGTAAAATAGTGACCGTTACAGCACTAAGGGGACCGTGAGAAGAGGAACCTATGGTCACGGGGAATAACAGACTCATAATTCTTCTATCTATAGAATAGCTTGAAAGATATAAATTTAGCCTGTTGCAACCATGTTGTCAGAGTGGCACAACAAAGACGCTATCAGATTTAAAAGGTAAGATATTCTATGATAGTCTCACTAACGTAATAACTCGATAGCATTTCTCCTTGTAGCTTTTGAACCAAGGGAGTGAGTTTAGCCGTGTGAGCTTCCATAGCAACTGGGTCAAAAGAAACTTTCTTGATTGGTCGAGCTGGTGCCAATGCTTTCTTACGCCTCATGCTTTTCAACCACTATGAAGAACTCAAGTGTTCCCAATTAATTTTCTCCATGTTGGGCTATTTTTGGGCCACCTGAACATAGGGCAATGTCTAAAAATCTATAAATTGGGTGAATGGAACCAAAACATCTGAGCGTCTAGGCTCAAGGGAAGCGGATGAGATAGTGAGAAGAGGAGGAATAGAAACAATGGTTTGGATGGATGAACCAGGTTTGGTTGTAGTTACACTTACTCTGGGAGGAGCTTGCATACTTATAGCCTCAATGGTAGTGGTGGCAACAATGGAAGGAGAACGACATGAAAAGGAATTCAGCATCGACGTATATGAACTAAAAGAAATGGAGGCCAAAGAAATGGGAATAAAAGAAGGAGCAGTAGTGACTTTAAGAATGGAAGAATATGGAATTGAGATAGAAACAAAAGGTATACAAAATGGTGGATAAATGGAGGCAGAGGATGGTGGAAGTGAAACAGAAGTCACTACATGCTCTAGAGAAGAAGGAGGGATAGAAGATGTACCTTCGGGCATGGGTACCATGTGATATGGTAACGGGGGCAACTATGAAATGACTTCTTCTTGTTGTGCTTTCACCCTCTCCTCAATATCCACATTCTCTTTGCCATCCATAACTTCTACTCGGGAGCTCTCCGACTTATGATCCCCTTCTTGTTCTTGGGCCAGTTGAAATATTTGTGCAACATTTTTGGTAGCTTTGGCGAAGGATTAATAACTATGGGCGAAACAATCAAAATTGTAGAAACCACAACAATTGAAACCTTGATGATAGAAGTAGTTACGACACTAGTCCTTGGTATTTTTGCCACCTTGGGAAGCGGTGGCACTTTCAAGAAATTTTGCTTCTCTAATGCAGGTGCCTCTTCTGATTTTCATTTCGTCCATTGAGATCTCCTTTTGAACACATATTGTTTTTACTATTCCTTTGGAATCTCCTCCTCAGCCATTGGATGTTATCCTTTGGTTTCACTCTCACCACTATCAGAGTGTTGAAAAATTTATGGTAAAATGTTGGCGAAGGTGATGGGTTGATACGAATCGACATATTCATCATAATTCTCCAAAAATTGTTCATCCAAATTCAGCCCATAAGGAGTAGTCGGCTTCCCTCGATGAATCTGCATTATCCACCAATTCATAATCTTCTCCTCAGTCCATTCGGGCTCAATTTATTTTATTTGATTGAATAAACGTGGTGGAGGGACTTGAGACTTATATCAGGCTGGATTGTACTTTGCTTCTTGCTCATAACAGTCGTGCCAAGGTGGAAGTGACGTCATTTTATCAATGTGTCAATTCATATCCAACCCATAAAATTTATTTCTATTCTTCTAAATATCTAGATGAGGGCAACAATGAAAATATTTGGAGCTAAAAATTTAACCAAAGGATCATACCTCCAACGCTGCAGCAACTCTATCAAGCCCAAATATTGCAATGTTACTATCAGGAGCCGATTCTACCTAACTTTAATCACTTCTATAATGTCGAATTTAAATGACATGTTGCATGTTTTTTTATTTCCACACCCAGCTCCATACATATAATTGACGTAATCCGACTGGCGCACTACTTCCATAGCAAACACATGCTCTGTAGCAAAATAGGGCAACAAAAATGACTTACTTGTGAAACCAAAAATTCTCACAAATACACCCTGGGTAAGTAGACAAATATCTCCCTTTTCTTGTGCAACAATTGCGTCCCTTAACTCCCATGGTGATAAGGAATTAAAAACAAGATATGAAATTAATTCCTCGATACATAATATTACAAATTAGGTTCTTAAATAGCACAAAAATACAAACTAACAATCCTGGTAATCCATAATAGGTTCAAGGATTGCGTAACGATAAGATAAAGGTGAATGAGAAAATTCCTAAATCTCTAAAAATTCTAACACCTAGACCTAAACCTAGTCAACATGAGCATAGCATAAACTCACGAACATTATTTCCTAGACTAAGTCCTAATAATCATCAACCTAAGGTTGATGAAAATAATAACCCATATCATTCCTCCCAACAAACAAAGCATTGGACTCCAATGCTTTTACAAATAAATGGGAGAGAAGATATTACAAAAAGAAGTACCCAAAAATCCTCCAAAGTGGTTCTAAAAAGAAGAGAGATAGACGATGTACAAAGCTCCAAAGAGATCACCACAACTCCATCAAAGGGAGCAACAATGAGCAAAACACATGCTCAATGCTGAAAGGGTCCATATAGGAAACCCAATGGAATCTCGAGGTCTGTTGCCACTGGGGTCAGCCTCAAGCATGTAGGAATGAACACTACTATGCTAAAAAAGGGCCTTGTCAAAATGTCGTTCAATATTCAAGAAGGTGCAACTCTTCACACCAATCATGCTGAACCATAAGCATGCACCCAAAACTAAGTACAAACGATCCTGCCAAGCAAGTATCTTGTAACCATAGTCGATGGAGGAAGAGTGGAGGAAAAGGCACAAGTAGGAAAATTCTGAAGTGTTGAATCTTTGTAGTCTTCAAAAATTTGATGTCCGAAGTGTCAAATATCTATAGTATTCGATAGTTTGTTGTTGTATGAAGTATCGAATCTTTGTAGTCTTCAGCTTATAGAAGGCATGAAATGAAGTGAATGCCTTCAAGAAGTAAACAGACTTCAAATACTAGTGAAGGAGTAGTAACAATACCCAAGTGGGATAAAATAGATGAAGTGTCAGGTACCACCGATATGCACTTCATTACAAATCCATAAATTTTGTAAAATCCCAAAGAGGGAGGAGTAATGTGACTCCTCAATAATCCACAAATGAAAGTGGATAATAGCTAGGAAAATCTAACAAGTGGTGTGTAACCCAATAAAGCCCACAATAGGAAATGATGCTCCAAATGAGGAATGCACCAACTGAAGAGTGCAAACAGTAAGAGGAGTAAAATGAATCTCCTCATATGTATCAGTAAATCCTGAAGTAGCTAAAGCAAAAACTGTTGTGGAAGATTGATGTAATGTTACCCAAATAAGTGTTGCTAGTCTTGTTGATGAAGACGAGCAAAGCTGAAAAGATAAAATCCACTAAGAGATACAAGCCACAAAAAGCTAAGACAACTCCAATGTGTGAGGAGTACCCATGTGAGGGCCTTGGTCAAAAGAAGAGACAATGACAACTCCAAAATGGAGTACCCGAATTCCCATGATTGGAAAACAACACCTCCTAGAGTAGGAGTACCCAAAATCATGATGAAATATCAAGAGGGCCATGGTCATAAGAAAGTCTACTTCCAAAAGTCTCGAAGGATGAAAGTGGATTTAAGGAGTGTCGGGTTCAACCGAAAATGCACTCCATTTTACAACACTTTGTTCTTTCAAAAAAGGTTTCAATGACCTAAACTTCGGAGTAGCATATGTCAAAATAGACCTTACAAAACATTAAAATAATAGTTCAGTTGGAACCGGCTCGAAAAGAGCTTTCCAATGACTATATGCAAGCCTATACTTGCAAAAATATTGAGCTTCTAAAATTGTGAAAAATAGTAGGTCTCTTCGAAAGCAAAAATAAAAGGCAAGGCCTATTACAAATTTAAAACTCGCCATGAGCTTGCGCATGATGGTTCAACAAAACATGGGTGGCTATAGAAATAAATCACCCATATCATTTTGTTTTGCAAAAGGTGGTCCACGCAAGTGGATATAGAGGGCATTCAACATGCGTTGGGGTCACCAAAGTGGGCATGGAAAATTTGATTTACATAAGCAACGATCACTGATTAACAAGTAGCCAGCATAGCCAACGTGCACTGGCTATCAAATTAAGAGCATGATTGCCCTTATAAAAGGATTTATAGCTTAGCACATGACAAATGTTGAACAAAGCTGGCATTTATTCGATCTACAATTTATCTCGCATGGGAGATGTTCTACAAAGTCATTAAACCCACTCGTGTTGTCTTGAAGTTGTCGCCAGTGCACACATGTTTAGCATGCATTAGCTTGAACTTAAGGGAAGGATTTTCCTTATAAAGGTGAATATTTTACCTTAACCTCGCAACATCCATTTTGATATGGGTTTCAAAGCCATTGTGTGTTGATGGAGACGTCAAGCCCTATACGCTTTTGACCTTACCCACATAATGTGGGATTATTTCTCTGCAAAATATCATGATGCTGTACACCACAAGGTTATTATTGCTCCTACCTTTCATTTAAAGGACTACGTGTGTGAATGCATATAGAATTGCTTACCACCATGGATGATGCGGTGCACAATGGTATCTGCCTGTCGAGTATCTCGATCGAGGGTGACTAGTGCTACCGACCCGACTTTCTCCATTGCAAATATGGGAACCATCATAAGTTTCTTGGATATCGTAGGAATTCCCATGGCTTGATCTACCATGTTCGCCCTCCCCTCCACACACCTACACAAAATGTCAAGAAAATAAAGAGTCCTCTCATAGATACTCCTCTATGATTTATCCAGTAGCCACTCCATCAAGACCAAGTCATTGCACATAATTTGGAAAGCTGACCAGCATTGACAATTTGCATTGAAAATTTATGCCCATTGTAGATATGGCATAAGCCTCTGATGATGTTTTTTGGTATGTTAAATAGCAGCACATCGACACATGAGAAAAAAATATCTACTGTACGATAAATATGGTGTTGCAGATTTGAGGTTGAAACCACATTTTCATCGCCCATAAACATTGATGATCATCACATATGAGGTATAGGTTGTGCATATGTTTGCATTGGCGATCATTGATGATGGAGACCATGGGGTCTAATTATTCTTGCCCAATCTTGTCAAAGGTGAGAGCCAGCATGTTAGGCAACATAATGCTGCATTGGGTAGCCAAAGGTGGAAGTTGCATATGAGGTGCACAGAGGACGCAGAGGATAATAGATCTCTACTTTGCTTGGGTGGTGCATAGCTGTAGATTCACCCAAATAAGGGTGATAAATAATCACACCAAAAGATCTCACGGTCTTTCTACATCATTAGGGCCAAGCTAGATAGATGAGATCAGGATCAAAGTTGGAGCTGTGATGAAAACCTCCTATCGTCGACCAGTTGTCGATCTTGTAGTAGCTTTGAGCCAAGAAGGGCTAGGCCCGATCAGGCCTAGTGTCACTGGCAGCTGGAATGACAACCTCCTATCTTTGGTGGTTGTCAATTGACCAGCTATCAAGCATTGAAAAATGCAGGTAGCACGAGTATCGAGGCTAATGTTTTCCTTAGTGCTGTTATGTCGTAGTTGGTGGTGTGGGCCTAAAATTTTAGGACCGCACATCCTTTTTTTTTTAAAAATAAAGCTTTTCAATTTGTTTTGTTTTTTTTTTAACTAAAATATTGGAGAAGCTTATAAAAAGCTTCTAAGGCAAAAATTATAGAAGGCAGCAAATTGACAATGAAGGTCAATTAATTAGAAGAAATTGATAAATATTTTGCATTTAGCAAAGCATACAGGGATAATATTTACCCTTTAATTTCTTCTTTGAAACAAAAACCACCATGGAAATTAAGGTAAGAAGGGTAGCAAGATAGCCATCAAAGAGATCTGTTATGATATCTATCTTCGAACTCCAAACAAGCAGCCAGAGGTTGGAAATGACTCAAAGCCTCTTCAAATCCCTAAAATCAAACTAAAAAATCAAAATGCAGAAGGACTAGGGGAGGGGGAATTTCCACAAGAGAAATTTCCCCCTCACATGTCAGGAGCCTTTCGGCTCTGATACCAATGATAAGGAATTAAAAACATGATATGAAATTAATTCCTCGATACATAATATTACAAATTAGGTGCTTACATAGCACAAAAATACAAACAAACAATCCTGGTAATCCGCAATAGGTCCAAGGATTACGTAACAATAAGATAAAGGCTAAGGAGAAAAACCCTTAATCTATGAAAATGCTAACACCTAGATCTAGACCTAGTCAACATGAGCCTAGCATAAACTCACGAACATTATTTCCTAGAATAAGTCCTAATAATAACCAACCTAAGGTTGATGAAAATAATAACCCATATCACGTGGCACCCTTTCACATGCGCCACAAAGAAATTCTATTGTTGGGCCCAAAAATCAACTATTAAAATTGTAAAATGACTCCCTTCTTTTCAAAATGGGAGTCCACATATAGACTGATAGGGGTTCATTTTTCTCACCCACCTATGTCACTGTAATAAAAGGAAAGCACCGTTGAAGTTGGAAAAAGAAAAACCAAATTAAAAATGAAGAGTGCTGGAACAAATTCTCCTCTCCAATATGCAACTTCTCCAACTAAAAATTCATTCTTCGGGAAATAAAATCAGCCCAATCGAAAAATATCGGGTTGGTTCCTTGCCTCATAGTCGCAGGGGAATAGAACTCCACCTAGAAAATACATTGTGCTAAAGCCGCCTGCCATTTATATATAGTTTCATCTGAAGGAAAACCAACGACCCATGCCAACATCGAATATATGTCTAAGCTCTTGAAATATGAAAGCAACTTCAGCAAATTGGGAAGTTACCCCATCGATAGCTCTTTAATCAGTCGAGTCTCCATAAATTAGCATATTGTTACTACGGAGACATACCTGTCTTCTTGCTCATCAGTATGTAGTTTTTTATTAACCTCATAAGAAGGGGGATTTAGTCCACAAGAAAATACCTCCCGAACCTCGTCTGGGGTGATGGTGAAGAGAATTTACCTTTGGGAATTTTGTACATCTTTGGTGAATGGGTCGTAAAATTAAGAAATAAGCCGTACTAGCTCGGGCTATGGGTGAACCAGTGGGTACAGGTATCAGAATAACTACGAATAATATGGCACTGTCAGCCAGCTATGTGATATCACTCCTTGATTTACTGCCAACTCAACATCCTGCCTTAACCTCTCCACACCTTTATGGGTAATGAGACAGTCGCCAATTTCTACCATGGTGTCTTCGTATGGGTCCAAATCGACATAGTCATTTTTTGAGACTTCTTAGATCTAGATTTTGACTTCTTAGATTCTGCAACTTCTGTAGATTGCTTAGGTTCTTTGCTTTACTTCCCCATTACATCTTATTTATGAAAAATACTCTGAATATTCTCTGGAGACTTCTGTAGCTACAGTTCGAAATACACAATAGTAAAAATTTAAAAGGAAAATAACTGAGTATTTTTACCTCATCCTTTATATAGAGCACTTCCTCAATTGCTACAATAAATACTGAATTAATTTGAGAACTTTTTGGAGATCATAAGCATGAATTCGCTCGCCTAGCACCATTCCATATGTTGTAATGGTATTGCTTTTGGTCCTCTGTAAAATCATCTTGGGAAAGAGTGCCCACCTCATCGCATAAATATATGGTAAACCGTACCCTGGAACCCAAAGCTTACTTGAAAAAATAAATTTACCACTTGACGACCAATGATGGGTATTCTCTAGCCCTTCAGGAATATAAATATTCAGCACGATGCACATTTTTAATTAAATTCTTTTAAAAAACCTTTTAACCTGCATTCCTACTCTTTGATAGTTGCCATGTATCCAAGGGCATGATTATATTTACAATGTGCTTTCGAAAATAAAAGTATTTGCTCCCTTCTTCTTTGGTGAAAATACTTTATGGGTGCACACTAATCTTCTTATTTCTTTGCATCTTCAAAAAATAGCACAAGAAGTCTTATTTTTTCCTTATTCCAGGGCACCTTCGAATTGATAGGAAGTTTCGTGGCAAATAGCCTCCTTTAATAAACTTTTCTACTTCACTTATTTCGTCCAAATTTTATATTTTCTCAAACAAAATCACTCTCTTTAATAAAAAATAACTTTTCTCTTCTTAGCTTTTCCTTCGATTTCATTACTTTTTTTTTTTAGGAGCGCTTTGCATAAGTGCATGAGCTTTTCTCCCATTTTTTCTTATTTTTTTTTCTTTTTATGAATATTTTCCTTTCATAATAATAGAACTTTCAAAAAAATGCATAATCATAATCAAAAGTAAACCTTTATCTTTCCATTCAATGTGTTCACCCAACCTAAGGGTGCATGGCCCATTTGCCTATCGTCTGGGGTGAACGCGACATTAATTCCATGATCACCTCCACCTGAACATGATATTAAAGCCATCAACGCGTTTGCCCCAACAAAAGGGTGAATGATCACGTCACCTCCTCTTTGGGGCAAACGCAACTTTAAATATGATACTCTTACTTTTGCGTTCACTTTGCCACGAAAGGAACATCAACAACGTGAGTGAATTTACGCTGGCCATAGGGCGAATGGCCGTGTCGCCCCTCTTCAGGACGAACACGATATTAAAACATTCTTCACTCATATTTTTATTTTGGTGCTAGAAGGAGGGCCTGTGGTTTTGTATTTTCTTCTAGGGTGAAAACGCCTAAAACACCTGCTTTGTTATAATCCTTCGGAAGAGAATGAAACTTGCTCCTTTTTTTTTTTTGATATCCATATATAAAAATAGCATCAAAAAGTAAAAACAAATAACATACTAAAAGAGTATTTACATATGTATAAGATGGTACCTCATCGAAACCTCGTCATTGAATATAGGCCTTCAAATTAAGACTATTTACCAGAATAGGAAGGTCGCAACCTTCCATATCATGAAGGTGATAGGCGTTCATCAAATTTACCATAGAAATTTGAAAAGGGCCTTCCCAGATAGCATTAAAATTATGGTGTTTCTTTGGCTTAGCCTTTTTCTCGTTCCATTTTAGAACCAAGTCTCCCACCTAAAAAACTACATTCAGTTGTTTTCTTACCAAACCACTTCTACATTTATTTTGTGTGCTCGATAAATTCTTGATAAGACTACTCCCTATCCTCTTCTAACTGCAAAAATTGTGCCAACCTTTCACTCATAGGATCATATTCTTCATCTTCTTCTTGAAAAAGATACAATGTTAGGAGAACCGGTAGCTCAATGTGGGTGGGGAGAATGGCTTCTTTCCCATAAAGCAAGGCATATAGAGAAGTTTTGATAGATTTCTTGACTAAGATATGATCTTCCTAAAGCGCTTGGTTCAACAACAAGTGCCAACTTATTTTATTACTATCCATCGTCCTTTTTAAAATTCACAACAAATTTTAATTGGTAGATTCAGCCAACCCATTCCCTTGCAGATAATAATTAGACAATATCTTGAGATAAATGCCATATCTGCTTGCAAACTCTATGATTTTAGCCCCAATGAACGGAGTTCCATTATCACTTACAATTGCATCTGGGATGCCAAAATGAGTAATGATCCCTTCTAGAAAAGAGATAACAGTTGCTTGATCTGCCTTCTTGGTAGGAATAGTTTTCGCCCATATAGTGAAATAGTTAGTTGTCGTTAAGATATACTTGTGCTATACGGGAAAATATGGATCAATAACTCCGATGAAGTCAAGACCCCATTGCTGAAAAGGTGCTTCCACTTGAATTGGACGTAGAGGTAAAGTTCCTTTTCTGATTCTACCAATGTATCGCTGATAACTATCACAATGCTAATTCACTTTATGAGCATCTTCAAACAGAGTAGGCCATAAATAGCCTACTCGGATAATTTTTAAAGCCATAGGCTTGCCTACATAGTGACCCCCAGATAACCCAGAATGAAATTCTTCTAATATTTTCTCCTTCTCGGACTCCTTCACACACCTGAGAAGAACTCCATTAATGTTCTTGTGAAACAATCTGTTAGGCAATAGAACATATTTGAGGGCTTGCATCCTGAATCTATGATGCTGTGAAGCATAAAGGCGAGCTGTGCATCTACCTAAAGTAAAGTAATCAACAAGATCTTCTATCCAGTATAAATTACTCATAGTATGATTTGCACACACGTTTTCACCAATGTCTCCTCCATGCACTACATCCAATGTTTCAATGGCAGAACTTTTAGCTAACTCCTGGCATAAAGCTCAACCATGAACTAGCTTTGTTGGTCAGATATCTATATCATATTATTAAATCTTCGAGATCCAACCTGCCCTTTTGTCACCTAGTTCTCCTTGAAGTATGAAATTTCGAACATCAAGATGTATAACATAAATAACAGTCCTGCTCTGAGAAACAAAGTGTCAAAACTTCTTCAATGATTTCATTACTACATAGACCTGTTTCTCAATAAAGTTATACTTGTCTTGATGTGGTGCAATAACTTGGCTCAAGAAGGTAATTGGATTCTCTTATCCATCCTCTTGCTTATGTGTTAATACTGCAGTATAACTCTTACTCACCCATTGCATAGATAATGAAATCTTTTGAATAGTCAGGATTAATTAAAATCGGAGCTTGTGTGATCATTTCTTTAATTTCCTAAAAATCTTATATTTTGACCTCTGTCCATTTAAAATCAGTATCTTTTTTTAATATTTTTGTCATGGGCTTCACAACCTGAGCAAAGTCAGTAATAAACTTATGGATGAAATTTATTTGACCAAATAAGGATTGTAAGTCCTTTTTGTTTGTAGGTAATGGTAACTTCATTAGGGATTTAGCTCTTGTAGGGTCAATGGCCAGTCCTTCTTGCAAGATCATATGGTCCAACAACTTCCCCTCTTTAAAAACAAATATTGACTTATTCAGATTAATAGAAATCTTGAATTCATGGTACTTCTCGAAAACCTGCCTCAAATGAGCTATGTGGTCTTCTCTGTGATGTGAAAACACCGTCATATCATCAAGATATATCATAATAATTATGTTAAATAACTCACCAAAAGTAATGTCTATGGCCCTCTGAAAAGTAGCGCCGACATTTGAGAGTCCAAATGGCATCCGTTGGTAGGCGAATGTGCCCCATTTGGTGGTGAAGGTTGTTTTATGCTGGTCTTCATCTTTCACCTAGATTTTATTATATCTAGAGAAACCATCTAGCAATGAGAATCTCTGTGCACCGGCTACCACATGAAGGATCTGATCAATCTGTAGTAGAGGGTAATGATATTTTAATGATGCCTAGTTCATGTTATGAAAGTCAACGCACAACCGAATATCTCCATTCTTATTTTGTACTAGGACCAAGTTTGCCACCCATGTTGAGTGCTTTATTAGATAAATTATATTCACCTCCAACATCTTCAACAATTTTGCCTTCACGAGTACTTCAATTTTGGTATTGATAGGGCACTACTTTTATCGAAAATATCTCACCCCCTCCTGTAGCTTAATGGTATGTTGGATCACTTTATTGTCATATCCCTTTAAATATTGATAGCTCCATGCCATGATGTCTAGGTACTCATAACACAAGTTTTTAATATATTCCAATTCTTCAGGCACACAATCAGTTATGATTTTGATGATCTTCTCAGGTTCTAACTGCAATTCCTTATACTCCTTTGCATCCACTTTGATACTATGCTTTTCAAATCTGTCATTCTAATAAAACAAACTCTCTAGAGAAATTAGAACTCTAGGAATATGATTGTTCTTTAGTTGGATCATTCCTTCTCTCTCTTCATCGGCAAGCACTCTATCATCTACACTAGTAGCTTCTCTAAGTAGAAAATTGACTATTTGTTCATTATTTTCGAATACTTGCCAATAAATATTCTTATCCAAAACTGAAGGTTTATAGATCACCTTGATAGTATTGGGCTTTCTGAGTACTTGCTCCATGGGAGAATAATTCGCATCAATAGATGCTAGAATATCTGCATGTTTGTTTTGTTCCCAAGAATTTGCCTAAATATTTAAACCTGTGAAGGATTCAAATAGATCCCACACTCTATTGCGATAAGATTTTAGGTAATGCTTCTTTGATACACACTTATTAGTAGTTTTATTAACAATAAGTTTGGAGTCACCAAAAATTTTCAACTGTTTGATGCCTAATTTTTTAGCCTTCTTCAATCCAAGGCACAATGCTTCATATTCAGTCACATTATTTGTGCAACTCCAAGTCAATCTATAAGAATAAGTATTCTGTAACCCTGTGGGAGAGATCAATATGACACCAAATCCTGCACCATTCTTACAACTAGCACTATCAAAATAAATCTTCCATAACTGATCTGTGTCAGGACCCAGGGAATCAGGGACTTCTTATTTAATTTGCTTAGGCTTGGTTATTGTATAACAACCAATGTCTGTTCCAATCATGGCATTAAAATATATGAGGGAAAACTTATCTTCAAGGTGAAGTTCACCAAGATCTTCTTTCATTAAGTCAACTTCTTCTAGCTCTTCAGTCATCATGTTAACTACACTTAGAGCTTCTTCTTCCTCTTCCAAATTTTCAATATGAAAATTCGATGGCTTTTCATTGTGAATGCAAATACTCTTTCCTTTGAATGGTATATCCAAATACGAGTAATCTAAGGAAATATATCCCCCTAGCTTAGCTATGAACTCCCTTTAGAGGCACATGCTAAAGTATGGCTCCAGGTTAACCACTACCACTTCCTGGATGACCATGATTTGTAGCATATTGTGAAGGACAATCGAAATGTCTTTGATCACTCCCACTATCTTGACAAGATTTCCATCCAACTGCAACACTTCTAGGCTACTTCTTGTATATTCCATCCCCATAACTTCACATACTGCCTTTGGCATGACAATAGTCGTAGAGCCAGAATCAATCATACAATTGTGTACGATCCACCCCTCCATTATTAGTGACAAATAAAATGGGGATGGTCTATTATTTTCTATCATCGATGTTGGTAGTGCTTGCACCAATATTTTTTGAGGAGTTTTATTTTGATCTTTAGCAGTATTCAAATATTCTTGCAATAGGAAAACTTGCCCCGGTAATTGTAGTGCATCATACAAGCTTACTTTTGTAGGTATCTTCTTTATTTCTTCCACAATATTATAATTTGAGATGGTCAGAGCCTTCTCTTCTATAGCCCATTCGTACTTATCCTGGTACTACTGAGTAGCTTCTACCCTTTGTCTTTTTGTCAATGACAGGTACTTGAGTCACTCCTTAGCCTGCTCTTTCATTTCATTTTGTGTTTGAGCAGTTGCTACAGGTTGCAAAGTTGATGCCCTCATTTGTACCTTTTCTTGAGCTTGCTTAGGGAGTAAATATTTCAACTTAACAGAAACCTGATCCTTAGTCCTTATGCCAAAAACTTTTTTTAGAGGTTACCCTTTTCCATCTTGAACCTTTGGCTCTATAGGTACCTTCAGAGGTTTGAGCTTAGCTAGATCTATAGTTACCAAATTTTTCCCAGATCTCGTTAGAACCAAAATTTACTCCAAAGATGGCATCATAAAATTATGATCAACTTCCTTGATCATATTGACTTGTCTGTCGATCGAACGTTTCGCTAGAATTTGCACATAATTCATATGCACCATGCAGGTTTCTTCTCCATGAGGATAATTGCATGTTGAACACCAGTATGCCTTTTCTATTACATTGGGCTCCTCATTTGATAACACCATTGTGTTATTCTCAAGGCATCTACTGGCAGATGCTTACTCTCGAGTAATTGGTGGTGTTTGAAATCTCCTCGAATGAAATTCAACCTCTGCTTGCTTCTTCCTCACCACTGTAAGATCATTTGATATAGTCCTTAAGGACGAGTTATTAGATTTTACTTCTTGCAACAATACCGTAAAAGGATCGGGATTAGATGATGTGGGGGTGTTGGAAAATGTAGAGGTGCTAGTAGCATGGGCAACGGTAATGGAATCGGTGGCACTAAAAATGCTAGAAAAGGAACAGATGACGATAATTGGGGTATTGATTGAGTGGGTAATTATGGAAAACTTGGAGCCGAACATTGTGGGACAAGTATCATAGTGATATGAGGTAGGCTTGAAATCCATGAGGGAATTGGGTACATAGAAGGCATAGGATGCAAAAATACGCTGGAATACAAATATTGAGGGAGATCAGGAAGAATGGGTATAGTCATTTTTAGGAGAATCCTACCTACATAAATCAAGTCAGATTCGGCCTTCTGTGCTTGAGTGCACAGGTATGGGAATGTAGTCACATTGGCTTATGGCACGACCATATCGATTTTAATGTGAAACACCCTAAGGTAGTAGAATGCAACTTGCTCATGCATGGGCTGCAAACCATCAGGAAATCTTTGCCAACTTTGAGTGAACCTGAAATTTAAATCAACTATTTCCTCCTACGGATGCCTTTGAATCATTGTAAACTGGTGTAGCAAGGAATATGGGTTAGCTTGTTCATGAAAATATTTAATCAACTCTGCCAGTTGATCCCACAAAGTAATAGTACCAAGCTACAATGAATGATACCAGTACAACAATTTCCCTCTCAACGACAATACCAATAACTTTACCATCACGTCTTCATCTATTATTCCATGGATTGTAGCCAAAGAAGCTACATATTGAATATGTTCATAGGCCATTTTACCTATACCATAATAGGTCAGCAAAGCCTTCAAAGCTGCTTGGGGCGCTAGATTTTGTGTTTGTAAATTCAAGGCCCCTGAGCTATTCCATGCTAGGAATTATCTGGGTGGTTGTGGCTACTATGGTGGGGGATTCTGAGATATGTGGGTCGGTGTATGGGGTGGAGCTTGAGGAACACTATTAGTAGTGCTAAATAGACTTGTGGGGGTAGAGAATACACCATATAGTCATGAGGACATAGCAGATGATATAGGTATGTTTGAGGTAATGAAGATGTACAACATAAAGTGGCTAATTTGAGGATGTTCCCATAGCCTTTGAATATAAAGTTCATAGAACTCAATTCAATGATCTAGATTTTTGGCCTTTGATATTGTATTCATGAGACACAACTTTTGTTGTACTCACATTTGAATATTTTTGGGTGTAATCGAGTCGCAAAATGTTCTAACTATACAACACGAAGGCGAACATCAAACCTTAATACTGTCAAAAGTGGAACTTTTGAGGTCCCACCGAGCATGCCAAAAACTATTGGTCAAATATTTGCCTAATCAACAAAAAATCATTTGTGCACCCTAGATATGACCAACATTGAAAGGCCATAGGAAAGGAATGTCCCCTGTGCCAATATCCAGAGAAGGTTGGCTCCCAAACTAAATCCTACATTGGTTTAAGATAAGAGTTGCAAGAAAGAAATTGGAAATAACAGAAAGAAAGGGAAATATAGCCATAGGATGAAGTGTAGGATTTTGGGTAGACTAACAGTAAGAATTCCACCAAGTTTTTATAATAGCATGTAACAGGAGGAAGGTAGAAAAATTTCACTCACACCTTTGCAAAGACAACTTCCAGATTGCATTTCAAAACTCACTCACTCTCCAATGTTTTAAATCTAGAAATAGAATTTTAAACTTAATAGTAAGAACATGAGCAAAAACAAAAATTCTTAGAAATAGAAGGAAATCACACACATAAGAATTCTTGCAAATTTTAGAAGCCAAGTCTCTTCTATTGATGCAGAGAACTTACGAAGTTTTCTCGCAGAATGTCCAACCTCCTTTACAATAGAAATTTGATTAGTATTTATAGAAGATCTCGCCTCTTTCATTAAATGTACATTAAGACAAAATGATCGTAGATCAGGAACAAGAGTGAGAAAATTCCTCCTTGTAAATCTTAAAGAATTAATCCTTTTGAAACAACGATCCACCTTTCAAGGGAACATTCCCAAAAAATCAAAATTAAAAGACGTTCAAAGCCTTGAAAACATGCCCTTGCCTTGGAAATCATGAAAATCTTCCTATGCTTATATGGCTTCTTTCTTTGGGATTCACAATTTGAATTCCTCGCTGCCACCATCATTTAATACTTACAAAATCCTACTCCAGGAATCCTTGAAATATTGACTATATTCTTCATGGACTATGGCAAAACGTCACAATTGGATGGCTTTATATTCATAATTGCATTCACCCTTTCTACTGAAAACTGCATTCACCCTTTAGAAAAAATCACATTCACCCAATCTTCTATTATTCGGCAAGCTCAGGTTATTCTCCTTTGAGAGTGCATTCACCCATGGGAGGGGCGACCGGGATGTTCAACCCTCGACTAGGATGAACACGATTGCATTTCGTTCTTAAATCGCATTCACCCATGGGAAGGGTGAACGAAATGTTCACCCCTTGACCAGGGTGAACGTATTTGTGTTTTTTTCTTTGGGGTACGTTCACCCATGGGAGGGGCAAACATGATTTCATTCTATTACATCTTAATTTTGAGGTGTGTTCATCCATGGTAAGGGTGAACGAAATGTTCACCCTTCGATTAGGGCGAACAAGATTGTGTTTTTGTCACACCCCTTTCATATCAAACCTTGCCTACATCACCTTTCGATATTATGTTTGCCCCAAGGTGGGGCGAATGGAGCTTTCGCTCCATACTTGGGGCGAAGGTGATTTCTCATTCCATATTATTTTTGCACTATCAAACTTTTCAGTCCCTTGCATTTTTCATATTGATCTTCCTTTCTTCATTTTTGCAAAGTGTACAAGCCCAAAGACGTCAATTTGCAGTGCACTCCACATATAACAAACTTGAATCCCAAATGAAGTTTTAAATTTGTTTTTCCCTTTAAAAATTCAACACTAAATACTGAATACATATGCAAACAAAAAGTAATATATGAAATTGATTCAAAATAAATACTATCGCATTACAGTTAAAAATACTCCAACAAAAATCCCAATGTGGCAAGGTACAAAATTACCAATAGTTCCACAACTTACAAATTTGTCCTTTTGACCATTTCTAGGATCCATCTAGCCTTTCATGTCTCCTCCCTCAAGAAGGTTGTTGGAAACAAGTTACAAGTTCAACCTACATTACCAAAGCTAGATGAAGAAGGATCCATAATTTTTGAGCCTAAAAGAATTTTATATAGGATATTGTGTACCCTTCACCACCATGTCATCACTAAAAAACTTGAAGATGCCACATGGGAGTCCCTTCAACATCTCTAGCAATAATTTCCACATATTTAGCTTTGAAGACAAATATTTTTGAAGGGAAAGTGCATGTTAGGACCCCATCCTACCAATATTATGTAATATCCCCCTTTCTAATGTGGGAACCCCATCCTAATGATATTATATAATGTTTTGTAATATTTTGTAGCACTAGAGGCACCTAGACAAGTAGCACCATTTAATGTAATTGTTATAAAGAATATAAATATTTTTTTTGGTAGAAAATTCTAGCTCGGGTGGAAATTTACATATAAGTCAACTCTTGAGTGTTAGGTTTAAGGTTATGAAGAGTCTTTAAAAATGTAAGGGGCATAGGTGGATGTATCTTTTTTTCGTATTGAATCAAAATTTTATTTAGGAGGTTGCTTCTCGAAGAGGCCTATGATTTTATATTGTAATTTGTGAGATTAATATATATTTTTGCATTTCCATTTTGTATTGCAATATTTTGTTCTTTCATGAATTATTGCTTTTATTGCAATATTTATATGGATGTGCTTATTTTAATTATAAGATTCTTAATAATATTTTAGTGTTGATGGAAACAACTTAAGCTTTTGATAATCTGACAAAAAGTCATAAGTTCTATAGAGTACTTCGAATTCAAAAAGAAAAATGTTTGGGTCTTATGTTATCAATCCCTGAAAAATAGGCAAGACTAAAGGAACTATATTTTTCATTGGAGCATTGACATTGGCATCGTCTTGTAGAAGGTGAATTTGGAATTTAAATATGGTACAAAGATATTGTTGATCCAAAGCTAACATTTTGTATTCCCATGGAGTACACCACTTGTATTTGTATGAAGGTTTTGAAGATGGTTATGGAGTAGGAGTAGATGAAGAGGCAATAATAGTCTAATTTTGGTTTTGTGGTCATTCTTTCATAGTCTTCAGATTAGAGGAGTACCCAGATGAATATCCTAAGAATGCAACTAAATGTGCAGTTGTATCTTTGTGTTCTACTAATAAAAAAGTAGTAACGGGTGGTTGTGGTCTATTCTCAACAACAAAAGACATATGATCTTGTTGTGCAATTATGGAATCAACAAATTATATTGTCGAGGCATCCCTCACTAACCTCTCTTCTTGCTCACCTTTAATTGACACACTTGGGTTGGGGGTTGAGGTTACATTAATGAATCTACCATGGTTATACCATGGGTGATACATTCACTCATTCTAACTCAAACAAATATCATTATAGAAATAAAATAAAATAAATTAGAATAAAGAAATAAATAAAACTAAATTTGAAAAACAAACTACATAACCTAATTTTTAATGGTGCTTCTTAGCTTGAGAACTATGTAATTCTTTCAATCTATGCAACACAAGCTCTTATGTTGCTTCCTATATTGAGAACTGAACAACCTCTCCAAGAATTTCAACAATGCAAATTCTAAACCGAAATAATTCCTAACATTGTGGCACCTCTTCCTTGATAATGACACCAAAAAGTGATGGGTTTCAGGTATAAATTTTAATTATCAACCTAAGGTTACTAATTTAAAAAAGTTATTGCTTTGTATGAACAAATAAAATGGTAAGTTATATTCAAGTGGTTCTCTTTTCTATAGCTAAAATATAGGATTGGAGAAACTTGATACTATTATTGAAAAGAACTTACCATCTACAACCTAATTCTACTTGGCAAGGACATAAATCCAAAGTTCCTTGTTGAGACAAGGTGGGCCCTACCTAGACAACCAATATTTAGATATATTCTTATAACTATTTACTATATAACTATAATATTGAACAAAACTTAATACTAAGTTGTAAGCTTAATGTAGTGGTAAGGGCTTTGGCCTCTCTTTGAGAGGTCCTAAGTTCAAACCCCACTCAATATGAGGGGACTAGAAACCCTCATAAAAATCTATGTAAAATCATTGAAAAAAACATAATACTAAACTATCATTAAGTCATATGCATAATTATATATGACAAAATAAATGTCAAAACAATAATTTATTCATCACTCAAATCAGGCAAAAAGGCCTTACAACATAATAATTTAAAAAAATTAAAATTTTTGCTCTCTAACTTTCTAACACTTCTAAATATCTTAAATTGTTCATTTCAAGTTGGAAAGTACAATTTATAGACTCCCACTTTATTCTATTCACAACAATTATAACAACATTAACAAAATTGTTCAGAAAATAGAACCACATACTAAATAAAATTTAACAACTCCCTTCTTAAATAGCAGTCAGCCTTGCTATTTCTTAGGTGTATCAAGAAAATACAACTCATGACTCTTTTTGGTAAGGAAATTGGTTTCTACATGAATTTTATGTAGTTGACATCTTAGATATGGGGTATTCTATCCTTATATATTATCAATGTATCTTTTGCCAGATGTTGCTTTTATTAAAAAATACTTGTTTCCGTAGGAACTATTTGTTTCTATAGTAAACTGTATCTATTGGTAGCAATTGTTTTTCTATAGTAACTATATCTTTTGTGGGAACATCCTTCTGTATAAATTGTTTAATAGATAAAAATTGAAATGACTAGTACTAGTTTTTATGGTTGGATTTAAAAGAGTTTTTATCATAGCAAAAGGGATTGTTAATCAGAAAAATACTTGTATTATCTTAGCCTTGATAATTTTTTTTTTTGTAGTAAAGAAAATACAAAATAGTCCCAATAAAAAAGGAATAAATCATTCACTAATTACTTCCTTTATTCAATTAAAAAACAAAAAAAAATTAACTTAAACAAGTAACATCTATTTTACTTTCCATTCAAAGAAAGTTTGCTAGTCCATACATATGCAAAATATGCTCCTAAATTTGCATAAGTTTATCAAAATATAATCAGTTTTGGGGTGGAATAAGACAAAAAATATGATAAAATATATTCAATAAAATGCCTCATCATTCTCATTTGTTTGCATGTATGTATTTGCTTGTGTGCATTTGTTTGTCTATGTATGTTACCTTTGCATATGTTATCATTTTAGGGTTTTAGAGTTTAGGGTTTAGATCACATAGTTTCCTAGGTTTCATCACCAGGAAGCTAACTACCCTTGGGACTACCTCAGGATAGTCTAAGGTTAAACATCCTTGCTCACAAGGCTAAATAATCAGTGGATGCATAATTTTTGTTCTTGACCGAGCTCGACTGAGGGTGAAGCGAAAGCAAAATGGGTTGTTACCTATTATACCCCCTAAAAATGGTATTTGAAGTATTTTTTTACCTTAGTCTTAGATAGTGTTGCCTATTATACCTCCTAAAAATGGTATTTGAAGTATTTTTTTTCCTTAGGATACCTTAATATAACATTACCCTATGAATATTTTTGGTCATTTATGCATAGCCTCACCCCACATACTTTTGGGTATATGATAGATCAAGGGGACATCACAATTGACAACCCTTTGGCCCCTCATAACCAAAACCTTGGTATATATCAAAATCCTTTACCACAACATATGATACCACAACACCATAATGGCACATAAACTTCTACATCCCCACCCAATCAAATAAATCATGTCAATGGTGTCTCATCATACCAAGGCTTTATCGACATGATTGGAATAGTCACTAAAATTCAATGATATCCTAGTTGACAATCTCATAAAAATGAACCTCATAGCATGCCTTCTACATTAACCTTGCCACCTCCACTAGTGCAATATGTGCCTCCTCCAACATGACCTATAATTAACTTGTAAAGTCACCTTTCCCATAGCCTAAAGATGTCACCCATAAAATTTTATATCTATGACCTCATTCAACAATCCCCCAATATCAAGAGGCTTTGATGGACATCTTGTGGTCCATAGATCTAGATATCCATGATCCCAACACCTTTGTAAGTTTTGTGGAAAATGCAAGGACTTGCATGTCACCCTCAATAGTGTTCAAAAACTATGAGATCAAAACTCTGGACAGAGAGGGGTTTGATATCCCAATGCACATCATAGCATGCATGAATGACATGATGTTTAAGCATATCCTTATCGATACTAGCTATTCAAACAACATCATCTCATTTTCCACCCTTAAGCACCTTAATCTTCCATCAAGCCATTTAGTTACCCCTACCATCACCCTGTGAGCCTTCAATGACATGTTATGCTTATTATTTGGTATAAACATCCTTCCTATATAGGTGGGCATGAAGACCATTCTTACTATTTCTCATGTTATTGAAGGAAAGATGCAATATAAATTTCTTCTTGGATGATCATGGAATCGAGATATGTAGTGCATTAATAAAAAATGAAACATGGCGTAGTAGTACTCAAAAAAATGCATACTAGTTTTTGATTCACCAGATCGCTTACACATAAGTGAAGAGCATACTACTAGTTTTGGAGGATTTGGGGTTCACCAGATGGCGTTACACAACAAGTGAAATGCATAATACAAAAAACAAAAGCGTGGTAGAAAACAAAAGGAAAATATTAAACTTCATAAAAAACATGAGTTAGGAAAGGAACACAAGATGAGATTGAATTTTATTTCGATAAAAAGAAGTAATACAACATCAAAACTCTGAATGCATTTAGACCTACAGGTCTCATTAGTGGAGTGACCTTCAAAGAGGTACAACCTCTCTATATAAATACCTAACACTAGGGTGAGCTAAAATGTAATGCATGTGTGATAAAAACACCCAAGTATTATTAGAAACCATAGGTTTATAGACCAATATAGTGAGAATAAGAGAGGTCCCAAGATCAACCCACCAAAAAACACCCACCTAGAAAAGAGAAGAAACACATTAAAAAATGTAAAAATACAAGGTGGGAAAGAGTCCCTCAAACAATTTTATTTTTATAAATATAATATTGAAGAGGTTTTTGGTTATTTAAAAAAATGATACCTCTAGCAATGTCCTTGAGATCTCTATATTTTCTCTATTTTTCAAATATTGGAGAAATAATATATGTTCTGATTTGAAGATCTCTGATAAACTTGTAGTTGTCCAACTTCAAAAAGAGGAATTTTTTTTTATTTTAGATCTATGTTTGTGTGTTGCTCACTCTAAAAATCTGGCTAAAAGTGAAGGCTTTCCATAAAATTTAACTTTCTCAAAAACAAGCAAGAGAAAATTAATTTGATATCCCCTAGCTCTAAATCAGTTAAAATTTTATTTTTAACAAAAATAAATCCATCCCTGGAGCTTTCTCTAACCGAAAATATATTGAGTTATGATGAACTGGATGATGGCAGGAAGCAGGGATGTATTGATAGGCATTCATCAACTTTTAAAATAGTTTGGTGCAAAGAATTCCAGTGTGAGGAAAATCAGGTCCCTAAAAAAACATAGTATCCAGAAGTGTTAATTCACAATCAGAAACAAAGAAAGTAATTTTAATACTATCATAGAAGGAATCCTAGGCAACAAGAAAACCATTAAGATCCTCCATAGGGCCATGACAGACTCCAATGGCATCATCAATGTATCTTTTATAAAATAAAATATTTTCTACAAAAACATTATTAAATACCTGTTCCTCTAGGTGATGGAGAAATAAACAATCATAAACCACAACAAAATTACTTCCCATGGTTGTTCCTCTTATCTACCTATATGTTTTCCCTTTGAATTCCAAGTAGTGTTGTGTTAACTGAATAACACAAGCTTATACTGAGAGGGGGATGAACAATATAAGACTACTTTTTACTTTTCTTTTTCAAGCAATATTATGCAATGTATAGATAGCAATTTCAATAGCAGTAATTAAAGCAATGCACAAATCACCACACAAAATAGAGACACCACAATTTACGTGGTTCACCCAATGTGGGCTACTCCACGAAAAAAATATTTTACTAAAATTTCCTCAATCAATCTCTTGGGAATATTTTCCCTATTGCAATGTTTATGGAAATTTGTCCAAAGGAGACACAAATTCCCTAAATCAAGTTCATGGATCTCTATCCATAGGAGAACTCATTTCTCCTTTGCTCTGGTTGGTGATCCTCTAGAAGAATACTGCCTCCACTACACTGGCTTGTGGATCTCTCTCCACTGAAGACTCTTATCCCCACTCAGAAGACCTATCCTCACTGCCCTAGTAATGGATCTCTATCCACTGGATACTACTATCCTCTCTACTATGTCATCTCTAAAGCTTTGTCTCAAATATGCACTAAACACAGTCCTTTAGTCTAGTACAAATCAGCTTTATCTCTGTATTTTTTTTGGCATAAAATTGCCCTCAAATCTGCACCAAACTATGCTCTCAAATTTGTACTAAACTTAGTCCTTCGGTCTAGCACAAATCTGATCAACAAGTCCACACAAAACTTATCCAAATATTCTCTACAAGTCCTCTCTATAACTTGCTCAAATCTGCTCAACAAGTCCACACAGAACTTGCTCAAATCTACTCTACAAGTCCTCTCTAGAACTTGCTCAAATTTGCTCAACAAGTCCACAAAAAACTTGTTCAAATATGCTCAACAAGTCCTCTCTAGAACTTGCTCAAATCTGCTCAACAAGTCCACACATAACTTGTCCAAATCTACTCTACAATTCCTCTCTAGAACTTGCTCAAATATGCTCAACAAGTCCACACAGAACTTGTCCAAATCTTCTCAATAAGTCCTCTCTAAAACTTGCTCAAATATGCTCAACAAGTCCACACAGAACTTGTTCAAATCTGCTCAATAATTCCACACAGAACTTATCCAAATCTGCTCAATATCTGTATTGTAAGCTTCCATAAAAGCTCACACTAAATCTGTCCACAAGTCTTCTCAAAGACTTACCTCAAATCAGCTCAACAAGTCCACACATAACTTGTCCAATCTCATAGAAACATAAAGAGAATTGTTAGAGACTCAATATGCTTTATACTAATCACAATGCTCAATTTTAAATCACTCTCTTTGAAACATAAGGATAATTTTTAGAGAATCAATATGCTTCAAATTCAACTCAATGCTCAATCACTTTCTCAACTCAATTCAGAATATAGAATAATTTATTTTATGGAACTTGAACAATCACTTCACATACCCACTTGAATAGGTTCAACCAACTTTACTCAACCAAACACTCATTGAAACAACCCTTTCTCACAAACCCTAGTCCAAGTATATGATCACTCAACTCAAAATGTTTCCAACAATGCTCAACATCAAATCTCACATAACAATGGTACTCATGTTCTTTTCAAACTCTAGTTCAAGTTCTTTTCTCAACAACTCACTTCAACAACAATGCTTATAAAACAATCTTCACATAGCAATGATACTCAATACTTAGTTCAAGTTCTTCACACAACCAATGACTTCAACAACAATATTTATAAAACAATATTCTCATAGCAATGATACTCAATCCTTAGTTCAAGTTATTTACACTACCAATGGATTCAACAATAATGATTATAAAACAAGGTTTTAACAACAAATCTTTATTCCAAAAAACCTTGAAGCATTAACTCAACTCATTCAATAGGAAACCCTAATCAAGTCCTTTTCACTCCAAACTTATTTTCTAGAAAACTAACCAATAAATTTAACTATGGAAGAATATGCTCATACCTTTTTCTTGATGATGAAGGAATTTCATAAATCTACCACAACCATAAACACTCTTTTCCCAATATCAAAGAAATTATTAGATAGCAATCTTCCTTAAAATACAATGTAAATATCAAGACAAATATACACCTTATCACTCCACCTTTAAGAAATAATTCATCAACATTTACAAAAATTAATATACCACTTACACCTTATGATATCCCTAACTAAAATAATATTCAATGCACTCTTCTTTAAAAATAACTCAATGCTTAGAAGTTCCATCTATCCTCTTGAAACTTAAAACAATTTGATGTGACACAATCACTTTATTAAAATAAACTAACACCTTGTTCCTCCAACTTATCAAAATTTAATTTCCAACTACCAATCCTTTAAGCAACCCTTTTAACTCTAAAATTTAGGCAACTCACAAAATATTAAAAAAAAATTATTACCTTGCCTTATATGGGATTTGAACTCACAGCGTAGCCTCAACCAGCGCCCTAGTCATGACTCCAACTGTCGTGCGAGCTAGGTGCTCACTTGGGGACTAATGAGAACCGTGTGCTCCAAAAGTCTCCCCACTTGCCTAGCACAACAAAAACATGTGCCTTTGGCACTTTCAATCACCAATGCAACCACAAAAATGCTACCATTGATTTTTGAATGCAGGTCTCCTAGCACCCAAAACTTTAACCACCATCCTCTTGCAACTAGGACACACTACCCAGTTGGCGCTTGATCTTGTTCACTGCTCCTATTTAAATCCTATTCGCTGACGCTAAACACAAAAAATCACTTTCTCTTTTTTGAACGAGTATCAACACAATTGCATGCTTTATTTTTTTGAGCAAAAGGATAATTTAAAATGCCTCGAAGGTATTGATATATATCAATTTCCCTCCTTAATGCATGACGTCGGTGCTCAAATTTCCTTCAACGAATTTAGACGTTGGTGCTCAAATTTCCTTTGGAGCTTATTAATTTATAAAATATTTAAATTCATTTGAATTTAAATTTTATAAATTAATTCTTTAAAACCCTTTGGTTTTATTAAGACCATTGGTTTTAAATTTGATAAGTTCTTTTGGACGTTTTTCGTAGGACTGCCCAAACTATCGAACTTGTTTCGGCCATATCTCACTCATCCGGACTCGGATTGAGCTGAAATTTTGAGGGTAGATGCCTAAAAACCCTAGAACTAGAATGTCTCCACCAATTTTCATATCATTTGGAGCAACACAGATCCTAGCGCATCCCTATGTGTGAACGATATTTTTGGCAAGCGGCTATGCGAGGGTTTCATCTGGGTTGAGTGCAAGCAGCTCCAGAGGTTGGTTTTTAGGGCCTTCGGGCCCTAGCGGCCAATATTTTTGTGGTTTATGCTCAATATTTTAGCAGGAAATGTTGCAGGGGATCCAATATGGGTTAGAAATTTATCTTTCAATAGATCATACTGTGAACTTGAGTGACAACGGCTTCCAATTTGTTGCACAAAAGAAAAGTGAAAACCATACCTTTCCACGACGTCTAGGGCAAGGATTAAAGAGATCACGAAACAAGTTTCAAGCAGTTGATCAAAAAATGGCTCATATCTCAAGTGAATCTGGTGCTAAGGTGCACCCACAAAATAATTCTACTATGAAAACCCCTGTCAAGGGTAAGAATTTCGAAGACTCAGCCCCAAAAATGAATTTTAGGGATGCCCTCCATGGTGGACAGCCTCAGCCCAATGCTAATATCAATCTTAGGGCTTCCCATAAACCTCTAAGAATGCCTAAGATTGATCCCAGGAAAATGGAGTCAGGATGTCTTAAAGCAGCTGATGGAACTCCTATTGTTAAGCTTGATATGGGTAACATTCAGACTGGCATTGAAGATTTGGAAAAAAGAGGACTAATTTGTCGGTTCATGGGTTTTCGTCCGAGCCTATCTGCTTTCAAAGTCTGGGCTGCAAAAATCTGGAAAACTAAAGGTGAGTTACAAATCTCTATTTATCCAAATGGTTATTTTCTTGTTTTATTTTCTAATAATGAAGATAGAGAGAAAAATTTTCAAGGGGGTCCTTGGTTTTTTGGAAGGGCAGGGCTTTTCATGAAGCCCTGGCATACTAAATTTAAAGTCAAAGAAGAGATGCCTTCTATAGCTCCCGTGTGGGTTAGACTCTTTGGCCTCCCTATTGAATTTTGGAATCCTACTATTTTTTCTTCAATTGGAAACTCTTTAGGAACTTTTATGATGACTCATTGATTGTACTCAAAATTTTGAACATATTATTTATGCTCGGATTTGTGTTTTAATGGATTTTGACAAACCCCTACCTAAAAATATCACATTACAATTTGGGGAAGACACTTGGGAGCAAGTAGTGGACTATGAGAACATTCCTTTTCATTGTAGAATTTGCCATGAATATGGTCATTTGGCCAGTGCTTGCCCAAATAAAATTCTTGATCAAAAGAAAGAAGATATAAACTCAGCAGGTTTCCAAATGCCTAAGAAGAAGAACACTAAAAAAAACCAGTTATGAAGGATCAATCAAAGTCATCTCCTAATATGTTTGAAATCCTTTCCACAAATGATGTCCCAAGTGAGGAAGAGGAAATAATGGAAACAAAAATCTTAGAAACACAATTTAAATATGAAGGGAAGAACTCGGAGACAAACCAACAAATCAAAGGTTTTCAACAGAAAAAAAGGGAGAAAATTTACACAAGAAAAACAATCTTTTAAATGTCAAAACTTCAAATAATACAGGTCCCAATATAGACTCCATTGAACCCTCTAGTAAAATTTTGGCTGTGTACGAGCATTCTTCAAGGTTAGAAGCCATCTCAGATTCAATTGGAATAAGTCAAGAAATAGGGAAAAAAATTTGAAGATGGATTCTAATCAAAAAGCAGGTCGCAAGACCAATCAATATCATATGGTAAAAGAAGGTGAAAAGCTTGTAGAGGAAGGTAATATTAATGCCCTTCCCAAATTTTTTAGCCCTGGTATTAATGAAGATCATCACTTGGAATATTAGAGGACTCAAAGGGAGTCTTTCAAAACAAAATGAAATTAGAAGAATGATTCAGATAAATCATCCACATCTTGTTTTCCTTCAAGAAACAAAGATGTCAATGGAGGATATGGACTCAATTGCCAAGTAAAATTTGGCCGACTAGAAAAGTGGTTTCCCTCAGTTCCCATGGGACTTCTGGTGGCATTGCTTGTCTTTGGGACCCAAAAGAGGTAGTTATTCACCATATGGTTGGCAGTTGGGGTCTTTTGGCTATAGCTATTCAAAGTAGACATTCCAACCAAATTATGCTCTACATTACTATTTATGCTCCGACTGCTTTGGAGGAAAAAAGAAGACAGTGGAAGGATATAACTCATATTATCTCTCATTTTCCTGAAGCTTGGATCTTGATCGGAGGAGATTTCAATACCATCCTCTCTCTAGATGAGAAAAGGGGGGAAATAGAAATTTGGACAAAAGCACTGACCTCATGAGCGAATATATTGCAAACCTCCATCTTGTGGACATCCAACTGGATAATGGCCTTATGACTTGGTCTAACAGAAGGCAAGGCTTAGCTTGTATAATGGAGAGATTGGATAGGTTTTTGCTCTCTGAAAATTTCTTAATCCATGGTCACATTCCTAAAGTGAAGACTCTTAATAATGTTGGTTCGGATCATTGGCCAATCATGGTGGAAATGTGGAAAACCAATGTGAGTTTCTCTCCTTTTCATTTTCAATTAATGTGGCTTAGAGACATTTCCTTTAGACCTCATGTGCAACAATGGTGGAAGGAAGGTAAACCTAGGCATGGGACTAAGATGTTCTATTTTGCCAAAATACTGCAATACATTAAATCCAAAATCAAGACTTGGAACTGGAAAGAGTTTGGGGATGTTCATAAAAAAAACATGAAGTTATTGCTCATCTTGAAAATTTGAATAAGAAAATCCGTTTAGATGGCCTCATAGAGAAGAGAAGTGTAGATGAAATTAAACTCACAACTCAGTTAGAGGAATGGGAAAAAAGAGAAGAAATCTTATGGAAGCAAAAATCTAGAATTCAATGGCTCAAAGAAGGAGATCGAAACACAAATTTCTTCCACAAATATCTTCTAGCTCGAAGATCTCACAACTTTATTTCTTCCCTAAAATCATATTCTGGAGATGTTGTTTATACTTGGGATGGCATGAACTCTATTGTTGTTGATTACTTTTCCAATATTTTTGTTGCTACTCCTCTTGACTCAGCTTCTCAACAAAATGTTCTTCAAGCAATCCCTTCTCTTATCACTTCTGAGGAGAACTCTATTTTGACTGCTCCTGTTACTATCAATGAGCTTCAACAGGTAGTTTTTAAAATGCAAAAAGGGAAAACCCTAGGTCCTGATGGTTTTCCCATTGAGTTCTACCAAGAGTTCTGGGATATCCTTCATGTTGATTTATTAGAGGTGGTGGAAGAAGCCAGGAAAGCCAAAGAAATTTTGAAGGTTATCAATAAAACTTATATTACTCTTGTTCCAAAAGCTCAAGAGGTTGATCATATCTCAGCTTTTAGACCTATTGCTTTATGTAATGTTCTTCTCAAAATCATTACTAAAATCATGGCAGAAAGGTTGAAGCCTCTTTTGCATAAGATTATTTCCCCAGAGCAAGGGGGTTATGTGGAAGGGCGTCAAATAGTAGATGAGATAGTTCTTGCTCAGGAAGCCATCCATTCCATGGATATGCAAAAATCTCCTTCCATGTTCATTCGGTTAGACTTATCCAAAGCTTATGACAGAGTGGATTGGCACTTCCTTATCAAAGTTTTGAGGCAATTTGGTTTCTCTAAGGATTGGATGGATTGGATTATGGGATGTATCTCTTCAGTTTCCTACTTAGTTCTTATCAATGGCAGGCCTTCTCAGTCATTCCCAGCTTCCAGAGGTATTAGGCAAGGTGACCCGCTATCCCCTTATTTATTCATCATTCTTGTTGAATGCTTGGGTAGGACTATAACCAAAAAGAGGGAAAACAAAACCCTTGAGGGAGTTACCATTGCTCATGGAGCTAGACCTATCTCTCATCTTCAATTTGTGGATGACTCTACTCTTTTAGGTAAAGCTACAGTTAAGGAAGCTTCTAATATTAAGCAAATCATTAGCTATTTTTCTAAGGCTATCGGGCAATTGATCAATGAAGACAAATCTAAAGTTATTTTCTTTCACTGCTCTGCTAGACAGGAATCCATGGTCTTGGATAAATTAAGATATAATAAGACCTCCCTTCCAATCACTTATTTAGGTATTCCCATAAATATTCAAAGGCAGAAAAATAAATATTGGAATTGGTTGTTGGACAAAGTCAAGAAGAAAATTGGAAAGTGGACCAACAGGTGGCTTTCTTCTGGGGGTAGAATCACCTTGGTAAAATCAGTCCTTCAAGCTATTCCTATTTATGTATCTTCCATGTTGAATATTCCAAAGGTTGTTCTTCGAGAATTGGATCAAATCAGTCATCGTTTCCTTTGGAGTGGTACTAAGGAGAAAAGAAAATGGGCCTTGGTGAAATGGGACACTTTATGTCTTCCTAAGAATAAAGGGGGGTTAGGATTCTGGTCTTCTATTAATAACAACAAAGCTTTAGCTGCTAAATTATATTGGAGGATGTTGCATAACCCCAATGCTCTTTGGGCCAATAATCTCCGTGCTAAATATGCTGAGAACAAAAGTCCTGAAGACCTTGTTCGCTATCAACTTCCTACCAAAGGTTCTCCCATTTTAGCAGTTCTTAAGACTGGTGAGGATTTGATAAAGAAAAATTTATTTTGGATCATTCATAATGGTCAACAAGCAAATTTTTGGATAGATTCTTGGGATGGTCACAAGCCTTTGATAACTCAGTTTCCCGATTGGAGGCCTTGGATGGAGGAGCTTCACCGAGCTAACTGGATAAAGGTGGCTAATTACTATCGGTACCATACTGGTAATTCAAAGGTTGGTAGATATTGGATCCCTATTGAGGACTGGCCTATTCAAATCCTAGAAAGGCAAAGACAAGATATCCAAGGCATCCTTCATATGAGATCTCTCTCTTGGTCCCATGAAAAAGATTGTTTTGGATGGAACAACACTACTAAGGGTGAGTATTCAGTTGCTCAAGGTTATTTGACCTTATGCCATAATAATCCCAACCATTCTTCTGACATATTTTCTCAATTGTGGGCTCAAAAGCTCTGGCCTAAGGTGAGGTTCTTTAATTGGCTTTTATTGCATCGTAGGGTGCTTACTGGTGAGCAACTTATGAAGCGTGGTTTTCATGGCCCTTTTAGATGTGAGATGTGTGAAGAGAATGTAGAAACTCTCAACCATATTTTTATTGAGTGTACTTTAGCCTCTGAGCTATGGAGGAGAATGGCCACTTTACTTGGCTTACAAGTGGTCCAATTTTTTTACTTTTGAACAACTTTGGAGGGATTGGCCTAATCAAGAGGGTGTTGATCATTTTATTAGGCAGTTAGTTTGGATGGGTTCTACCATTCTTCTTTGGAATATTTGGATTGAAAGGAACAACCAAATTTTTAATCAAGATAGGAAGGATATTCACTATATTTGGCAAAAGACCATAGCCAACTTAGTTGAATCAGTCCATCAACTCCTTAATCACCCCCAAAACTCCCACCAAATATGGGATCAAGTGATGCAAATATTGAAGATTAAATCTTCTAAGGGCAACCAACTTAAAGGGAATGTGAGTATTAGTAAGATGGATAGGACAAGAAATTGGCAACCTCCTCCTAAGGATTTTGGAAAATTCAATACTGATGGAGCCTCTAGAGGGAACCCTAGAAAAGCCAGTGTGGGAGGAATTGGTAGACTTTCAGATGGCTCCCTGGTTTTTACTTTTGTTGAGAATTTGGGTATTCTTTCCAATAACCTTGTTGAGGGGTATGGTATCCTCAGAGGCCTTCAGGAGGCTACTAAGGTTGGATGGGAAAAGGTGTTAGTTGAGTCTGACTCTCAACTTATGATTAATCTTTTGAAGACTCCTTCCAAGAATCATAAGGTTGATTGGAGAATAAAAAGAATTATTGAGAAGATTCAATTAATCCATATGGGATTTTTGAAAGTTGATTACAATCATGTGGTCAGAGATCAAAACAAGAGTGTTGATGCTTTAGCTAATTGGGCTTTGGACAAAGGTGATCTTACTTGTTATGGCCACCCTCCTAGATGGTGGGCTTCTCAAATTAGGGAAGCTCTTCTTTCTATCATTTCTTTGGATGGCTCCAGTTCGAAGGTACCTAGTTTCTTCTTGCTTTTTTTTGCTTCTCTTTGGTTCATTCAGGTTTTTTTAGTTCCCTAGCTCACTCTTTTCTTTCTTTTGTTTCCTTTGTTGTTTCTTGCCTTAATAGTCTTCTGGTCTAGATAGGTCATTGTTATGTTCAATTTTTTTTCTTTTTTCTTTTTTGTTTTTTTGTTTAGTTTTTTAAGGTGTGTGTGTTCTTTTGTTTTGTTTTGTTTTTGTGTTCTTTGTGTTGTTTTTTGTTGTTCTTGTGTTTTTGTTGTTTTGTGTTTTTTTTATGTTTTTTGTTATTGTTCTTGTGTTTTTGTCGTTCTTGTTCTTGTGTTTCTCTTTGTTTGTGTTAATTCGTGTTTTTTTGTGTGAGTGTTTTCTATGTTTTTTGTTTTTGTTTATTGTCTGTTGTTGGTTGTTTTTTATTTTTATTTTTATTTTATTTTTTTAATATTTTAGGTTTTGGTTGTGTTTATTTTTCATGTTTTTTTTGGTTATGTCTTTGTAGTGTTCTGTTGTTTTTGTCTTGTTTGTGTTTTGTTATGTGGTTCTTGTGTTTTTCTATGTGGTTCGTGTTGTGGTTTCTTTTATCTTATTGTGTGTGTGTTTGGTTGTGCTTTTGTTTTTGACACACTCAAGGAGCATGTTTTTTATTTTATTTTATTATTTTTGTTGTTATTTACTTATTTATTTACTTATTTTTAAATTGGTTTTGTGTGTTTGTTTGCTCCTTGAGTATGTCAAAGGTGGTAGGCCAGGTCCGAGTCCTGGGCATTTTTGGTGGAATGGATACCCCTGCCTCCTTGGGTCTTACCCGAAAGTGGCATCCCTTTTGGGATGTTTTCCACAAATAAATAAAAAAAAATTAAGACCATCTTCCATTGTACACCTTGGTATAAATAATATTTATTAATAAAATTTAAATTCACTTTGAATTTAAATATTTTATTAAATAAATATTAAACCTTCCTTTAGCTTTGCAATAGTATTCCTTGGGTTTTTATGAAAAACCTTTTAACTTATGCTTCCACATAATATTAAAAATATTATGGAGCCCTTTTGCCTTTAACCTCCGCTTTATTCTTCTTGACCTTTGACATCATCAGTGGCTTATTTTTGGAGATCAATAACAACTCATGACAACTTTGTTTCTTGAAAATTTCCTTGACATTAATGATGACTTCATTTCTTGACATCAATGACAACTTGAATTAATGACTCAAAATGTCCAACATTAACACTATCTCTACAAGCCTTACCACAAAGTTTATCTTGGTCGGATCAAATTCGTTCCTCAAAAAATGATGGAGGGCTGCCAATCCTTGAGAGGTGGGGATGTTGTGATAGATACTATCAACATCAAAATAAAAAAGAATGATATCTTGAGAAAAAACACAACCATGCATATATTTAATTAGAGATATGGAATCCAAGAGATGACTTTTTTGTTTCAACAAAATTGGCAACAACAAATTATGAAGCCATTTGGAGGCAGGTTTGAGCATGAAACCACAGTAGGAAAAAATGGGTCAATCAGAAAGCTTGGGCTTGTGGATTTTGGGAAGTAGGTAAAAGACACACACTCTAGCAAAGGATGGTGTTAACTAGAGCATAAATTTCCTATTGTTTTGTGAAAGCATATTCCTCCTAAAAGCCCAATCAAACAAGTCTTAAGCTGATAAAAAATATCCTACTAGGGGACTCTATTCACTTCAGAGTAAACATTTTTTTCTAAAATCTGGGAAAATCCTTCTAAAATATATCGATCTATGGGAAAAAAATGAACACCCAAGTTTTTATCTGTTGGTCTAATGACAATGGATTTGTCATTGGCAAGGGAACAAATGGCAGACTAGATGTGGGGTGGAAAGGCACGTTGGTGGGTGGGATTGATAGCAGATAATTTGTTATTAAGGAATCTTTCACCCATGCCAGTAATTTATTCCAAATTCATATACAACTATGAGGTATTAAAAATTGAGTTGGAAACACAGAAAGGATCAATGGTCTTAAGTGGTTTTGGAGGGCCACCTCTCGGTCCAAAGAACCATTCAAGACGAAGACATCTACAAAAGGTTGAAAACTCTTATTTTAGAACCTCTTTGGCCATGGGAGGAGGAAAAAGGAGGAACTTTAAACCCAATATAAGGGCCTCAATTTCATTATGGGTAAGTTTTCTATAGGAAAAATTATGGACAGCAAGATTTGTGATTTTACCATCCATAGCCCAGACAAGACTCTTGTAACAATATCGATAGCCAAAATCCTATGGGCTGAAAATTATGGACCAAGGGGTTATTTTTGGTTTTCGTTGCCATTTTGGTGATGGAGTAACTCCTACCCTTGCTACTTCTAAATAGATGGGGCAAAATCCTTTCTCAAATTCTTGAAACCAGAATTGCAAAAAATTCTTCCATTGTTCTATTGCAATTGTTGCTGCACATAGGAAGTGTGGTTCTGGAAGTTTCTCCCCTTCTTTCATATTCTTGGAGAAGGGCCTCAAAATTTTAAATTATGCCCAGGTTGTTGTTGCTACCTTTGTTTTTATTGTTGTTGTTTTGGTTTTTTATTCCTTTTTTGTGGCTACGATTGTTGTTTATTTCTATGCTTGGATGTTGTTGTGATTGTATTTTCTATGTAGTAGAGGCTTTCTTATTTGGCCCTCTATTGTGACTATTATTGTTGTGTTGTGTCAAAAAGTTATTTTGTGCACCTATGATTAATTTTTCCATACGATAAATTTGTTGCTTGATTTCTCTTTTAACCAAGTCAGCTACACTTTTTGTAGCTTTAGACATATTAACTTCTGGGACTTTTGAACTAGCATTCTCTTGAGTAGCTTTGGTTTTCTCTTGAATATATTTTTGGATTTGCATTTCAACTCTCCAGGCGTGAAGATTTCCCTAAAAAATCTCTTTAATCTAGGATTCTCATTCCAAAGTAATTTTTTGAGAAATTATCTTATGTTTATTTATGGATTCTGCAAGAATTTCCTTAATTTTAGGCAATAAAATATTGGGAATATAATCATTGGTCTGAGTAGCTAATTTATCTGTGTATTTTTTGAAATTACAGATATACAATTTAGCCATTTCCAAGCAAAATTTTTCTATGAGTGCCTCTGACTCATCAAAAAACTATTTATTAATATCTTCATCTGGAAGTTGAAGATATGGTTTTTCATTCGTAGTCTATGGAGAACAATGCCTTTGCCAAATTCTCTTCAAGATGTGCTAGCTTGGAATGGTATTTTTCTCTTTTTTCTCAGAATCTTGAATTCTTCAAATAACTTGTCCAAATACTTTGGTCATGGAGGAATACCATGCATTGCATCAATTTCATCTATGAAGCCCCTTCTATCTTGTGTAGAAGGAACTCTTCCATTTTGAGCAAAAAATTTTGTTTCTATTAGACCTCTACAAAACTCTTCCATTTTATTTGTGCCAAAGACTCGTTCTTCAAGCTCCCAAATTTGTTATCATGAACCCTCTTATTGTAGATGCTTGTGAAGAAGATGAACAAGGGAACTAGGGGCACTATCAGGAACTATGGGAGAGGATTCAAAATATGAAGGGTCAATAACTGGTAGTGTAGTGTGCACCATTAATGGTTAAACTCATTAATGAAAATGAAACATGGCATAGCAGTACTAAAAAAAATACAAACTAGTTTCTAATTCACCAGATCACTTACACACAAGTGAAGAGCATAATACTAGTGTTGGAGGCTTTCTGGTTCACAATATTGCGTTATGCAAAAAGTGAAGAGAATTATACCAATGAAAAAAGTGTGGCAAAAAATAGAAAGAAAATATTAAACTTTATAAAAAACATGAGTTAGGAAAGAAATAAAAGACATGAGATTGAATTTTATTCCGATTAAAATAAGTAATACAACATCAAAACTATGAACGCATTTTGACCTACAAGTCTCATCATCGGAGTGAGCTTCAAAGAGGTACAACCTCTCTATAAAGACCTAACTCTAGGGGGTAGCTAAAGTGTAATGCATGTGGGATTAAAACATCCAAGCATTATTACAAACTAAAGGTTTATAAACCAAGATGGTGAAAAGAAGAGAAGTCCAAAGATCAACCCCCCAATAAAAAACCCACCCATAAAAGGGAAGAAACACATTAAAAATATGAAAATACATGGTGGGAAAGAGTCCCTTAAACAATTTTATTTTTACAAAGATAATATTGAAGAGGTTTTTGGTTCCTTTAACAAATGATACCTTGAGGAATTTACTTGAGCTCTCTATATTTTCTCCATTTTTCAAACAACGAAGAAATAATATTTGTGTCGATTTGAAGATCTCTAAAAAAATTACATTTGTCCATTTTCAAAATAAGAGGAATAATTTTTAATTTCGGATCCATGTCTGCGTGTTGCTCACTCTAAAAATTTGTCCAAAAGTGAAGGCCTGCCATCAAATTTAACTTTCTCAAACAAAGGCAAGAGAAAATTAATTTGATATCCTCTAGCTTTGAGTCTATTAAAAATTTTATTTTTACTAGAAATAAATCCATCCTTGGAGCTTTATCTAACCAAAAATATGTTGAGTTCACTTATGATAAGGTTATTTTTCTAATGAACTGGATGGTGGGAGGAAGCAAGGATGTATTTATAGGCATTCATTGAATTTTGAAATAATTTGGTGTAAAGAATTTTAGTCTGAGTAAAATCAGGTCCCTTAAAAAACATAGTATCCAGAATTGTTAATTCACAATAAGAAACAAAGAAAGTAATTTTAATACTATCATAGAAGGATCTGTAGGTAGCAAGAAAACCATTAAGATCCTCCTTAGGGCCATGTAGTGAGAAAAAATACAACCATGTAGATATTTAATTAGAGATATGGAATCCAAGAAATTATTTTTTGTTTCAACAAAATTGACAACAACAAATGATGAAGTCATTTGGAGGTAGGTTCGAGCATGAAACCATAGTAGGAATAGATGGTTTGATTAGAAAGCTTGGGTTTGTGGATTTTTAGGAGTAGGTAAAAGACACACACTCTAGGAGAGGATGGTGTTACCTGGAGCATAAATTTCCTGTGGTTTTTTGAAAGTAGATTCCTCCTAAAAGCCTACCAGGGGACTTTGTTCACTTTAGAGTAAAAATTTTGATCTGAAAGCTGGGAAAAGCCTTCTAAAATATACTAGTCCATGGATAAAATACAAACACCCAAGATTTTATCTTAATGATTAATGATAATGTATTTGTCATTGGCAAGGGAACAAATGGTAGACTAGATATGGGGTGGTAAGGCACATTGGCGGGTGGGATTGGTAGTAGATAATTTTTTATTGAGGAATCTTATACCAATAATTTCTTCCAAAGGCCTATATAACTATAAGGAGGATCAATGGGCTTAAGCAGTTTTGGAGGGCCACCTCTCGGTCCAAAGAACCATTCGAGATGAAGATATCTACAAAAGGTTTATAACTCCTATTTTAGAACCTCTTTGGCCATGAGAGGAGGAATAGAGAGGAAATTTAGACCCAAGTTGAGGGTATCAATTTCATTCTGGGTAAGTTTTTTGGAGGAAAAATTATGGACATCAAGATTTGTTATTTTGCCATCCATAGCCCAGATAGGACTCTTGTAAAAATATCGACGACCAAAATCTTGTGGGCTGAAAATTGTAGATCAAGGGGTTATCTTTTATTTTCACCACCATTTTGGAAATGAAAGAATACCTACCCTTACTTCTTCTGAACACATGGTGCAAAACCCTTTCTCATATTCTTGAAACCAGAGTTGCAAAAAATTCTTCCATTGTCCTACTGCAATTGTTGTTGCACATAGTAAGTGCGGTTATAGAATTTTCTCCCTTTCTTTCATCTTCTTGGATAAGGACCCTGAAATTTTAAATTATGGCCATGTTGTTGTTGCTAACTTTGTTGTTGTTGTTGTTGTTTTGGTTGTTTATTCCTTTGTTGTGGATGTCATTGTTGTTATTTGTTTCTATGTTGTGGATGTTGTTGTGATTGCCTTTTCTATGTAATAGAGGCTCTCTTGTTTTGGTATCTATTATGACTATTCTTGTTGTGTTGTGCCAAAAATTTATTTTATGCACCTATGATTAGTTTTTCCAAATGATAAATTTGCTGTTTGATTTCTCTTTTAACCAAGTCGACTACACTTTTTGTAGCTTCTAACATATTAACTTATGGGACTTCTGAAGCAACATTCTCTTGAGCATCTTTGGATTTCTCTTGAATATCTTTTTGGATTTGCAGTTCAACTCTTCAGGCCTAAAGCTTTCCCTTGAAAAGCTCTTTAATCTAGGATTCCCATTCCAAAGCAATTTCCTAAAAAAAATTCTTATGTTTATTTATGGAACTGTTGGTCACGAATCTGCCACAAGAAAGGATTTTATACTAAATGCACCCTAGACTCGGACCAACATTGAAATGCTGGGAGAAAGAAATGTCTCCCAAACCAATCTCCAGAGTGGGCTGGTTCCCTTACTAAATCTAAGCTTGATGAAGACTAAAGTTGCAGGAAAGGAATTATAAATGTGCAGAAAGAAATGGGAAATATAGCCGTAGGCTTAATTTATCAGATCGGGAAAGAATAACAGTAGATCACTTTAAGTACAACAATAGCATATAACATAAGATATCAATGTAATTCACTTACAACCTTGCGTAGAAAATCCCTCCAAGATCACATTCCAGAACTCACTCCCTCACAAGCAATATTTAAACTCATCATGCAGAATTCAAATGAAGCAACAAATAAGAAATATGAGTGTATATTAGGAATGTATATAACAGAAGGAAAAATCACATAGACAACTGCTTGCAAAATCAGAGGCCAAGTATCTTTCATTCATGCAATGAAATTCAAGCTTTCAGTAAAAGTTTCTCTCTCGATCCCTTTTCTGAGATCTACATTGGTTTATATAGAAGTCTTGCTTCTTTACAATCATTAAAAACTTGCGACGAACTTCCTTGAGATATACAAAGTGTGCAACGGAAACAAGGAAATGATCCCCTTAATCTCGCCTCGGAGAAACCAAAAATTGAATGCAATAAGGAGTCGGTCGTCTTCATTAAATGGTCGTTCTTGAAATATGCTTGGACCGTTAGAAAAATCATGAACATCAGCTTTGAATAATGGAGCATATTTAATTATGGTGGCTTGAACACGTTATTCTACCTTGTTGGCATTGGAAAGCAGCAAAACATTCAATTCTGGAGTGCTTTTAATTCTTGAAAATCGTAAAACTGCATCGGGCCATTTGAACTACGTTTTGGCACGAAACTATAATAGGTCGTGAAAACATGACATGTCATGAAATCACGACGTATTTCTTCTCCGTACACTTCTGTCGCCTTGGAACTATGAAAACCAACCATGTCACGAAATCGCTATTGGTTCAGCTCCTTTGTCTCCTCTGTCTCCATGAAAATGTGACAATGCACGATTTCGCTACATTCTTCATCTTTTGTTCTCTTCGCTGCATCGAATCGTGAAAACATGACATTGCACGATTTCGCTACACCTTTCTCTCTTCGGCTTTATCTTCCTGATACGTCGCAAAATCATGACATTCGCCTTTGTTGGAACTTCCTTCCCATAACATGTAGCAAAATTGTGACATGTTCTTTCATCTGCCTTCTTCATTTCTCCAAGTCACGAAAACAATACCATGTCGCAAAAATAAGACATGTCATGAAATCGCGACAAGTTTCATCCACCCTGTACGGTCTTGCTTCTAACCTGCGAAAACATGACAATCTTGCCTCAAGTGCTTCATTAATCTCCATCATGTCACGAAATCGCGACAGGTTCTATCTCCTTAGATTTTACTGCTCTTGACCACAAAAATACATCATGTCGCAAAATCGCGACGTTCCATACAATTTGGCTGTCTTCTTCTTTCTTCCTCACGAAAACGCGACAAGTCACAAAATTGCTACCACTTGCTGCTCTTGGTTCTTCCACTCCAAAATGTTGCAAAATCATGACATTTCTACGTTGCTTGACTGCAGCTTCACAAGTGTTGCGAAATCACGACGCCAACTTCTTTCTTGCCTTCATCTCCAGAAATGTCGCGAATTTGCGACCTATTCATGCCTTAAGCTTTTTTGTCTCCACCTTGCCGCGAAAATACGACACGTAGTGATTTCACTACATCTTTTGTCGTCCGTACTGTGTGCAATATTATGTCATGATATCGCTACAAAGTTGATTCTCATTGCCTTTCGCTTGGTTATGTCGCGATTTTGTGACCTTTTCACTGTGCTGCCCCCCGTTGACCATTTTGACTACAATTCTCCAACACGTCGCGATTTCGTGACAATATTGCTGCTTAGCTGTCATTGACTGCGTTGACCATGATTTTAGAACACGTCGCGAAATTGTGACAATTTTTGACTTTGCTCTTTTCTGCCTTTTGCGCTGCGAAACTGTGACAGGTCACGATTTCACGACGGTTTTGAAATTTTGTCCTCCATGCTGATTTTTGTCGCGATATCACGACAGTCTTCGGACTTAGCCTTTTTTTGCATCAAAACCTGTATAGAAGTGAGAATTTCAACAACTTATGCATGAATAATCAACAATCAAATAAATGTGGCAAAAATGCCAACATTCTTGGCGGCTCGCGGGGTATATAGTTCTGTTGTATGCAAGAATACTAGGCCTGAATCCATTGGGCAATAGAGTCATGAGAAACTGAGAACAAAAAGCTGGCTGATGGGGTACATCTCGGCGGACTGCTGCAACAACTCTTGCTGAATGATAGAAAACTCAAGTAAATATGTATTTGGCTGAGCTAACCAGGTGCTATAAAAGAATCTCCATGAAAGCACCAGGGGTTGCAAAATGGAAATGCATGAAATAAGTGGAGTGGGAACTAGGGAATGGAATGGTGGATGATGGAACGGTGGAGTGAGGGAAAGTGATGCGGTAGATGCAGGAACAGAGTGCTTTTGTGCTACCAGCTAATATGAAAGGGAAATGGAAGTGAATGGAATAAACAAAATGATGACCAACAAATGTGTAGGCTATGGAATGAGAATGAAATGGGAAAATGAACTATGGATAAATGCTTAAAACAACAATGTAGTTAGAAGAAAAGGAAAAGAAGAACCGGGAATATTAGAAAAGGGGAAAAGAAACAACAATAGTGGCTTGATTACTGCAGAGGAAAAAGGAGTAGGAGAAGGAGGGAATAAAGAGGGGAAGAGAAGAAATAAAGAGGAAGCCACTAATATGCTGGTAAAGAAGAAGAAAAAAGAAAGAAACACGTACCTGCGGGCTTGCATGCAAAAAGAGCCAAAGTGGACAAAGGAAAACAATACTTTTTTTTTTTCTTTTCTATTTTTTTTTTTGCTATATACAATAGTTTACGACATGATTGGCATGTCGCCACTAGAAACCTAGTCTCAAGGGGTTATCCGATAAATCTGCAGTGTCTCGACCAGATCTGATCATACTTGAGTCGGTCCTTGAAATTGGGATGACCTCCTCCTAAAGTTCTCCATGTTGCAGACATGGGCAAGTTATCCTGCATGCCAGTACCCACACAATCGACAAATAATGTAGCAAAGGAATTTACCATATGAAGGGCACCTGTGGGTACCAGTTGTAGTAATGACTGAAGCCAATACCACCATCTTGAAGGGTTCCCTGGTTGTGGACTGAGAACAGGTTCCTCCAACCCCTTGATGTGATCATAGGGCTCTTCTAGGGAGAAATCTGCTTCTGGGATCTCCTCAGGTTCTGGAACTTGAATCGGTTTCTCTCCTTGGCCCATCTCCTGATAGACATTGCAAGCAACCATATTATCTTTTGTTGGGAAAATGCTTGCATATGCCCATTGTGGGTCTTGGATGAAAGCTGCCTCTTGAATTCCACACAGCTGCATCTCAGGTTTCTGCACAGTATAAGGGATCTGGTGTGAAAAATACTATGCGGGATAGACTGGAACAGGAACTACCAGAGAAAGTAATGGAGTTTCTCCCCATGGTAATTTTCTTGATAGGAGCAAAAGCTGCTCCGCTCGCACTGCTTCCTCAAATATTTGAGGGAACCTTCGTTCACCTGATTGCAGTAAGAGGAGGCCTATGTCCGGATGGAAAGCTCAAACATAGAAGAGGTGGGTTTGGGTGGGGGTTGGACGGATCCTCTCTGGAATTATCTTCCAGCTTCTTGAGAATCGGACATTGAAGTCCGTGATGCTCTCTAGAGGTGCTCTCATGATGTACATTAAAAGTTGAAAGGGATCGTGAGAGCCGTTAAAGGGATCTTCGTCGAATCTTCTGATTAGTGCTCCCGCTAGGTCATCCCATGAGCTGATGCTTTGACGCTCGAGCAGTCTGTACCACTGCAACGCCCTTCCTTCCAAAGACAGAACCAGAAGCCTGATCATGACATCCTCGTGAACTATATCATGGAAGGTCGACAAAGTGGCAATATCTTCAATATGCTCTCGGGCCATGCCCTCGGTGCCATCATATTTTGTTAGGGCCTTCAGGGCACTTTTGGGAATCTCATGCCGGATTTGGAGATTCAGAGGGCCAGGATCATCCCATCTAGGACAAACCCTCACCATTATAGCAGTGGTCTACGAAATCATGGCTATCGCCATTAAGTCAGAGTCGCCAAGTAAACATTTTTTTTCTTCGCTTTGAGGTCAAGGCTGCTCACCAAACCTTGATTCCTTTAGGGTATCTTCTTTCAGCTTGAAAAGGCATCTACGATCAAGAAATTTGGATCTTCAACTCAGCAAAGTCGCCAGATGAACTTACAAATCTCCGCTATGAGGTCAAGACAGCTCATCAAAATCTTGATACCTCCGGGTGTTAAACAATGAAACAATCAGTCTCACCGATTATGGATCTTTTGAGACAGAAGAAGTCTGTCCCACCGGGCGTGCCAAAAACTATTGGTCACGAATTTGCCACAGGAAAGGATTTTATACTAAATGCACCCTAGACCCGGCCAACATTGAAAGGCTGGGAGAAAGAAATGTCTCCCAGACCAATCTCCAGAGTGGGCTGCTTACTAAATCTAAGCTTGATGAAGACTAAAGTTGCAGGAAAGGAATTATAAATGTGCAGAAAGAAATGGGAAATATAGTCGTAGGCCGAATTTATCAAATCAAGAAAGAATAACAATAGATCACTTTAAGTACAACAACAACATATAACATAAGATATCAACGTAATTCACTTACAACCTTGCACAGAAAATCCCTCCAAGATCACATTCCAGAACTCACTCCCTCACAAGCAATATTTAAACTCAACATGCAGAATTCAAATGAAGCAGCAAATAAGAAATATGAGTGTATATTAGGAATGTATATAACAGAAGGAAAAATCACACAGACAGCTGCTTGCAAAATCAGAGGCCAAGTATCTTTCATTCATGCAATGAACTTCAAGATTTCAGCAAAAGTTTCTCTCCCTCGATCCCTTTTCTGAGATCTACATTGGTTTATATAGAAGTATTCTTCTTTACAATCATTAAAAACTTGCGACGGACTTCCTCGAGATCTACAAAGTGTGCAACGAAAAAAAGGAAATGATCCCCTTAATCCCACCTTGGAGAAACCAGAAATTGAATGCAATAAGGAGTCGATCGTCTTCATTAAATGGTCGTTCTTGAAATATGCTTGGACCATTAGAAAAATATGAACAGTAGCTTCAAATAATGGAGCATCTTTAATTCTAGTGGCTTGAACACGTTCTTCTACCTTGTTGGCATTGGAAAGCAGCAAAACATTCAATTATGGAGTGCTTTTAATTCTTGAAAATTGCAAAAATGCATCCGTTTGAACTACGTTCTGGCATGAAACTGTAATAGGTCGTGAAAACGTGACATGTCGCGAAATCATGAAGTATTTCTTCTCGGTACACTTTTGTCGCCTTGGAACCGCAAAAACCAACCATGTCACAAAATTGCTACCGGTTCGGCTCCTTTGTCTCCTCTGTCTTTGCAAAAATGTGACAATGCATGATTTCGCTACATTCTTCATCTTTTGTTCTCTTCGCTGCATCGAATCGCGAAAACATGACATTGCGTGATTTCGCTACACCTTTCTCTCTTCGGCTTTATCTTCCTGATACGTCATGAAATCGTGACATTCACCTTTGTTGGAACTTCCTTCCCATAACATGTAGCAAAATCGTGACATGTTCTTTCATCTGCCTTCTTCATTTCTCCAAGTCACGAAAACAATACCATGTCGCAAAAATAAGACATGTCGCGAAATCGCGACAATTTTCATCCACCCTGTACGGTCCTGCTTCTAACCCAAGAAAACATGACAAGCTTGCCTCAAGTGCTTCATTAATCTCCATCATGTCACGAAATCGTGACAGGTTCTATCTCCTTAGATTTTATTGCTCTTGACCGCAAAAATACATCATGTCACAAAATCACGACGTTCTGTACAATTTGGCTGTCTTATTCTTTCTTCCTCGTGAAAACGTAACAAGTCGCGAAATCGCTACCACTTGCTGCTCTTGGTTCTTCCGCTCCAAAATGTCACGAAATTGTGATGTTTCTACGTTGCTTGACTGCAGCTTCACAAGTGTTGCGAAATCATGATGCCAACTTCTTTCTTGCCTTCATCTCCAGAAATGTCATGAAATCGTGACCTATTCATGCCTTAAGCTTTTCTGCCTCCACCTTGCCGTGAAAATGCGACACATAGCGATTTCGCTACATCTTTTGTCGTTCGTACTGTGTGCAATATTATGTCGTGATATCACTACAAAGTTGATTCTCATTGCCTTTCGCTTGGTTATGTCACGATTTCATGACCTTTTCACTGTGCTGCCCCCCGTTGACCATTTTGACTGCGATTCTCCAACATGTCACGATTTCGTGACAACCTTGCTGCTTAGCTACCGTTGACTGCATTGACCGCGATTTTGGAACACGTCGCAAAATTGCGACAATTTTTGACTTTGCTCTTTTCTGCCTTTTACGTCGCGAAACTGTGACAGGTCATGATTTCGCGACACCTTTGGCTTTTGTCTTCTCTCTCCTCATCAGACCCGCGATAACGCGACATGTCGCGATATCGCGACGATTTTGAAATTTTGTCCTCCATGCTGATTTTTGTCGCGATATCGCGACAGTCTTCGGACTTAGCCTTTTTTTGCATCAAAACCTGTATAGAAGTGAGAATTTCAACAACTTATGCATGAATAATCAACAATCAAATAAATGTGGCAAAAATGCCAACAGGAATATACAAAAATTTCTTAATTGTAGTTAATAAAATGTTGGGAATATAATCATTGGCCTAAGTAGATAATTTATCCATGTATTTTTTGAAATTGTAGATATACAATCTAGCCATTTCCAAGCAAAATTTTTTCGATTGCCTCTGACTCATCAAAAAATTGTTTGTTAATATCTTCATCTAGAAGTTGAAGATGTGGTTTTTTCATTTGTAGGCTATGGGGAACAATGCCTTTGCCCAAGTTCTCTTCAAGTCAGGCTAGCTTGGAATAGTATTTTTCTACCTTTCTACTCAAAATATTGAATTCTTCGAACCTTATTTACAATAAATTATCCAAAGACTCTAGTTGTGGAGGAACACCATGCATTGCATCAATTCCATCTATGAAGGTCCTTCTATCCTGTGTAGAAGGAACTCTTCCATTCTAAGAAAAAAATTATATTTCTATTAGACATCTACAAAAATATTCCATTTTATTTGTGCTGAAGACCTGCTCTTCAAGCTCCCAAATTTTCTATCATGAACCCTCTTACCGTAGATGCTTGCGAGGAAGATGAACAAGGGAACTAGGGGGACTATCAAGAAATATGGAATAGGATTCAAAATTTGAAAGGTCAATAACAGGTAGAGCAGCATGCACCATTAATGGGTAAACTCATTAATGAAAAATGAAACATGGTGTAGCAATACTAAAAAAAAATTAAACTATTTTTTTATTCACCATATCGCTTACACGCAAGTGAAGAGCATACTACTAGTGCTGGAGGTTTTCTGGTTCACCAGATCACGTTATGCGGTAAGTGAAGAGCATAATACCAATAGCAAAAATGTGGCAAAAAATAAAAGGAAAATACTAAACTTTATAAAAAACACGAGTTAGGAAAGGAATAAAATACATGAGATTAAATTTTATTCTGATAAAAAGAAGTAATACAACATCAAAAATCTGAACGTGTTTCAACCTATAGGTCTCACCAACAGAGTGAGCTTCAAAGAACCTCTCTTTATAAAGACATAAATCTAGGGGGAGCTAAATAGTAATACATGTGGGATAAAAACACCCAAGGATTATTACAAACCGTAGGTTTATAGACCAATATGATGAAAATAAGAGAAGTCCCAAGCTCAACCCCCCAAAAAAAACATCCACCCAGAAAATAGAAGAAACACATTAAAAAATGTGAAAATACAAGGTGGGAAAGAGTCCCTTAAACAATTTTATTTTTACAAAGATAATATCAAAGAGGATTTTGGTTCCTCCAACAAATGATACCTCAAGCAATGTACTTGAGCTCTCTATCTTTTCTCCATTTTTCAAATATTGGAGAAATAATATCTGTGTTAATTTTAAGATCTCTAACAAAATTGCAGTTGTCCAGCTTCAAAATAAGAGGATTTGTTTTTATTTTGGATCCATGTCAGTGTACTGCTTGCTCTAAAACTCTATACAAAAGTGAAGGTGTGCCATAAAATTTAACTTTCTAAAAAAAAGGCAAGAGAAAATTAAATTGATATCCCCTAGCTCTAAGTTTGTTAAAAAATATATTTTTAACAGAAATAAATTCATCCCTGGAGCTTTCTCTAACCAAAAATTTGTTGAGTTCACTTATGATAAGGGTTTTTTTTGATGAATTGGATAATGGGAGGAAGCAGGGATGTATTGATAGAAATTCATTGGATTTTGAAATAATTTGGTAAAAAAGAATTCCAGTCTGAGTAAAATCAGGTCCCTTAAAAACATAGTATCCAGAAGTGTTACTTCACAATAAGAAACAAAGGAAGTAATTTTAATACTTTCATAGAAGGAACGTAGGCAAGAAGAAAACCATTAATATCCTTCTTAGGGCCATGCCAAAATTTAATGGCATCATCAATTTATCTATTATAAAATAAAATATTTTCCACAACAACATTATTAAATACTTGTTCCTCTAGATGACAGAGAAATAAACAAGCATAAACCACAACAAAATTACTTCCCATGGTTGTTCTTCTTATCTACCTATATGTTTTCCCTTTGAATTCCAAGTAGTGTTGTGTTAAAACTATCTTTGAAAGCCTTACCACAAATTTTATCTTGGTCAGATCAAATTCGTTCCTCAAAAAAATATGGAGAGTTGCCAATCCTTGAGAGGTGGGGATGCTAGGATAGAGGCTCTCAAAACCAAAAGAAAAAAGAATGATGTCTTGAGAAAAAATATGACCATGCGAATATTTAGTTAGAGATATGGAATCCAAGAGATAATTTTTTTGTTTCAACAAAATTGGCAACAACAAATGATGAAGCCATTTGGAGGCAGGTTCGAGCATGAAACCACAACAGGAACATATGGGTTGATCGAAAATCTTGGGCTTGTGGATTTTGGGGAGTAGGTAAAAGATACACACTCTAGAAGAGGATGGTGTTACCTGGAGCATAAATTTCCTATGGTTTTTTGAAAGCAGATTCCTCCTAAAAGCCCAATCAAGCAAGTCTTGGAGTTGATAAAAAATATCCTGCCAGGGGACTCTGGTCACTTCAGAGTAAACATTTTTATCTGAAAGTTGGGAAAAGGCTTCTAAAATAAAATAGTCCATGGAAAAAATTCAAAGACCCAAGTTTTTATCTGTAGGCCTAATGACAATGGATTTGTCATTGGCAAGGGAAAAAATGGTAGACTAGATGTGGGGTGGAAAGGCACATTGGCGGGTGGGATTGGTAGTAGATAATTTATTATTGAGGAATCTTTCACCCATTATAATAATTTATTCCAAAGGCCTATACAACTATGAGGGATTAAAACTTGGGTTGGAAACATGGAAAGGATCAATGGGCTTAAGCGGTTTTGGAGGGCCACCTCTCGGTCCAAAGAACCATTTGAGATGAAGACATCTAAAAAAAGTTGAAAATTCCTATTTTAGAACCTCTTTGGCCATGGGAGGAGGAATATGGAGGAACTTTAAACCCAATATGAGGGCCTCAATTTCATTATGGGTAAGTTTTTTGGAGGAAAAATTATGGACAACAAGATTTGTGATTCTGCCATCCATAGCCTAGACATGACTCCTATAAAATATCGATGGCCAAAATATTGTGGGCTGAAAATTGTGGACCAAGGGATTATTTTTGGTTTTCACGACCATTTTAACTATGGAAGAACCCTTGCTCTTGTTACTTCTAAACATATGGTGCAAAACCCTTTCTCAGATTCTCCAAACCAGAGTTGTGGAAATTTCTTCCATTGTCCTGTTGCAATTGTTGTTGCACATAGAAAGTGCAGTTATGGAAGTTTCTCCCCTTCTTTCATCTTCTTGGAGAAGGGCCCCAAAATTTTAAATTATACCCATGTTAATTTTGTTGCCTTTGTTGTTGTTTTTGTTATTTTAGCTTTTTATTCCTTTGTTGTGTCTGTCATTATTGTTGTTTTTTTCTATGTTGTGGATGTTGTTGTGATTGCATTTTGTGTGTAGTAGAGGCTTTCTTGTTTGGCCATCTATTATGACTATTCTTGTTGTGTTGTGCTAGAAAGTTCTTTTGTGCACCTGTGATTAATTTTTCCATACGATCCATTTGCTGCTTGATTTCTCACTTAACCAAGTCGGCTACACTTTTTGTAGTTTCTGACATATTATATTTTAGGAATTCTGAAGCAGCATTATCTCGAGTAGCTTTATTTTTATATTGAATATCTTTTTGGATTTTCATTTCAACTCTCTAGGCCTGAATCTTTTCCTCAAAAATCTCTTTAATCTAGGATTACCATTCCAAAGCAATTTCCTGAGAAATTATCTTATGTTTATTTATAGAATCTACAAGAATTTCCTTAATTGCAAGTAATAAAATTTTAGGAATATAATCATTGGTCTGAGTAGCTAATTTATCTGTGTATTTTTTGAAATTATAGATATACAGTTTAGTCATTTCCAAGCGAAATTTTTTTGTGAGTGCCTCTGACTCATCAAAAAATTATTTATTAATATCTTCATCTAGAAGTTGAAGATGTGGTTTTTCCATTCGTAGGATATGGAGAACAATGCCTTTGCCAAAATTCTCTTCAAGATGGACTAGCTTGGAATGGTATTTTTCTGCCTTTCTACTCAGAATATTGAATTATTCGAACCTTATTTCCAAGAACTTGTCCAAAGGATTTGGTCATGGAGGAACACCATGCATTGCACCGATTCCATCTATGAAGGTCCTACTATCTTGTGTAGAAGTAACTCTTCCATTTTGAGCAAACAATTTTGTTTCTATTAGACCTCTGCAAAAATCTTCCATTGTTTTTAAGCTGAAGAATCGCTCTTCAAGCTCCCAAATTTGCTACCATGAACCCTCTTGTTGTAGATGCTTATGAGGAATATGAACAAGGGAACTAGGGGGACTATCAAGAACTATGGGAGAGGATTCAAAATCTGAAGGGTCAATAATTGGTAGAGCAACGTGTGCCATTAATGGGTAAACTCATTAATGAAAAATTAAACATGGCGTAGTAGTATTGAAAAAAATGCAAACTAGTTTTTGATTAACCAGATCACTTACACGTAAGTGAAGAGCATACTACTAGTGTTGGAGGCTTTCTGGTTCACTAGATCACGTTACACAAAAAGTGAAGAGCATTATACCAACAACAAAAGCATGGTAGAAAATAGAAGGAAAATACTAAACTTTATTAAAAAATACGAGTTATGAAAGGAACAAAATATATGATATTGAATTTTATTTCGATAAAAAGAAGTAATAAAACATTAAAACTTTGAATGCATTTTGACCTATAGATCTCATCAGTGGAGTAAGCTTCAAAGAGGTACAACCTCTCTTTGTAAAGACCTAACTCTAGGGGGGAGCTAAAGAGTAATAAATGTGGGATAAAAACATCCAAGCCTTATTACAAACCGTAGGATTATAGACCAAGACGGTGAAAAGAAGAGAAGTCCCAAACTAAAACCCCCAAAAAAAACACCCACCTTGAAAAGAGAAGAAACACATTAAAAAATGCGAAAATACAAGGTGGAAAAGAGTCCTTCAAACAATTTTATTTTTACAAAGATAAGATCAAAGAGGTTTTTGCTTCCTCCAATAAATGATACCTCAAGCAATGTTCTTGAGCTATCTATATTTTCTCCATTTTTCAAACATCAGAGAAATAATATATGTATCAATTTGAAGATCTCTGATAAAATTGTAGTTGTTTAGCTTAAAAATAAGATGATTTTTTATTTTGGATCTATGTTTGCGTGTTGCTTGCTCTAAAACTCTAGCCAAAAGTGAAGGCCTGCCATAAAATTTAATTTCTAAAAAAAAGGTAAGAGAAAATTAATTTGATATCCCCTAGCTTTGAGTTTGTTAAAAAATTATTTTTAATAGAAATAAATCCATCCCTAGAGCTTTCTCTAACTAAAAATATGTTGAGTTCACTTATGATAAAGGTATTTTTTTGATGAACTAGATGATGGGAGGAAGAAATTATGCATTGATAGGCATTCATCGACTTTTGAAATAATTTGGTTCAAAGAATTCCAGTCTGAGTAAAATCATGTCCCTTAAAAAACATAGTATCCAAAATTATTAATTCACAATAAAAAACAAAGGAAGTAATTTTAATACTATCATAGAAGAAACCTTAGGTAGCAAGAAAACCATTAATATTCTCCTTAGGGCCATGCCAAACTCCAATGGCATCATCAATATATCTTTTATAAAATAAAATATTTTACACAACAACATTATTAAATACTTGTTCCTCTAGATGACAGAGAAATAAACAAGCATAAACCACAAAATAATTACTTCCCATGGTTGTTCCTCTTATCTTCTTGCATGTTTTCCCTTTGAAGTCCAAGTAATGTTGTGTTAACACTATCTCTACAAGCCTTACCATAAAGTTTGTCTTGGTCGGATCAAATTCATTTCTTAAACAAATATGGAGAGCTGCCAATCCTTGAGAGGTGGAATGCATCAATCATAGCATGTTTTGAACATTGAAATTGCCTAAAAACTCTTATGTTTAATCTGATATGCTAGTTAAGTTGATTTAATATGTTGTGTATTAACTGTTTGCATGATCAATGTGTTAGAAATACTATATTCTGATTTTTTACAGTTTTTGCATAGTTTTATGTTACTTTGTCATGACTTGCTAAATGAGAAGTATGCTTAGGTTGATAGCAGCACTTCACTAGTTTTGTTTTGATGTGTTTCAAGCATTTGTTTATCTAAATCTAGCAAATAGTGCAAGTAAACTGTTACTATGTAGCAAAAACTAGTTTTCCAATGTAAATTCTAGCCAGCTGCCAATGAATGGCAAGGCATGGAATTCACACATGGAGAGAGATGAAGGCTATTGCAATCTGATCCTGAGAGCTAACCCACCTGAGAAATGCAGATGAAATCACTTGAAGAGCACACAATTGTTCATTCCGAAGATCTTCGGAATGAACAGACATCTTCGAAATGAGAAACACAGTCTCTTCGGAATGAGCGGACATCTTCGAATGAGAAATGCAGTCTCTTCGGAATGAGCCACTTATCTTCGAAATGAGAACATAAAGTGCTATTTGACTTGTTGACTGATTTTTGACGATGGAAAAAGGGAAAGAAATATTGAAAAGGTTAAGGGAAAATATCTCCCATCTGACTTTGCCGTCCTTGCCGACCAAAGCCACCATTTATGGAAAAGATCAATTTTGATCCTCTTCTAGGATAAACCCAGGAATTGTTGCAGCATAATAGGAATAGATCTGTAAGATAGGAATGAGATATTCTCAGCTTGTAAGTAGATTTTAGGATATCTATAAATATATAGCTCCCGTCCAGGTTGAGCTAAGAAGGATGGTAGGGGAAAATAAGCAAGTAGTATAATAATAAGAAAAGTGATCATTATGAGTCCTGTAATAGGGTTTTTAGCAACAATACTCGTAATTATGTTCTTGAATCAATAAAGTGCACTATTTTTATTCATGTTGTTGTGAATGAGTGTGAGTAAGATCTAGAGAGAGAGAAAGACTCATACCTTCTTCTGGACAAGGAGGTTGGCCACTTCCAGACCTAGGAGGAGGACTAACAACAGGTTTTTATTCTGATTTTGCTGTAGCAGAATAAGTTGTAAAACTTGTCATTTCATTTCCTTGTAAACAGCTAACAATATTTGCAATCTTAGTTTATTTCATGATTAGGATAATCTTGTGATTAATGATAAGTTTGGTTGTAATCTCCATTTTCAGCAAAGCTTTCAAATTACTGTAGATTGTCATTTCCAGAATTTACTATTTTTTGCAATTTACTGCATTTTGTGTTTTGTTGTCAACCCTTGCATAGAATATTGACAACCTTCTATTACAGAGCATTGACAGGATTTAATTTCCATGTTATAATCAGGTTTCCATTGCTGCAAAAGTAAATAGACTTCCTTTCTGCAATCATAATTAGATTTCTAATTCTGCAACTGTAACTAGGGAGTTATTTCTGCAACATAATTAGATTTCATTCTGTAATTGTAATTAGGATTTCATTTCTATAGTTAGTAATTAGTTTCCATTCCTGCAATTAGATTAAAGTTCAATTTATGCAATTTAGAGATAAAAATGTCCTAAATCCCCCACACAATCGGTTTCACCAATAAGACCTGTTGCTCCCAAATGACCTAAGTTATAGCCCTGTTCACTCCTTCCGCAAATAGCCTTGTACACTGCCCTGGATTGACAAATTCATTGAGAATTAATGATGTGCATAATGACAATGCATCATTTTGGCACCGTTGTCTAGGAATAGTGTTGCTAGAAGGTGACAACAGTCCAATAGCTGTTAATTAGACTGAGCTATGAAAATTTAGGATAAAATCTGAATATAATAGCTGGTTAAAGTAACAACTATTGACCTATAATTTATGTCATTCAAGAGTAAACATGAATGAGTAAGCCTAGGGATGAAACAGGTAGAATTACTCAAAAGGATCCCTGGCTTGTTCCATTAAGAAGATCTTCACGCCTAAGGGGTGAATCACCTGTGTTTGAACTACCAAAAAAATTGAAACAAAAATCACCAGCTTCATCATCATTAGAACATCCTAAGAAAGAAAAATCACCAACTTCATCATCATTAGAACATCCTGAGAAAGAAAAATCATCAGACTCATCATCAACAGAGGATCTTGGACCTCTTGAGAGTGAAATTTGGATAGGTTTAACTGTTCCTAAGGAACAAGAAACTATGGCAGAGGGAGGCAATCTAGATAGGGATGGCCAACATGGCTATGTCCATAATGAAGGAGATGATCAGGATATGCCCCAACCTTCCAGAACATTTGAATATCCTATCCGTTTGAATCCAACACAAAACTCCCCCATGAAAACCATTTCACCTTCAGTACTTCCAACCTTTCGAGGTGTTGTATCTGAAGATCCTGATCAATTTTTGTTTGAATTCAAAGTAGTGTGTCAAACCTATGACTATGTAAATGACAATCAAAAACTTAAGGTTTTTCCCTCAACACTCAAGGACTCAACATTACGTCGGTTCATGAGCTTAGAGCCAAATTCCATCCGAACTTGGGATCAAATGGAAACTATGTTTTTAGATAAATATCAGGAGTATTGCCATGTAAGGAACAGGAAATATGAGTTATTCAAGATTAAGCAGGAAGATGATGAAACATTAGAAGACTATCTTGATAGGTTCTCCTTTGTTCAAAGGAGATGTGGACTTGTAGAACCTGAGTTATGCAAAACCATATTTTTGAGAGGATTACAAGATGAATCCAGAGAAGTATTGGATTTGATGGGAAAAGGGGATGTAAATACTCTCAGTAATGAGGAAATTATGGGACTCTACAGGAATTACTCTCGCACTAAGTAGGGAAGAAGAAAAAAGAGTACAAATGGCACTGATGTGAAGGACCTAATAGAGGAACTTGCAAATTTTAAAACTGATATTCTAGTGCAATTGAACACAACTTTGGGAGAAATGTCTACAAAAGCAAAAACCATAGAACCTTTGGCAATTTATTGCCCAAGATGTAGAAATAAACATGCTTTGTAGGAGTGTCCTTTGAATAAAACATCTATCTCAGCCATTTGTAGTATCTGTTCGAAGAAGCATTTGACTGATAAATGCCACCTGCTACCACAACTCAAAACTATGTTAGAGAGTCAGACTAAGGAACTCAACTATGTTGGACCAAAACAAGGGGGAAATTTCTCTCAGAACCAAAATCCCCCTCATTTTCCTACAAATTGGGGGCATAATCCTTGGACTATGCCTTGGGGACAATCAGAACCACCCCAACGTCCTTGGAATTATTCTCAATGGACAAATTCCCAAGAATGGCCACAAACAAGTTGGAGTAATCCAACCTGGAATCAGAATCAGAATAATCCATCATGGAATCAAAACAACCCACCCTGGAATCAGAATCAGACTAATCCACATTGGATGCAAAATCAACCATAGTGGAGTCAGCAATACCAGTCCTATCCAAGGCAACAAAGAAATCAAGGTCAAACTCAGCATTTGTTGCCTGCACCTAATCAAAATTTTCAAGAAAAAATAGAACCAACCACAACAAACACAACAGGTGAAACAACCTCAACTTCCAGCTCAATCAATCACTAATCCAAACAACATGAGACAGGCATCCCCTGTCTATGTGGTTGAAGCTAAAGAAAATGCTGAAATAAATGTTCTTGATTGTAGTAACATCCAACTTCGTTCAGGAAAAGTTGTACCTGAACTTGTTTCAACTAAAATCAAGGAAAATGAAGAGCAAGAACCTTTGGAACCAGTTAGAGTTAAACCAACAATAGAGAAAGAAGAAGAAAAAATAGAACCATAGGCAGAACAATTACCTTCATCAAGGATAATTCCATATCCTGAAAGATTCAATACCACAGCAAAAAATTTTGAGTCAGACTTGGTCAAGGAACTTAGAAAGTTAACTATATCATTGCCCTTATTGCAAGCCATTAAGGATATACCAGTGATTAAAAGTACTATCCGAGATTTGTGCATTAGAAGAGCAGGAAGAAAAAAGAAAGCATTTCCCAAGACTGTTCAGGTTGAAGGAAAGATAGCTGATCTCTTGTCCGGAAAACTAGTACCTCCAAAGTATAGTGACCCAGGGAGTCCAGCTTATCATAGTTACCATAGGCTCAGTACCAATATCAAATGTCTTAGTAGATCTAGGAGCTGCAATAAATGTCATGACCAAGGATATAATGGAACAATTACAGCTCAAACATCTCAGTCCCACATTTACAGTTTTAGAAATGGTTGATAGGTCAGTTGCAAAACCTGAAGGTATCATTGAAGATGTCCCTATAGAAGTCTCTTCTTGGGAATTCCCTACAGATTTTTTGGTTTTACAACCAAGAAATTCAGCACATGGATATCCCATCATTCTGGGAAGACCTTGGCTTGCAACTACAGCAGCCTTCATAGACTGCAGATCTAGAAAAATGACTATTTCAAATGGTATTGATCTAAAATAGATCTCTCTGTATCCTCCTGCAAGACCCTCCAGCAATTTTTTAGGTCAGTTATGGTTTCCTGACTCATATGAAGAACCAGAAGAGGTTATTTCCACACTAGCCACCTTGGTAGTAAGGGAACACATAGAAGACCTCCATGACATAGAAACTTTAGAGAATGAAACTATCCTAATGAATGTTCTACATGAACAAGGGTTAGAAGAGGAAGCAGTAAATATCCATCAGTTGTTAGGGAATGAGGAGAACCAAAATTTTGAAGGTGAGCCATCTGTACTATCATAGGAAACATCAGTTTCACTACCACATGGGTGGCATCATCACCTGATTTTCCCTTCTCACTGTTCCATACAGGATATGCTTCCATTAGAAATCAATGAAATAGAAACTTCTTATTTCCTCCCATCTCATCATTGCCCTCTTAACTCCCTAATCACCAAGTATGAAGAAGTGAATTCAGTCCTTCCAAATACAAAACAAATAGAAGTCCAACCAAGAAAATTACTGAACATTAACAGCTGGCTTACTAGGGAAGAGGAAGAAAAATTGATAATTATTTTGCAGAAGCATGTTCATGCTTTTGCTTGGGACTACAAAGATATGTCAGGGATTCACCCTGATATATGCACCCACAGGATTTATACTGAAGAAGTCAAGCCAGTAAGACAACCCCAGAGAAGACTGAATCCTGCCTTGAGGGATATTGTAAAGGAAGAAATTGAAAAACTTCTGGAGGTAGGATTCATTTACCCAATTTTTGATAGCCAGTGGGTCTCTCCATTGGTTATAGTTCCTAAGAAAAATGGAAAAATGAGAGTATGTGTAGACTATAGAGAGCTGAACAAAGTGACATACAAAGACCATTTTCCATTACCTTTCATAGATCAGGTGTTAGATACCCTTGTTGGAAAGAAATACTTTTGTTTTCTTGATGGATTTAGTGGGTATAATCAAATTCAGAGTTGCACTCGAAGATCAAGAGAAAACAACCTTTACCTGTCCATGGGGAACATTTGCCTATAGGGTTTTACCTTTTGGTTTGTGTAATGCCCCAACAACATTTTAGCGAGTGGTCTTAGCGATTTTTTTTTGATCTGACTACCAACGAGTGTTGAGATATACATGGATGATTTCACAAGTATGTGGACAGACTTTTGACTTTACATTAGAAAACCTTGACAGAGTTTTAACTCACTGTGAAACATACCAGTTATCCTTGAATCCAGACAAATGTTTTATGATGATGGAGGAAGGAATAGTTCTTGGTCATCACATCTCTCCTCAAGGGATCCAGGTTGATCCAAAGAAGGTGGAAATTATCAAGAATCTTCTTCCTCCTAAAACTCAGACTAATGTCAGAAGCTTCCTAGGACACATTGGTTTTTACCGTAGGTTTATTCCCAGCTTTAGCACAATAGCCAATCCCATGTTTGCCCTATTGACTAAAGATTCTGAATTCTCTTGGACTGCAAGGTGTCAGGAATCATTTGAAGCTCTGAAAGAGAAATTAGTAACTCCACCTGTGTTAAGAGGACCTAATTGGACATTACCATTTCACATACAGGCTGATGCTTCCAATACTGCAATTGGAGCAGCATTAGGACAAATTGACAATGGTGAACACTATGCCATCTACTACATTAGCAAGAATTTGATAGGAGCTGAGAAAAATTATACCACAACTGAGAAGGAATTCTTGGCAGTAATTTATGCCATCAACAAATTCAGGCATTACATCACAGGTTATCAAATATTTATTCACACAGATCACACAACCATTAAGTATTTGATGAATAAACCTATGGTAAGTGCAAGAATTATTCGTTGGTTACTATTGCTGCAAGAATTTGATATCACAATAATCAACAAACCAGGAAAAGCTAATGTTGTAGCAGATTTCTTGTCCAGGTTGCAGAACACAGATGAAGGGGAATTAGTTGAGGACACTTTTCCTGATGAAAAATTATTTGCTATATCTGTCCAATCACCTTGGTTTGCGGATATAGCCAATTATTTGGTCACAGGGAAAGTTCCTCCACATTTCACTTCAAAACAGAAAAAAACAATTGATCAAACAGAGTTCTTCCTTTGAGTGGATTAAGGGTATACTTTTTAAGTGCAGTCCTGACCATGTGTTACGTAGGTGCATCCGAAAGGATGAGGTATATGATATCCTTAGGGCTTGTCATGATGAACCCTCAGGTGGACACTATTCTGTAAAAAGCACAATTAGAAAAATTTTAGGGACAGGATATTATTGGCCATCTCTTCACAAGGATGTGAAAAAGTACATCAGGCATTGTGATGCATGCCAAAGAATGGGGAAACCCACTCATACAAATGAAATGCCACTACAGCCTCAATTGGTTTTAGAGCCATTTGAGAGGTGGGGGCTTGATTTTGTAGGACCTATTGATCCACCTTCTCAAGGAAAGGTGCATATTCTAGTATGCACTGATTACTTGACAAAGTGGGTAGAGGTGCGTGCTTTCAAACATGCTCATGAAGAGAAGGTCACCGATTTCTTGTATACTCAAATTTTTTAGAGATTTGGAGCTCCACGGTCTATCACCACAGACCAAGGACCCCAATTTGCATCTAAAGTCATTGAGGCTTTTACAGAATTATATGAAATCAAACATAGGAAATCATCACCTTACCACCCACAAGCAAATGGCCAAGTTGAAGTAACAAATAGGGAACTAGAATGAATCTTGACAAAAATAGTAGCTTTTCATAGGAGAAACTGGCTAGATAAATTACCTGAAGCAGTTTGGGCTTACAATACTACTTGGAAATCCACTACTGGATTCACACCTTATGAACTAGTTTTTGGTAAAAAGCCCCTCCTACCTATTGAATTTGAGCTACTAACATTACGCACAACATTGGAAATTGGGATTGAATTGTCACAGGCACAGACGGATAGGATTCTGTAGTTGAATGCATTGGATGAACTTCGGTTGGATGCTCTGCACCAAACTGAAGTAATTCAGGAGCAGAGGAAGTTGTGGCATGACAGTCACATTCAACAGAGGAAATTTTAGCAAGGAGATTGGGCTTTGCTATTTGATTCTCACTATGAGGACTTCCCTAGAAAGCTGAGAACTAGATGGCTTGGACCTTACCAGATTGAAGAGGTATTTGACAATGGAGCAGCTCATCTATCTCCTATTGATGGGTCACAGAGAAAGTTGGTAGTGAATGGACATCGCCTCAGGGTGTACCATACACCTCTGACTAAAGAGGAATTCTTGCAACAACTTGACAGTTTGGATGCACAATAGGTGGAAGAGATTTCCTCTTCCACTTCAATAAAATCAACATGATCATGGATTTCAAGAAAAGCAAAAAAATAAAAAAAATTAGAAAAAGTAGAAAACAAAAAGATGAATAAATTCTGATTGTGAATTCCTTCATGGGCATGATTTCAAGGAAATCATGAATTCCTTCACGGGCATAATCAGAATCAAAAAAAAAAAAAAAAAAGAGAGAAAAGGAGAGGTAAAAAAAAAGAGAGAAAAATAAAAATAAAAGAGAAAAATGAATAGCTCAGCAGTGAAAACCTTTCCTAAGGCACTACTGAGTTGGTATGCATGAAAACCAGTTTTCTGGCATGCATAACCTTGAAAATTTTTGAATCATCATTGTACAAATTCACCAACTGCACTTGTTTTGAAATATTGCAAAAAATCTCAGTAGAACATCAACAAAAGCAATCATTCTTCAAAACTTGCATTAACTTGTTTTAATCAGGTATATATTTCTTACATTTCTTCATTGTAAATGATTGGTATGTAGTATATAACAATTAACCATTAGCATAAAAGGTATCCATAAGAGTTGGCATATTTAAAACATGTTTTGAGAAGGAGAATATTGGTTTCTACCTAATCTTCGAAATGAGAATGCCAAAAATAGTGTCTGCTATCTTCTTCAGAATGACTGTTGTATTGTCTTCGAATGACTATTGCACTTTGTCTTCGAAATGAAATTGTCTTTGGAATGACTGTTGCACTTTGTCTTCAGAATGAAATTGTCTTTGAAATGACTGCACTTTGTCTTTGGAATGAAATTGTCTTCGAATGAGGTTTTGTCTTGAATGAATTATCTTCGAATGAGAATGAATGTTGCACTTTGTCTTCGGAATGAAGCTTTGTCTTCGAAATGAGGATTTGTCTTCAGAATGAAGCTTTGTCTTTGAAATGAGGATTTGCCTTCACAATGAAGCATGATCTTCGGAATGAAATTTTATCTTTGAAATGAGGTATTGTTTTTGCAATAAATCATAATCTTTGGAATGAACATTCAACATAATATTTCCACGTGGCATCCAAGGAAGGGAAAATATACGATCAAGAAAAATTCTTTGACTGCATACGATAAATAAACACGTGTCAGTTGAGATGTGGTTTGTTTTATCTTGCACCCATTAAGGAAGTACCAGAATCATGGGGACATGACCAACAATATGCCACCATTATTTGATGCTAATAATCATGCACGTGAAAATCTATGGGCGAAATAGAGGAGCTAAAAACAAGTGAGGTGGATCTGACGGCAAGGACATCTGCGCAATCATTAATGGATAGGTGTTCGGAGCAAAAATAGAAATGCATGCCACCCTTCCTTCCGAAGACATATTTTCTAATGCAAAATGATTATGAGGTACAGTGTCGATATTGCAGTTCATTTCAAAGAAGAAAAATAGGGCAATTGAAAACCTGGAAACAAACCCTGCAAGTCTGCAAAAACCAGAAACCAACGATCCAACGGAAGAGTAGCAGCAGAAGTGAGCAGTTTTTAACATACCAAAATAGGAAAATGGGGTGAAAGACAAATATGGAACCAGTAGATACCACCCACCTCCGAGAAAATCTAGAAGTGCTACGAATTTTTGAAGATGGAGGGCTTATGCCATTTTTGGACAAATTTAATGGGTCCTCTGAAGATTTGGTCGGCATGTTCACTCACACATTCAGAAATAACCGGGCACACATTAACGACATGACAATTGAGGTAACCCCTAAAGTTTTAAGTCAAATTACTGAGCTTCCATTAGAGGGTCTTCCAATTTCTAGATCTGGCAAAAATACACTGGCAAATGTAGTTAATCAATTTCTGGAAGAAAATGATAGGGAGCCAGAATACTTAATACACAACAACACATGCAAGGGGGTAAAAAGGGCCAGCCTACAGGAACCCTGGGATGAAGTGGCCACATGGGTAATAAAATTTTTAACTTGTGAAGGGCAATATGTACTTTTATCAGGGCATCATCTCAAAATTTTGAACCACCTAAGACATGGTAGGCAACAACCAGAAGTTAGGGTAAATCTTCCCACCAGGAGTTGAAAAATATGGCAAAAAGATATCAAGAAGGAAAAGGGAGCCCTCGCCACCATGGTCTTATTAAATTAGTCTGCCAACATCATTTTAGAGGAAACCCTAGAAGCTTTGATAGGTTTTACTCTACTCTGAATGATGTAGTTTTTGGAGATGAGGATGAGGAGGAAGAAGAAATAGATGTTGTTGTAGAAGAAGAAATAGATACTACCATAGATGCTATTGTAGAGGAGGAAACACACCCAACAGAAGCAACAGAGCACCTTTCTCCAGAACCTTCAACCTCACAAGCTAAGAAACAAAAGAAGAGAGGGCCTGGAACCAGCAGTCGAAAAAAAAAATAGAAGAAAGTTCATTTTTCTGAAGATGTTACTGATCTATCAGAACAAGGGAGTGAAGTGCCTAGAAAAATAGGGGAAGAAACAACAAGGGAAATAGAAGCACTCCCACTAGAATCTGAAATTGTCCCCACAACCCCTATTGTCACCAAAAAATAGAGCAAAAAGAAAAAATTTGCATCAGGAACTAGGAGGTCTACAAGACTCCACTTGAGAGAAATAGCAGAATAGGTGATAGAAGAAGAAGGTGGACAAGGCAGTCTGGATGTTACAGAAGTGCAACCAGCCCTTGAATATTTTTCAGAATTCCTTGAATAGATAATTGAGGAAGAGACTGGGCAAGACAGTTTTGAAGTTGCTACAGTTCAACAGGCCACAGAAAATGTAGATGCAATCATAGATAGTTTCATGGAACCTCCTGAACAAGAGCAGATAGCTAAAGTAGAAGATGAGATAGTTGTTGAGCAGCCAACTATAGATGATTTGTCTGCATCAGATTCTGAATCAGAAATAGAGGAGGTAGACATCACATAACAGCTAAGAGCAGCAAGAAGTGTTGTCAAAACACAAACTAAATGGATTGAAGAAAAAGAAAATATCATTGAAATGTAGGAAAGGAAGATTGTAGAATTATAGTAGGAAGTGGCAGAATTGAGGAAGAGGTTATCACAGTCTAAAAAATAGCCAACTGTATCTATTGATGAGGATGATTTGGCTCAATTACTTATGGATTTATCTAGGGCAGATGACTCTTTTGAGGCAGACATAGGTGCTCATTCTGAAGCAGCACCCTTTCATTCTGAAGAAGTGCCCTTCCATTCTGAAGCATTGCCTTCTCATTTTGAAGATGCTCCAAAATTGGTAAAGAGCATAGAAAATAATATTGGAGATGAGTCACAACAGGAAACACCAGCACAGGAACAGTCTAAACAACAACATGAAATTGTTCAAGTAAGTACTCCTTCAAATGTGGTTTCTGTATTTCAAACTGTTACACCTTCAATAAAAGTAGAGGATAAGGGGGTACAAGTGGAATTATTGTCTGATGACCAACCAATAGAAATAGCAAAAAAGGGGGTACAAGTAGAATTATTGTCAGATGACCAACCAGTAGAAGTAGCAGAAAAAGGGGTTCAGGTAGATCTGCTACCCAGATTTCCACCTGTAGTTAGACCACCCAATACTGTATCCCTAGAGCAATATAATGCAGACATAGCCAGTTGGATGATCAGATATGAGAAACTTGCCACTAAGGTTGAAAAATTCAAATTGGAAGGTAAATAGTTAGAAGCAAAAGAAACAGAAATCAAGGCATTAAATGAAAAAGTGACTGATTTATGTCAGATTGCTGAGTTTTTGGTCCAATTCAGACGGTCGACCAGATTTTACAGTCTCATTCTGAAGGAGAAATATCTCAGATGGCAGGTCATGAGGATTAGCTCAGGTCTCCCATACAAATTGGACACAACTACAGATTTCTTGGAAGCATATTTTGATAGCCCTATAGAACAGAAAAATCTCCTATGTGAATTATTTTTACACAACTTCTTTATTCTAGAAGAGGTAGAATTTCACCCTCAAATTTACATAGGAGATGTTCAACTGAGAGCATTCATGTCTACTTTACAAAATCAGATTTACTGGGATCAGGAGAAAAGGTAAAATAAAGAAATTGAATTAAGAGTTGAATTGTTAGTCAGAGCAGTTCAGCCAAATCATCCAATTATCACCAGACAACATTTCACCATGATGAACAGGGAAGATGTAAAAAGGATGTACTTGAACAATTTGAGGGACTATGTGACCAAATTCTAGAATTTTTGTAATAACAGTTTTGTTCCAGCATTATCATTTTGCAAAAATAGATGGGTAGAACTTTCCATGTCTTTACAGAAAAGGGAACCTATCTCCCCCATTAACCTAGAATGGTCTAGAAGAAGGGTAGAAGGAGTGATACAGCTGATTGAAATCATGCAACATCACTGGATAGGTCTCAGATTTAGGCCTCCAACCATCATTACTCCAGTTCCCTTCTATTTTGAAGAAGATCCTCAACCTGATGATCAGTTTGAAGAATGGCTCAGAAACCTTCAGGAGAATAGGGGATATTATATAGGCACCAAATTGTTCTACAGATCATGGAATCTGAATATGGATATATGTGATTCCATAGCCCAATAGAATGCATGAGGACATGCATTAATATAAGTTGGGGGGAAAATGATGAGGCCTGGAAATGCCTCAATCATAGCATGTTTTGAACATTGAAATTGCCTAAAAACTCTTATGTTTAATCTGATATGCTAGTTAAGTTGATTTAATATGTTGTGTATTAACTGTTTGCATGATCAATGTGTTAGAAATACTATATTCTAATTTTTTACAGTTTTTGCATAGTTTTATGTTACTTTGTCATGACTTGCTAAATGAGAAGTATGCTTAGGTTGATAGCAACACTTCACTAGTTTTGTTTTGATGTGTTTCAAGCATTTGTTTATCTAAATCTAGCAAATAGTGCAAGTAAACTATTACTGTGCAACAAAAACTGGTTTTCCAATGTAAATTCTAGCCAACTGCCAATGAATGGCAAGGCATGGAATTCACACATGGAGAGAGATGAAGGCTATTGCAATCTGATCCTGAGAGCTAACCCACCTGAGAAATGCAGATGAAATCACTTGAAGAGCACACAATTGTTCATTCCAAAGATCTTCGAAATGAACAGACATCTTCAGAATGAGAAACACAGTCTCTTCGAAATGAGCGGACATCTTCGGAATGAGAAATGCAGTCTCTTCGAAATGAGCCACTTATCTTCGAAATGAGAACAGAAAGTGCTATTTGACTTGTTGACTGATTTTTGATGATGGAAAAAGGGAAAGAAATATTGAAAAGGGTAAGGGAAAATATCTCCCATCTGACTTTGTCATCCTTGCCGACCAAAGCCACCATTTATGGAAAAGATCAATTTTGATCCTCTTCTAGGATAAACCCAGGAATTGCTGCAACATAATAGGAATAGATCTGTAAGATAGGAATGAGATATTCTCAGCTTGTAAGTAGATTTTAGGATATCTATAAATATATAGCTCCCATCCAGGTTGAGCTAAGAAGAATGGTAGGGGAAAATAAGCAAGTAGTATAATAATAAGAAAAGTGACTGTTACAGTCCTGTAATAGGGTTTTTAGCAGCAATACTGTAATTATGTTCTTGAATCAATAAAGTGCACTATTTTTATTCATGTTGTTGTGAATGAGTGTGAGTAAGATCTAGAGAGAGAGAAAGACTCATACCTTCTTCTGGACAAGGAGGCTGGCCACTTCCAGACCTAGGAGGAGGACTAACAACAGGTTTTTATTCTGATTTTGTTGCAGTAGAATAAGTTGTAAAACTTGTCATTTCATTTCCTTGTAAATAGCTAACAGTATTTGCAATCTTAGTTTATTTCATGATTAGGATAATCTTGTGATTAATGATAAGTTTGGTTGTAATCTCCATTTTCAGCAAAGCTTTCAAATTACTGCAGATTGTCATTTCTAGAATTTACTATTTTTTGCAATTTATTGCATTTTGTGTTTTGTTGTCAACCCCTGCATAGAAGATTGACAACCTTCTATTACAGAGCATTGACAGGATTTAATTTCCATGTTATAATCAGGTTTCCATTGCTGCAAAAGTAAATAGACTTCCTTTCTGCAATCATAATTAGATTTCTAATTCTGCAACTGTAACTAGGGAGTTATTTCTGCAACATAATTAGATTTCATTCTGTAATTGTAATTAGGATTTCATTTCTGTAGTTAGTAATTAGTTTCCATTCCTGCAATTAGATTAAAGTTCAATTTATGCAATTTAGAGATAAAAATGTCCTAAATCCCCCACACAATCGGTTTCACCAATAAGACCTGTTGCTCCCAAATGACCTAAGTTATAGCCCTGTTCACTCCTTCCGCAAATAGCCTTGTACACTGCCCTGGATTGACAAATTCATTGAGAATTAATGATGTGCATAACGACAACGCATCAGATGTTGGGATAGAGGCTCTCAACATCAAAAGAAAAAGAATGATGTCTTGAGAAAAATACGACCATGCAGATATTTAATTAGAGATATGGAATCCAGGAGATGATTTTTTTGTTTCAAAAAAATTGGCAACAACAAATGATGAAGCCATTTGGAGGTAGGTTCGAGCATGAAACCATAATAGGAACAGATGGGTTGATCAAAAAGCTTGGGCTTGTTAATTTTTGGGAGTAGGTAAAAGACACACACTCTAGTAGATGATGGTGTTACCTGGAGCATAAATTTCTTGTGCTTTTTTGAAAGCATATTCCTCCTAAAAGCCCAATCAAGCAAGTCTTGAAGCTGATAAAAAATATCCTACCAAGGGACTATGTTCACTTCAGAGTAAACATTTTGATCTAAAAGCTAGAAAAATCCTGTTGGACATTTTGAGTCCCTAAGTCAAAGTTGTGATTGATGTCACCATTCATGCCACCAAATGGAGTCATCATTAATACCAAATATTCATCAGGAAATAAAGGTAACAAAGATGGTCATTTGATATTCAAAAAGAAGGTAGAAGTTTGAGTGAAACAATGCAAACGATAGAAGTTAAAAAGGAGTTATAATATTTATTTTATAAATTATTTAAATTAAGGATGAATTTAAATTTTATAAATAAATATTATAATGGTTAGAAGTGCCATGGTGAAAACCCAAAATAAAATATTTGTAATTTTCATTACAATATTTTATATTGCAAAAGTGGGTTTATAAAGTCTAAAAATATCTTAATAAACCCAAAGGTTGGGTTTAAAGGTTTAAGACCAAAGAATATTTTAATAAATCCAAATGTTGGATTTAAAGTTTTTCAAAAAGGCAAATTTTATTTCATCGACGTCATAGAAGCCAAAGGGAAGCACCGACATTTTTTATTTAGTGGAAATGCATATAAATACCATGCCCAAAGTTGATTTCCAAATTATCCTTGCTCAAATTGGAAAGAGAAAGCATACGAATTAAATGTAGAGCTCGTGAGATAGAATTACAAAATTCGTGTTTGACTTGACAACGAAAGGAAACAAAAGCAAGCACGTTGATTAGTTAGAAGCCAAAAAGGCACCTTGGTCTAGTGGCAAGTGGGTTGCAAGCTTACGTTTTGGTGTGCATGGTGGATAGTGTTCAAATCCCGTAGAAGCTTTTGGTGGATGTGTTGAAGGCACCAATCGTTAGGCGCATACATTTTGCAAGGCAAGGAAGGGGTGTTGAAGCACGTGGTGCTTCTTCCTTCCCAACGAGCTTGTAGCTCGTGTGGTGGTTTGCACCATGGGAAAAGATGTTTGTGTGGCCTGCATTGAGAGTTCAAAACTATCCAAAGGCAAAGGTACATTTTATGTTTTATTTTATTAATGCCTAAGTTGGAGGTATAAGGTATTTGGTGGTTGAAGTATTTGCATTGTGATAAAGGTTGGTAGTTGAGAAATACCATTAGAAGTTATAAGGAGAATTCTATTTTTATTTTCAAGTCTTAAATTTTTCTATTGTGCAATATTGAAAGGTTAAGACTTTGTGGGTTGTATGTTATTTTGAATAAAGTGTTTTGTAATTATTGTGAGGATATTGCTTATTGTTTAAGTTGGAGTGATAAGGTGTAATTGTGATATAAAAATTATCCTCTAACCCTTATTGAGTTTGTCAAAGAAGTAATTGTGAGTGTGGCAGATTTGTAAGGGCAACTACTCTTCAAGAAAAGGTATGGGAAAAATTCTTCTTTGTTGAGTTAGATGATTGGCTTGATTGAAAATTAAGTTTGGAGTGAAAAGGATTTGATTAGGGTTTCCTTTTTGAAAGTGGTTGAGTTAATGCTTCAAGGTTTTCTGTATTGAGAGTTGTTATTAAACCTGGTTTGATAAGCATTGTTGTTTAGACCATTGGTTGAGTGAAGTACTTTGAGTTTATGCTTCAAGGCTTTCTGAATTGAGAGTTGTGATTAAAACCTTGTTTTATTAGCATTGTTGTTGAAGCCAATGGGTTATGCAAAGAATTTGAACTTGAGTTAGAAAATAACATGAGTATCATTGTTATGTGAGATTTGTGTTGAGCATTGTTGGAAATATTTTGATTTGGGAGATACATGCTTGGACTAGGGTTTGTGAGAAAGTGTTGTTTCTTGAAGTAATTGGTTGAGTACAGTTGATTGAGCCTAGTCAAGTGGATGCATGTAGTGGTTGTTCAAGTTCCATAAAACAAACTATTCTATATCTAATTTGAGTTGAGATTGAGCTTTGATAATAGAACATATTGAGTCTCTAAAAATTCTCTTTATGCTTCTATGATATTGAGTTGAGAAAGTGATTGAGCATTGAGTATAGAACATATTGAGTCTCTAAAAATTCTCTTTATGCTTCTATGAGATTGAGTTGAGAAAGTGATTGAGTATTGAGTATAGAACATATTGAGTCTCTAACAATTCTCTTTATGCTTCTATGAGATTGAGTTGAGAAAATGATTGAGCATTGAGTATAGAACATATTGAGTCTCTAAAAATTCTCTTTATTATTCTATGAGATTGGACAAGTTCTGTGTGGACTTGTTAAGCTGATTTGAGGTAAGTCTTTGAGAAGGCTTGTGGACTATTTTTGTGTGAGCTTTTGTGGAAGCTTGCAATGCAGATTTGAGCAAGTCCTAGAGAGGACTTATTTATCATATTTAGATAAGTTCTATGTGAGCTTGTTGAGCATATTTGGATAGGTTCTGAGTGGACCTACTTAGAATATTTGAGCAGGTTTTGTTTACCTATTGAGTAGATTTGAGCAGGTTGTGTGTGGACCTGTTGAGAAAATTTGATTAGGTTTTGTGTGGACCTATTGAGAATATTTGAGCAAGTTCTAAGTGGACCTATTGAGAAAATTTGAGCAGGTTTTGAGTGGACCTATTAAGAAAATTTGAGCAGGTTATGAGTGGACCTGTTGAGCAGATTTGAGAAGGTTTCGAGTGATCCTATTGAGCAGAGCTTTGGATATGACAGAGCAAAGAGGACAGAGTCTCCAATGGATAGAGATCCATCAGCTAGGACATTGAGGACATGTCTTCTAAGTGAGGACAAGAGTCTTCAAGTGGAGAGAGATCCATAGTCAATGCAGTGGAGTTAGTGTCTTCTAGAGGATCACCAGCCAAAGCAGAGGAGAAGAAGTTCTCCTGTGGATAGAAATACATAAACCAAATTTAGGGGACCAACATATCCTTTGGATAGAGGTCCATAAACATTGTAATTGGGAAGGATTCCCAAAGGATTATTTGAGAAATATTTAGAGGAAATATTTTCTATGTGGAGGTAGCCCACATTGGGTGAACCACGTTAAATATGTGTCTCTATTGTGTATGGTATTTTGTGCATTGCTTTGATTACTGCTATTGATACTGCTATCTATACACTACTTAATATTGATTTGAAAAGAAAAGTAAAAAGTGGTCTTATACTATTCACCCCCCCTCTCAGTATAAGCTTGCATTATTCAAAGCCTTCTAAAATAAACTAGTCTATGGACAAAACACAAACACCTAGATTTTTAATTGTAGGCCTAATGACAATGGATTTGTCATTGGCAAGGGAAAAAATAACAGACTAGATGTGGGGTGGAAAGGCACGTTGGCAGGTGGGATTGGTAGTAGATAATTCATTATTGAGGAATATTTCATCCATTCTTCCAAGGCCTATACAAATATGAGGGATTAAAACTTGGATTGGAAACACGGAAAGGATTAATGGTCTTAAGCAGTTTTGGAGGGCCACCTCTTGGTCCAAAGAACCATTCGAGACGAAGACGTCTACAAAAGGTTGAAAACTCCTATTTTAGAACCTATTTGGCCATGGGAGGAGGAATAGGAAAGAACTTTAAACCTAGGCTAAGGGCATCAATTTCATTCTGGGTAAGTTTTCTAGAGGATAATTAATGGACAACAAAATTTGTGATTTTACCATCCATAGCCCAGATAGGACTCCTGTAAAAATACCGACGACCAAAATATTGTGGGCTGAAAATTGTGAACCAAGGGGTTATTTTTAGTTTCTACTGCTATTTTGAGGATGGAAGAACCCCTGCCCTTGTTGCTTCTAAATAGATGGGGTAAAACCCTTTCTTATATTCTCAAAACCAGAGTTGCAAAAAAAATTTCAATTGTCTTGTTGCAATTGTTGTTGCACATAGGAAGCATGGTTATAGAAATTTCTCTCTTTTTTTGTCTTCTTGGAGAAGGAACTTGAAATTTTAAATTATACCCATGCTATATTTGTTGTTGTTATTGTTGTTTTGGTTGTTTATTCCTTTGTTGTGGCTGTCAATGTTATTATTTTTTTCTATATTGTGGATGTTGGTGTGATTTCCTTTTCTGTGTAGTAGAGGATCTTTTTTTTATCCCTCTATTATGACTATTCTTGTTATGTTGTGCTAGAAATTTCTTTTATGCATCTGTGATTATTTTTTCCAAATGATAAATTTGTTGCTTGATTTTTCTTTTAACCAAGTCGGCTACGCTTTTTGTAGTTTCTGACATATTAACTTTTGGGACTTATGAAGTAGCATTCTCTCGAGTAGCTTTGGATATCTGTTGAATATCTTTTTGGATTTTCATTTCAACTCTCCAGGCCTGAAGCTTTCCCTAAAAAATCTCTTTAATTTGGGATTCCTATTTTAAAGCAATTTCTTGATAAATTATCTTATGTTTATTTATGGAATCTACAAGAATTTCCTTAATTGTAGGTAATAAAATATTGGGAATATAATAATTGGCTTGAGTAGCTAATTTATCTGTGTATTTTTTGAAATTATAGATATACAATTTAGTTATTTCCAAGCAAAAGTTTTTTGTGAGTGCCTCTGACTCATCAAAAAATTGTTTCTTAATATCTTCATTTGGAAGTTGAAGACGTGGTTTTCCATTCGTAGGCTATGGGGAATAATGAATTTACCCAAATTCTCTTCAAGTTGGGCTATCTTGGAATGCTATTTTTCTACCTTTCTTCTTATAATCTTGAATTATTTGAACCATATTTCCAACAACTTGTCCAAAGACTCTGGTCATGGAGTAACACCACACATTGCATCGATTCCATATATGAAGATCCTTCTATCCCGTGTAGAAGGAACTCTTCCATTTTGATCAAAAATATTTATTTCTATTAGACCTTTGCAAAACTCTTCCATTTTATTTGTTCTAAAGACTCGCTCTTCAAACTCCCAAATTTGCTACCGTGAACCCTCTTACTATAGATGCTTGCGAGGAAGACGAATAGGGGAACTAGGGGGAATATCAGGAACTATGGAAGAGGATTCAAAATCTGAAGGGTCAATAACTAGTAGAGCAGCGTGCACCATTAATGGGTAAAATAAATAATGAAAAATGAAACATGGCATAGAAGTACTAAAAAAATGTAAACTAGTTTCTGATTCACCAGATCTCTTACATGCAAGTTAAGAGCATACTACTAGTGTTGGAGGCTTTCTAGTTCACAAGATCGCACTACTGTTGGCAATTTTGGGTACCTTGGGTATATTGCCTTTGCTCAAGTGTATAAGTTGTCATTGATGTCAAGAAGCTTTTAAAGGAATTTGATTTGATGTAAAAGAATTTGTTTTGATGAAGGTTTCGGCATGACAAGTTCGAAAGCAAGTAAGTTAGAAAAATGTCGCGATATCGCGACATGTCGCATTTTCGTGACTTAAGCAGGCGAGAAAAATCTTTCTAGAAAAGTGTCGCGATATCGTGACATGTCGTAGTTTCGTGACTCAAAGAAGAGAGAGAATGTTCGAGTCAGAAATGTCACGATTTCGTGACATATTGCAAAGTAGGTTGAACGGACGAAAAAGTGTCGCGATTTCGTGACATAATGCAGGAGAGAGAGTCCGAAAGAAAAAGTGTCGCGATTTCACGACATAATGCAGGAGAGAGAGTCCGGGAGAAAAAGTGTCACGATTTCGCGACATAATGCAGGAGAGAGATTCGGGAGAAAAAGTGTCGCGATATCGCGACATGTCGGGTTTTCGCGACCCGAAGAAAAGAAAAGCGCTAAGGAGAAAAAGTGTCGCGATTTCGCGACAAGTCAGAAGACAAAGTGGAAGCAAGATAAAATGTCACGATTTCATGACATGCTACAGGTGAAAATGTTCCAAGTGAGAACTGTCACGATTTCGTGACATGCAGCAAAGGGAAGAGTCTGAAATGAGAACTGTCGCGATTTCACGACAGGTTGCAAAGAAGACGTACGGAAGCTGAAAGCGTCGCGATTTCGCGACAGGCTGAAAAGAAGTCGTACGGATGCAAAAAGTGTCACGATTTCATGATAGGTTGAAGAGAAAGCTTATGGATGTAGAAAGTGTCACGATTTCATGACAGAGACAATAAGCAAGTCTTCAACAAAGAAGCGTCACGATTTCATGACGAATTCAAGAAGGAAGAGCTCGAAGGCGAAAGCGTCATGATTTCGTGACATGTTCCATTTTCATGGGCGTAAGGCAGAGAAAAACACAAGGCAACGAAAGTGTCACGATTTCGTGACATGTTCCGTTTTTGCTAGTGCAAGCAGACAAGAGTGCAAGGAAGTGAAAGTGTCACGATTTCGCGACAGTTTGAGATGGCAACGTACGGATGGAGAAAGTGTCACGATTTCACGACAGAAACTGAAAGCATGTCTTCCATAGGTGAAGTGTCACGATTTCATGACAAAAGCAGAAAGGAAGGCCATGAAGACAAAAGTGTCACGATTTCATGACAGAAGTGAAGACGAAGTCTGCAGAGGCTAAAGTGTCACGATTTCATGACAGAAGTAGAAAGGAGGTCGACGAAGGGAGAAGTGTCGCGATATCGTGACAAGAACGTAGTTAAAGTTGACAAAGGCTGTAGTGTCACGATATCATGACAAAAGCCAAAAGAAAGTGTACGGAGGCAAAGGTGTCACGATATCGCGACATGTTGTAGTTTCACGGTAGTAGCTACAGAACTACAGAAGCAGTTAAAACCAACAAAGTTAAATGTGAACCGACGTTTGCAGCCGACAAAGTACAGGGTTATGCAGCCGACTAAAGATCAGGGTCAGCCGACTAAGATCAAGGTTTTGATCTTGAAAGTATTAGTATAAAAGGAGGGTTGTTCGAAGAGTTAAAGTATCGATTTTTGTGTGCGTTCGAAGTGCGACATTCGCAGATAGAGTGCAGGGGAGAAGTCCGATCGCTGAGAGCAGAGTGCGAAGACAGTGTTGCTGTGTTTGCGCACAGAGAGCAGAAAAGCGCAAAGTTGTTGGGTGCATCATTTTTGCGACGTTCGATGATAGTGCATAGGCTTGATGGTTTTGGACAAGTCATTGAGAGGGATTGTTACACAGGTTTGAGCAAGTTTTTCTTGAGCTAGTGAAGCAGTCTGGGCAGGTTCTAGTGAGAACTTGCAGAGCAGATCTGAGACAAGTCTTGGTGAAGACTTGGGTGAAGATCAAGCAAGCTTTAGTGAAAGCTTGTGAACCACTTTTGTGAACCAGATTTGAGGACCAGTTGAGGACAGAGATTGGTGCAGATTCGAGGTCATTTGTGCTAGACCGAAGGACTGTGTTTGGTGCAGATCAGAGAAAGATGAACGAGGACATTTGTGCTAGACCGAAGGACTGTGTTTAGTGCAAATTCGAGGACCAGCTTTGGAGGTGACAGATTTGAGGACAGAGGTCTCCAGCCAGAGCAGGGAAGACAGGTGTCTTCTGTGGATAGAGTTCCATTTGCTAAGGGCAGAGGAGGCAGAGGTCTTCTAGAGGATCACCAGCCAGAGCAGAGCTAGGGGATTGGTGTCTCCTTTGGGTTGGTGCCCATAAACATTGTAATCGGGAAAGGTATTCCCAGAATTTGATTTGATAAAATTTAGTGAAAGATTTTATCCGTGGAGTAGCCCACATTGGGTGAACCACGTAAATTGTTGTGTCTCTTTGTGGATGGTGTTTTGTGCATTGCTTTGATTACGGCTTTTGATACTGCTATCTATACACTGCATAATATTGAATTGAAAGTTGAATTGAAGGAAAAAGTAAAAAGTGGTCTTATACTTGTTCACCCCCCCCTCTCAGTATAAGCTTGTGTTCTTCAATTGGTATCAGAGCAGGTGCCTTCAAAAATTTTAACAACTTGAAGGAAAAGCCAATAAAGAACACAATGGATTATTCAAGTGGCAATGCAGCACCTATTCTTGATGGATCAGATTTTGGTCTTTGGAGTGCAAGGATGAAGGTTCATCTAATGGCACTTGGGAATGAGGTTTGGGAAGTGATTGAAGACGGGTACACCATTCCTGAACATGGTCCTTATACTAAAGAAGACAGGCTCCTACATCACAACAACTCAAAAGCAATGAATGCAATCTTGAAAGGTTTATAGAAGGCAGATCTTACCAAGGTGATTCACTGCAAGACAACTAGTGAAATGTGGAAACAGTTGCAGGTGGTTCACATAGGTGATGTAAATGTCCGAAAGGCTAAGTTGAGACACTTCAAAGGTATGTTTGAACAACTCAAGATGAATGATGATGAAAATATTAGTGACTACATGCTTCGTATGGATGAGGTTGTTAACTCCATGAAAGACTTAGGTCTTGAGCTTGCTGAAAATGATGTTTGTGATAAGATTTTAAGATCTCTTCCTAATAGATTTAGTGAAAATATTTCTGCTATTGAGGAAGCTAAAGATTTGGATAAGTTGAAAAAGGATGAGCTCCATAGTATACTTGCAGCATTTGAGTTGAGAACTCAAGTGAAGGTTGATGTCAAGAAAGAGGCGACTTTCAAGGCTACCAAGAAATCCAAGGGTAAACAACTTCAAGAGAGTGATGAGTCTTCCAAGTGATGAAGAGGCATATTACAACAAGAAAGGCAAGTTCTCTAGAAAGCACAAAAGCATGAAAAATATAAGATGTTTCAATTGTGGAAAGTTTGGTCATTATGCTATTGACTGTACTGTTCCCAAGAACGAAAGTGATGAAGATATACAAGATTCTAAAAGCAAGGATTCTGAAAAGCACAAGCATCACAGGAAAAACAAAGATGAGCGCAGCAATCAAGGAAAGAGGTATTCTCACAAGCACAAGAAGAGTTTATACCTAGACAAAGCAAGTAAGTGTTCTAGTAGTGATAGTGAAAGTTCTTCAAGTGATACTGAAAATGAGATGTTGTTCATATCAAAAAAGAGGAAGAACCGAAACATAGATTCATTATCATGAAATGTCTTAGATGTGGAAATTTTGGTCACCTTGAGGATGATTGCACAAATAATGATTTGGTTTCTAGTATGTATGAGGATGCTTCAGAAAACTATAAGGAAGATGCATGTATGGTTTTTGAAAAAGGTAGCACCTCTAGTGATAGGAAATCTGAAAAAGGGTTTGATGATTCAGAAAGCAAACAAATAAAGGATCTAGAAAGTGAACTTACTAACGCTCTTAGTGTTTTGAAAAAGGAAAGAAAGAAGAATGCTAGACTCAAGGATAAGTTAGATGAATGTTGTATGGAGAGAGATGATCTTATAGAAAGTCTCGACGTCTCTATGGCTAAGACACAAGAACTCAAGGATGAGTTAGAGTCTAAGGTTCTTGAGTATAGTGAGTTAGAACAGAAAATGGCTTCTTTGAAAGAGGAAACTAAAGAGTACAAGGATAAGCTTTAAGGGTTTCAAGATAGCTCCAAAAAGGTTAAGTCACTCATCAAAGGTCAAAGAAAGACAACGGATAAAACAGGCCTTGGTTTTGTCAAGGAACAAGCTGGAGAGTCTAGTAAGAGACTCCAAAAGGAAGAGAGTTCTGATGAGGAAAGTATTTCAGATTATGAGTCCTTGGATGATAGATGCGTAGAAATAGAAAATGAAATTCAGAATGAAAAGAAGAAGTTTTCAGGACCCAAGAGGTCGAATAAAGGTAAATTTCATGGCAGATGTTTTGCGTGTTACAGGTTTGGTCACATGGCTGCACATTGCATGGCTCAAGTGAAGAAGGTGAACGGCAATTTCAGAAGCGCTAGTTTCTTTCGAGGGTATTGCTACTCTTGTCAACAGTTCAGGCACAAGGCAGTCTATTGCGAGGTAAATAATAGGAATAGGTTTGATCAGAACAGGTTTAGGCAGAACTGGCGGATTCAAAGAATAGGTATGCCTAAAAGAAATAACATTGTTACTTGTTATAAGTGCAACAATGAAGGTCACACAACTAGACAATGTAGAGCTGAACTTCCAAGGTACAGGAACAGGAATAGTGGTATAAACAGGTCCAAGGATCAAGGCATGGACAAGAACAGGGATGAGAACAAGAACAAGAACAGTGACAAGAACAGGAAGATGGACAAAGAGGTTAAGAGAAGACCCGACAAGGAAGTTATAGACGCTGATGATGATCAATGCCTAATGGGAGTTTTACTCCCACCCCAAAATTAATCACCTCTTCAGGAGGTGGGGGAGGGACTAAGCTAAGAGGCTCATTCTTAGTCCCGAGCCCCAAAGGTGACCCTTTGCCATTGATGACAAAGGGGGAGAAATATGAGTAAGGGGGAGAGCTTCAAGTGAAGAGGAAAGCTTCAAGTCAGGGGGAGCAAAACCTCAAAGGCAGTTTCTCAGTTGTTAGCACAGTTGGTTTCAGTTTTGGCTCCTAAGACGTGTTTTTAGTAAAGGTTTGCCATCAATGACAAAGGGGGAGATTGTTGGCAATTTTGGGTACCTTGGGTATATTGCCTTTGCTCAAGTGTATAAGTTGTCATTGATGTCAAGAAGCTTTTAAAGGAATTTGATTTGATGTAAAAGAATTTGTTTTGATGAAGGTTTCGGCATGACAAGTTCAAAAGCAAGTAAGTTAGAAAAATGTCACGATATCGCGACATGTCGCATTTTCGTGACTTAAGCAGGCGAGAAAAAGCTTTCTAGAAAAGTGTCACGATATCGCGACATGTCGCAGTTTCGCGACTCAAAGAAGAGAGAGAATGTTCGAGTCAAAAATGTCACGATTTCGTGACATATTGCAAAGTAGGTTGAACGGACAAAAAAGTGTCGCGATTTCGTGACATAATGTAGGAGAGAGAGTCCGAAAGAAAAAGTGTCATGATTTCGTGACATAATGCAGGAAAGAGAGTCCGAGAGAAAATGTGTCACGATTTCGTGACATAATGCAGGAGAGAGAGTCCGGGAGAAAATGTGTCACGATATCGTGACATGTCGGGTTTTCACGACCCGAAGAAAAGAAAAGCGCTAAGGAGAAAAAGTGTCACGATTTCGTGACAAGTCAGAAGACAAAGTGGAAGCAAGATAAAATGTCACGATTTCACGACATGCTACAGGTGAAAATGTTCCAAGTGAGAACTGTCACGATTTCGTGACATGCAGCAAAGGGAAGAGTCTGAAATGAGAACTATCGCGATTTCGTGACAGGTTGCAAAGAAGACGTACGGAAGCTGAAAGCGTCATGATTTCGCGACAGGCTGAAAAGAAGTCGTACGGATGTAGAAAGTGTCACGATTTCACGACAGGTTGAAGAGAAAGCTTATGGATGCAGAAAGTGTCACGATTTCATGACAAAGACAGTAAGCAAGTCTTCAATAGAAGAAGCGTCACGATTTCATGACGAATTCAAGAAGGAAGAGCTCGAAGGCGAAAGCGTCACGATTTCGCGACATGTTCCATTTTCGTGGGCGTAAGGCAGAGAAAAACACAAGGCAGCGAAAGTGTCATGATTTCGCGACATGTTCCATTTTCGCTAGTGCAAGCAGACAAGAGTGCAAGGAAGTGAAAGTGTCATGATTTCATGATAGTTTGAGATGGCAGCGTACGGATGGAGAAAGTGTCACGATTTCGTGACAGAAACTGAAAGCATGTCTTCCATAGGTGAAGTGTCATGATTTCATGACAAAAGTAGAAAGGAAGGCCATGAAGACAAAAGTGTCACGATTTCATGATAGAAGTGAAGACGAAGTCTGCAGAGGCTAAAGTGTCACGATTTCACGACAGAAGCAGAAAGGAGGTCGACGAAGGGAGAAGTGTCACGATATCATGACAAGAACGTAGTTAAAGTTGACAAAGGCTATAGTGTCACGATATCATGACAAAAGCCAAAAGAAAGTGTACGGAGGCAAAGGTGTCACGATATCATGACATGTTGTAGTTTCACGACAGTAGCTACAGAACTACAGAAGTAGTTAAAACCAACAAAGTTAAATGTGAACCGACGTTTGCAACCGACAAAGTACAGGGTTATGCAACCGACTAAAGATCAGGGTCAGCCGACTAAGATCAAGGTTTTGATCTTGAAAGTATTAGTATAAAAGGAGGGTTGTTCGAAGAGTTAAAGTATCAATTTTGTGTGTGCGTTCGAAGTGCGACATTCGTAGATAGAGTGCAGGGGAGAAGTCCAATCGCTGAGAGCAGAGTGCGAAGACAGTGCTGCTGTGTTTGTGCATAGAGAGCAAAAAAGCGCAAAGTTGTTGGGTGCATCATTTTTGCGACGTTCGATGATAGTGCATAGGCTTGATGGTTTTGGACAAGTCATTGAGAGGGATTGTTACACAGATTTGAGCAAGTTTTTCTTGAGCTAGTGAAGCAGTCTAGGCAGGTTCTAGTGAGAACTTGCAGAGCAGATCTGAGACAAGTCTTGGTGAAGACTTGGGTGAAGATCAAGCAAGCTTTAGTGAAAGCTTGTGAACCACTTTTGTGAACCAGATTTGAGGACCAGTTGAGGACGAGAGATTGGTGCAGATTCGAGGTCATTTGTGCCAGACCGAAGGACTATGTTTGGTGCAGATCAGAGAAAGACGAACGAGGACATTTGTGCTAGACCGAAGGACTGTGTTTAGTGCAAATTCGAGGACCAGCTTTGGAGGTGACAGATTTGAGGACAGAGGTCTCCAACCAGAGCAGGGAAGACAGGTGTCTTCTATGGATAGAGTTCCATTTGCTAAGGGCAGAGGAGGCAGAGGTCTTCTAGAGGATCACCAGCCAGAGCAGAGCTAGGGGATTGGTGTCTCCTTTGGGTTGGTGCCCATAAACATTGTAATCGGGAAAGGTATTCCCAGAATTTGATTTGATAAAATTTAGTGAAAGATTTTATCCGTGGAGTAGCCCACATTGGGTGAACCACGTAAATTGTTGTGTCTCTTTGTGGATGGTGTTTTGTGCATTGCTTTGATTACGGCTTTTGATACTGCTATCTATACACTGCATAATATTGAATTGAAAGTTGAATTGAAGGAAAAAGTAAAAAGTGGTCTTATACTGTTCACCCCCCCTCTCAGTATAAGCTTGTGTTCTTCAACTACGTGGAAAGTGAAGAGAATAATACCAACAATAAAAGTGTGGTAAAAAATATAAGGAAAATATTAAACTTTATGAAAAAACATGAGTTAATAAAGGAACAAAAGACATGAGATTGAATTTTATTCTAATAAAAATAAGTAATACAACATCAAAACTCTGAACGTGTTTTGATCTATAGGTCTCATCAACGGATTAAGATTCAAATAGGTACAACCTCTATTTATAAAGACCTAAATCTAGGGGAGAGCTAAAGAGTAATGTCTATGGGATAAAAACACCCAAGAATTATTACAAACTGTAGGTTTATAGACCAAGACGATGAAAAGAAGAGAAGTCCCAAGCTCAACCCCCCAAAAAAACACCCACCCAAAAAAGAGAATAAACACATTAAAAAATGTGAAAATACAAGGTGGGAAAGAGTCCCTTAAACAATTTTATTTTTACAAATATAAGATCGAAGAGGTTTTTGGTTCCTTAAAAAAATGATACCTCAAGGAATGTGCTTGAGCTCTTTATCTTTTCTCCATTTTTTAAACATTGGAGAAATAATATTTGTGTCGATTTGAAGATCTCTGATAACATTGTAGTTATATAGCTTCAAAATAAGAGGAACTATTTTTATTTTGGATACATGTATGCGTGTTTCTCGCTCTAAAAATCTGGCCAAAAGTGAAGGATTGCCATCAAATTTAACTAAATGTAAGAGCAAATTAATTTGATATTCCCTAGCTCTGAGTTTGTTAAAAAATATTTTTTAACAGAAATAAGTCCATCCCTAGAGCTTTCTCTAACTAGAAATATTTTGAGTTCACTCATGATAAAGGCCTTATTATGATGAACTGTATGATGGTAGGAAGCAAGGATGTATTGATAGTCATTCATCAGCTTCTGAAATAATCTGGTGCAAAGAATTCTAGTCTGAGTAAAATCAGGTCTCTTAAAAAACATAGTATCCAAAAGTGTTACATCACAATCAGAAACAAAGGAAGTAATTTTAATAATATCATAGAAGGAACCATAGGCAACAAGAAAACCATTAAGATCCTCCTTAGGTCCATGCCAAACTCCAATGGCATCATCAATGTATCTTTTATAAAATAAAATATTTTCCACAACATTATTAAATACCTGTTCCTCTAGATAACAGAGAAATAAACAAGCATAAACCATAACAAAATTAATTCCCATGGTTGTTCCTCTTATCTTCCTATATGTTTTCCCTTTGAATTCCAAGTAGTATTGTGTTAACACTATCTTTACAAGCCTTACCATAAATTTTGTCTTGGTCGGATCAAATTCGTTCCTCAAAAAATGATGGAGGGCTACCAATCCTTGAGAGGTGAGGATGCTAGGATAGAGGCTCTCAAAATCAAAAGAAAAAATAATGATATCTTGAGGAAAAATACAACCATGCAGATATTTAATTAGAGATATGGAATCCAAGAGATGATTTTTTTGTTTCAACAAAATTGGCAACAACAAATGATGAAGCCATTTGGAGGCGGGTTCGAGCATGAAACCACAGTAGGAACAGATGGGTCGATAGGAAAGCTTGGGCTTGTGGATTTTGGGGATTAGGTAAAATATACACACTTTGGAAGATGGTGTTACTTAGAGCATAAATTTCCTATGGTTTTTTGAAATCAGATTCCTCCTAAAAGCCCAATCAAGCAATTCTTGGAGCTGATAAAAAATATCCTACCAGGGGACTTTGTTCACTTTAGAGTAAACATTTTGATCTGAAAGCTAGGAAAAACCTTCTTAAATATACCCATCCATGGACAAAACACAAACATCCAAGTATTTATCTGCAGGCCTAATGACAATGGACTTGCTATTGGTAAGGGAATAAATGGCAGACCAAATATGGGGTGGAAAGGCACATTGGCGGGTGGGATTGGTAGTAGATAATTTGTTATTGAGGAATCTTTCACCCATGCCAATAATTTCTTCCAAATGCCTATACCTCCTAAACATTGTATTTGAAGTCTTTTTGTCCCTTAGGATACCTTAAAACAACCTTAGCCTATGAAGCTTTTTGGTCATTTATGCGTAGCCTCTCCCCACATACTTTTGGGTATATGATAGATCAAGGAGAAATCATAATTGACAATCCTTTGGTCCCTCCTAACCAAAAATTTAGTATATATCAAAACACTTTACCAAAATACCATAATGGTGCATCAAATTCTACATCCCTACCCAATCAAATAAACCATGTCAATGGTGTCTCATCATACCAAGGCTTTATCGACATGATTGGCATAGTCACTAGAAATCAATGATATCCTAGTCGACAATCTCATAAAATGAACCTCATAGCATGCCTTCTACATCGACCATGCCACCTCAAGCAGTGCAAGGTGTGCCTCCTCCAATGTGACCTATAATTAGCTTGTAAAGTCACCTTTCCTATACCCTAAAAATGTCACCCATAAAATTTTCTATCTATGACCTCATTCAACAATCCCCCCAACATCAAGAGGCTTTTATGGACATATTGTGGTACATAGACCTAGAGACCCATGATCCCAATGACTTTGCGAGTTTTATGGAAAATGTGTGAACTTGCATGTCAACCTCAATAGTGTTCAACAACTATGAGATCAAAACTCTTGATAGAGAGGAGCCTGATCCACCAATGCACATCATGGAATGCATGGATGACATGATGTTTAAGCACATGCTTGTTGATATTAGCTCTTCAAATAACATCATCTCATTTGACACCCTTAAGCACCTTAATATTCCATAAAGCCATTTAATTACCCCTACCATCACCCTATAAGCCTTCAATGACATGTTATGCTTGACACTTGGTATCATTGTCCTTCATATATAGGTGGGCATGAAGACCATTTATACTCTTTGTCTTGTCATTGAACGAAATATGCAATATAACTTACTTCTTGGATGATCACGAAATTAGGATATGTAGTACATTCCTTCTATCCTACATCATTGCCTCAAATATCTCCATGAGGGATGAGTACACTACATTCCTATCGATGAGCAACCTTTCAAATATTGTAACATGGTATCCCTCCCACAAGGGACCACCTTTCCATCCACCCATTTATCTCTTACTAGTGTGCAAAGCACACCTCCTATCCAACCAAGCCCTCCACCTTCAGTCATTGCCATCCCTTTGGTAGCAAATCATCCTCCCATGGCTCAACCATCTAATCCTCCTCCATTTCCAACCCAGCCTCCGTGGTTGACCTTCTATCTGCCTCCCTATGGCTATCCTCCTTCTCCTCCATCCTTTCATCCTCGACCATATTTTTCCCTACACCTCTCCACTTCCATTTTTCTTTCATAGCTAATGTTTGTGCTAATTCTTCTAATCCTACTCCACTTCCCATACCTCCCTCAATTCCAATTCGTACACCACCTATACTAATGATTTTGCGCTAACCACTTAAATTGTTCACTAGGTTTTATTTAAAAGGGGCATTACTCTATATGATCCAATATATTTTCTTGCATTTACTAAGTGGTTCTTTCCCTATAGTCCTATAGTCCTATGGAAACACTAAAAATAAAACATGTCCTATAGTCCTATGAAAGAAAATTTTTAAACTACATAGGCTTGTAGCTAATTTAATAACTTTCTAGGTTGACTATAGTCACATTAATCCTAACTAATGTTTGAAAAGATAAAAAAATCACTCCCATTTGATAGCTGAAAAGAATTCATTCAAAATAAACTAAGTTTTTTTAACTACCTATTTTAATCTAGGTCTAACAAGAGAGATTTTATGGTTGTCGAGGTTTAGTGGGCCCTTCCTAAACTCGCAACAACATAAAATATCTTCTTTAATAGTTCCTATGTCTACTTCAGAGCATTAAAATTAATTAAACATTATAACATAGAAATTAAAGACATCAAATGGACAATAAAATAACTCTTATTGCTTCAAAAATTCAGAATTATCATTACTAGAAATACATAGTCATGATAGTCAAAGATTATAATACAAAAACCAAAATTAAAGACTAAGAAAGTTTGATACACATTCTCTAACCCCTGAATACAATACTTGAGCTGGTATTTATAATTTGTCAAGCTCTTTATTTTATAAGACTACTAATTTTGAAAACTAAACTATATATTAAAGGTAAGAATAAAGATCCTGTTGTAGTCAAATTTAGAAATAAAATCATGTATGTTGCTAATAAATAGGAGAGTCAAAACATCCCCTATTGTTTGTTGCTAATCAACATGAGATATGAGCTATCTCAACCATTTCCTACTATTTCCTATCTAGCTAGGTTGTCATGCTATAATTACATAGATTTTGCGCTACTATATTATTTATGATGTCAACAAAACACTTGGCTATATTGCTCAACTTGTATAGCTTCCCTAAATTTAGGAATATTTCCCTAAAATTTAGGAGGCTTTAGCAATATTTTTCTAGAAAACACATTCCATGGTTTTTTAGATGGTACCTTGCCTGCTCGGATTTGTAAGAGTCCCTATTTTTAGGAACAAACCTGTAGCTATAGGTCTTTTCACAGAGCCTTTCATAGTAAATTGGAAATGACCTGTTTGCAATAACAAAACTCCAAACCAACAAAATACATGGAAATATAGCACATAACAGCCATAAACATCACATTTACCTTTTACATCTACTCCATTAGCATTCAAATGTAAAACATTTCATTTAAGCAAAACTATTAAAAATATCCATAAAGTTCTTCAAAAATAATCAGTTTGGGTGTAAAAATAAGGCTAATGAATGTAAACTTCTAGCCTATTTTTCTAACTCATCATTCCTCCCAACTAACTTAGTTGAATTTCCTATCAACCATCAACCACTAATGTTAGATTTCTTTTTCTTGATTGTTTTCTTAATAGTCTTTGTAGAGGTTGCTGGTGTTGGTTTGGTTGGAGGAGATGCTAGAGTAGAAAACTATTTTTTTGTGCCTGTTTTAGCTGGAGACTTGTTATTTTATGAAATACTCTCATTTCTTGGAGTGTTTTTTCTTGCATTTGGAGTCTCATCTCATATTTGTTTTAGTGCTTTTAATTCCATTGGGATATAGTTCTTAGCTATCACTTTGGGCCTCATTTTGATACCTCCTATTTGGGCTAATACTAATGATGTGGTATTTTTTTTTTTTTGTATATCTATAACTATAGGGGTTTTTTGTTGTTGTCTAGAAGTTTTTTCTACTTCCTTTTTGTTGGAGTTTTCTCTGCATCGTCTTGTTTATATTTCTCCATTGTTTTCTTATTTTTATTCTCCTTATTACTACCCATTTTTTAACAATTAGTGAGGGAATCTTAGCTTCTTCTACAACAATATCCTTTGTCCCATTATCAAAATTTGTAGTATTTGTGCACATTGTGTAGACACCTAAAACACGTCATGTCAAGGTGACTATTCATATGGGACATGCTAGAAGACCATATGGAATATCTTGGACAAATACCAAGGTATAGTAGTGGTTCTAACCACTCATTTAGGCAATTTGGCCTAAAAAATGTTAGCCATAGTTGACACCAATGGTTAGCAGTGTTGATTGCACCTCAGAGCCATGACTAGCAGTCAGAATCAGTTGGACCTTGGTCGATCCAAAATCGGTTGCAATAGCCAATTGGTTGTAGATCTGAGCGGTTTAGGGGTGGAAATATCCTTTCCCTCAAAATGCTTAGTCATTCTTGATCTTGGATTCCTCAAGAAGCTAAGACATAGCCCTCCTAGGTGCTATAAGAACCCCATCCAAAATGGGAGATGAAGGGAGAGATGCATAGGAGAATTTGAGCGGTGAAGCCCTATCAAGTTTATTACTCACCTATTTGCATTGAGAGAAATCTTGGTCATAAGCATTAAGAGATCAAAATGGCAATTCAACCCATGGAGGTCTTAGGAGGCTAGGAAAGCCAAGAAACTCAATTACACCAACTTCATGTGCAATCAAAATAATCTAACTGCCAAACTATTCAGAGGACACAAAGGCAACCCTTGACCATCAATTTTATAGGAAGATTCAGAGATTCAACCCTTGAATTGGAGGGTAAACATATTTCAGGCTTAGCCATGGCTGTCAGCCATGGCTAACAGTGCTCACTGCGTGATAGAATCGCAGTCAGGGTATTATCTTTGATTTCCTTGTTTTCTAGTTGTAGCATATTTTTAACTTCATTAGATTAAGCACATTCCATATTTTTTTGCTTTAATAGAGACTATGACTGATAAAATTAAGGTTTTTAGTCACTTTTATTTCATTCTTTTTTTTATAAGTAACGATGTATTTACAGCGGGTTTTTTAGAAAAGGATCCCAAAACCTTAGTTATATCAGAAGTCGAGGCTGGAAAAAATGAATAAAAATCGGGGTTACGCCCGATGGCAAAGGTACGGGGCCAAGGGCCCTGGTGACTACAAAAAATGGACTAGGATGCATAACCTCAAAACTTGGCTTGAAGCAACCAAAAACCAGAAAGCACCACTGTAAACAACGCTGAAACTAAATGTCACTACACCGGTGGGCCCTGTGGTCGATCCTGACCAGGACGGGGCCCCTGGCAGGCCAACTTTACTCCCTATAAGGGCCATCTCCCATCCTATGTCAGAGCTCAGCCAGGGCATTGGCAGTAGAGGAGGCTGCTTGGGCTGTCGTAGTTAAGGATCCAATTGCCGTGTCGAGAAGGGCCCTGATAGCCAGATTCTATAGCCTATTTTTGAAGTCAAAACTAACTTCGATGGGCTCTGAGGCCTCCAATTTGGCCTTTTTGGTGCTACCAACAACCCTGCTAAAGCCAGGGGAGGGGCCTTTGCAGGCACCACTAGGATTTAGGGCCCCGCGAGGGCCCTGGACTAGAGTCCTGCACTTTCGAGTGGGCCTACAGCACTTCAGGGTAGGGGAGCCTTCGGGAGAGGGGGTTTCCTTGGAAATAGAAGCAGTAGGGGAGGTAGCAGGAGAGTTGGTCATTTTAGGGAGGGAAAAAATATAGGGGAGGGATGTAGTGGAGCTACGGTTGGTTGGCAAGGGCCGGGATTGGATTTTGCGAGCATGGTAAATGGAAAGACCCAGGGAATACAAAAGGAATCGAGGGGTGTTGACCACCGTGGCCCCTCGAAGGTGATTGAAGTAGCTCAGATGGAAACTGAACAGCCGCTGGTCTAGGTCATCGTAGGTAATGTACTGCATCACCAGGATGATGGCCTCATCGAAGGGGCCCGGGAGGTTGGAGTGGAATAGATTCGCCTTGTCCCACTGCTACTCCGAGAAGCGGGACAACTCCTCCTCCCAATTATGCTTGTCTCGCCTGACTACTCTGCCCTTTTCCTCATGGTGCAGGCCTGTTACTTCCATCAAGAATTCTTTGGTAACTTTGAAATGGAGGCCCTTCATCGTGACCTTGTCGTCATTCCACGAGTCCAGAAAGCTTTGGGTAATGGCGTCATCAGCTCCTATAAATTTGTTGAAAAAAGGGGTGAATTTTTTGGTGTTGGAGAAAAGTTTGCCCGACTCGCTCAAATAAAGCATGGAGGGCTCGAGGAAGACAAATTTTCTAGCCATGGGGATCAAACAGATGGCCTAGAGAAAGGGGAAATAGGGTAAACTAGGCCAGAGATGCTGGGACCAGGGGCAGGGGAAACAGACAAGACTATGGGTAACCTCCACATGTGATAGCTTTAAAACATTGTAGGGGGCTATGAAGGAGGGAAGCCATCGATGTCAGGAATGAGCACTCGAGGCCGGGTGCAACATGAGGGGGGAGGGGCTAGGGGGGCATGACTGCTGGTTGCCATGTGAGGAAAGGGAGAGGGGCCATTGCCAACGTGCTAGGTGGGGCGAGCTGATGTAGCAAGGGGATCCGACGGTGTGGCATCCAATGCAAAAAGGTCAGAGCGGGCCGGTAGGTACTCAACCTTAGAACTTTCAGAACTACCAACAGAGTAATACAAATCCAGGTCAGGAAGAGCCGCTCTACTGACATGGCCTAAGACACTTGTCACCATGAGGGGGATCAGGATGACCAACTCACGGGCTAGAGACAGACATGGATCAAATGACATGGCACCACCAGGAGGAAAATCCCCTACCCTCTGGAACCCGTGCTGGTAGAACTTCGGGGCCCCGACTCGGGGTAGCCTTGGCACCAGATTCCTCATCAATACTGGAATAATCTTGCATAGTTATCTGGACCAGAGCTTCAGGAAAGTTCATTGTCCAAGTGGTGAAGTCTTCAGTAGATATGTCTTGGTTTGCCATGAAATTGACCGCCCTGTTGCCTTCCCTATACACATGCCGAAAGGCGTGATCGAGGAATCCCTGAAGGACAGAGAGGGATTCCCAGATGGAGTTGTGAATGTGCCAAAAGTAGTTTCCTAGGCTACGGGCAGCTTTGATAATAACTTGGGAATCGCCCTCAATGATGACTTTTGAGGGTGACTCCTTGAGGGCGGTCAGCCTGCTAAGCAGAGCTGCTGCTTCAACGAAATTGTTAGTCTAGATGCCGAGCGAAGTAGCAAATGCCATGATCAGGGCCCCGTGGTAGTTTCAGATGACCCCACCCATCCCAAAGGGCTCGGGATTACCTTTAGAAATGCCATCGAAGATAAGCTTGACCCATCCGAGGGGGGCAGTCCACCTTGTCAAATAATGCAGGGAAGGGGCGGGGGGGATCGAGGGGGGGAAGTTGAATTCCAAAAGAGGAAAGGAGGGTGGCCTTGCCTAGTCATTGGGGCACCTCAGTCAAGGGGATGGAGCGGGAATTCTCAAGGGTAAAGGTCACCATGTTGGTCGCTATCCATTGGGGGGATCAGGCCAAGGAGGAGAAGGCTTTGTTGTTGCGCTCCATCCAGAGTTTCCAGAGCATATGGGGAAGGTAGGAGCCCCAGAGGAAGCAGATGAAGGGATGGGCAAAGGGGTTGGGCCACTGAGATAGAAGATTAGGGATGGAGTTGGGGGCCACCCACTGGATAGAGAATTGGGAAAGAATGAGGCCTAAGACTTCAGATGAAAAGGGATAGTTGATAAAGAGGTGATTAGTGGACTCCCAAGAAGCACAGCAAAGGAAGCATCTATTCAGGATCTGAAAGCCCCTCCTGATCAGATTCTTGAGCATAAATATCTTGTTTTGGATGGTCGCCCAAATGAAGTGACTGATTTTGGGGATCAGCCTCTTGGTCCATACCTAATGGGTTGGAAAGGGAGCCTCGTTAGGCACTCTTTGGAGATTGTAAGTAGATTTGACAGAGAAGACTCCACTAGGAGTGCCATGCCAAACACATCTATCGTTTCCTTTGGAGGACGGGATGTTAGTCACCTTGAGGAGGTACTGAAGTCTGGCAGCTTGGAGCGGGTGCCTGGGATTCAGGATGGGTTTCCAGGTAGCTCGCCCCTAATTCTGGGAAAGATAGCCCGATACTCTAGGCCCTCTATCTGCAAGCCCTGGTTTGAGGACGAGAAGTTATAGCCCTGTTTACTCCTTTTGTAAAGAGCCCTTGTACACTACCCTGGATTGACAAATTCATTGAGAATTAATGATGTGCATAACGACAACGCATCAGATGCTAGGATAGAGGCTCTCAACATCAAAATAAAAAGAATGATGTCTTGAGAAAAATACAAAATGGGAGATGAAGGGAGAGATGCATAGGAGAATTTGAGCGATGAAGCCCTATCAAGTTTATTACTCACCTATTTGCATTGATAGAAAGCTTGGTCATAAGCATTAAGAGATCAAAATGACAATTCAACCCATGGAGGTCCTAGGAGGCTAGGAAATCCAAGAAACTCAATTACACCAACTTCATGTGCAATCAAAATAATCTAACTACCAAAATATTCAGAGGACACAAAGGCAACCCTTGACCATTAATTTTATAGGAAGATTCAAAGATTCAACCCTTGAATTGGAGGGTAAACATATTTCAGGCTCAGCCATGGCTGTCAGCCATGGCTAACAGTGCTCATCGCATGACAGAATCACAGTCAGGGTATTATCTTTGATTTCCTTGTTTTCTAGTTGTAGGATATTTTTAACTTCATTAGATTAAGCACATTCCATATTTATTTGCTTTAATAGAGACTATGGCTGATAGAATTAAGGTTTTTAGTCACTTTTATTTCATTCTTTTTTTTTTATAACTAACGATGTATTTATAGCGGGTTTTTTAGAAAAGGATCCCAAAACCTTAGTTACATCAGAAGTCGAGGCTGGAAAAAATGAATAAAAACTAGGGTTACACCTGATGGCAAAGGTCCGAGGCCTAGGGCCCTGGTGACTACAAAAAATGGACTAGGATGCATAACCTCAAAACTTGGCATGAAGCCACAAAAAACTAGAAAGCATCGCTGTCAGCAACACTAAAATTGAATGTCGCTACATCGATGGGCCCTGTGGCCGATCCTGACCAGGACGGGGCCCCTGGCAGGCCAACTTTACTCCCTATAAGGGCCATCTCCCATCCTGCGTCAGAGCTCAGCCAGGGCATTGGCAGCAGAGGAGGATACTTGGGCCATCGTAGTCAAGGATCCAATCGTCGTTTCGAGAAGGACCTTGATAGCTAGATTCTACAGCTTATTTCTAAAGTTGGAACTAACTTCGATGGGCTTCGAGGCCTCCAATTTGGCCTTTTTGGTGCTGCCAACAGCCCTGCTGAAGCTAGGGGAGGGGCCTTTGCGGGCACCACTATGATTCGAGGCCCTGCTAGGGCCCTAGACCAGATTCCTACACTTTTGAGTGGGCTTACGGTGCTTCAAGGTAGGGGAGCCTTCGGGAGAGGGGGTTTCCTTGGAAATAGAAGTAGCAGGGGAGGCAGCGGGAGAGTTGGCCGTTTTAGGGGGGGACAAAAGATAGGGTAGGGATTCAATGGAGCTACGGTTGGTTGGCAAGGGCATGCCTATATAGAACGGCCATGAGGCCTTGGTGGGAGGGCCAGGAGTGGCTTTTGTGAGCATGGTAAATGGAAATACCTAGGGAATACAGAAGGAATCAGGGGGTGCTGACCATCGTGGCCCCTCGAAGGTGATTGAAGTAGCTCAAATGGAAACTAAACAACCACTGGTCCAGGTCATCGTAGGTAATGTACTACATCACTAGGATTATGGCCTCATCGAAGGGGGTCGGGAGGTTAGAGCGGAATAGATTTGCCTTGTCCCACTGTTGCTTCGGGAAGCGGGACAACTCCTCATCCCAATTATGCTTGTCCCACATGACTACTCTGCCCTTTTCCTCGTGGTGCAAGCCTGTTACTTTTGTCAAGAATTCTTTGGCAAATTTGAAATGGAGGCCCTTCACCATGACCTCACCATCATTCCACGAGTCCAGAAAGCTTTGGGTAATGGCATCATCAGCTCTTATAAATTTGTTGAAAAAAGGGGTGAATTTTTTGGCGTTGGAGAAAAGTCTACCCGACTCGCTCAAATCAAGCATGGAGGGCTCGAGGAAGACAGATTTTCCAGCCATGGGGATCGAATAGACGACCCAGAGATAGGGGAAACAGGGGAAACTAGGCCAGAGATGCTGGGATCGAGGACGGGGGAAGCAGACAAGACTATGGGTAACCTCCGTGCATGATAGATTTAAAACATTGCAGGGGGGTATGAAGGAGGGAAGCCGTCGGCATCGGAAATGAGCGCTCAGGGCTGGGTGTGACATGATGGGGGAGGGGCTGGAGGGCACGATTGCTGGTTGCCATGCAAGGCAAGGGAGAGGGGCCATTGCCAGTGCACTAGGTGGCACAAACTGGGTGGGGGATCACCTTGAGGGTACTGCATGGGATAGAGCCACGGGCAAGCTAACGTAGCAAGGGGATCCGATAATGCAGCATCCAACGCAAAAAGGTTAGAGCAGGCCGATGGGTACTCAGCTTTGGAACTATCAGAACTACCAATAGAGCAAAACAAATCCATGTCGAGAAGAGCTGCTCTACTAACATGGCCTAAGACACTTATCGCCATGAGGGGGATCAGGATGACCAACTCACGGGTTGGAGACAGACATGGATCAAATGATGTGGCACCACTAGGAGGGGAATCCCCTACCCTTTGGAACCCACGCTGGTAGAACTTTGGGGCCTCGGGTCGAGGTAGCCTAGACACCAGGTTCCTCATCAATGCTGGAATAATCTTGCATAGTAATCTGGACCAGAGCTTCAGGAAAGTTCATTGTCCAAGTGGTGAAGTCTTCAACAGAGATGGCTTGGTTTGCCATGAAATCGACCGCCTTGTTGCCTTCCCTATACACATGCCGGAAGGCATGGTCGAGGAATCCCTGAAGGACGAAGAGGGCTTCCCGGATGGAGTTGTGAATGCACCAAAAGTAGTTTCTTGGGCTGTAGGTGGCTTTGATAATAACTTGGGAATCACCCTTAATGATGACTTTTGAGGGTGACTCCCTGAGGGCGGACAGCACGCTAAGCAGAGCTATTGCTTCGATGAAATTGTTAGTCTAGATGCTGAGCGGAGCAGCAAACACCATGATCAGGGCCCTATGGTAGTCACGGATGACCCCGCCCACCCCAGAGGGCCCATGATTACCTTTAGAAGTGCCATCGAAGTTAAGCTTAACCCTTCTAGGGGGGCAGTCCACCTTGTCAAATAACACAGGGAGGGGGCAGGGGGGGATCGAGGGGGGAAGCTAAATTCCAAGAGAGGAAAGGAGGGTGGCCTCACCCAGTCATCGGGGCACCTCAGTCAAGGGGATGGAGCAAGAATTCTCAAGGGCAAAGGTCATCGTATTGGTCACTATCCACTGGTGGGACTGGGTCGAGGACGAGAAGGCTTTGCTGTTGCGCTCTAGCCAGAGTTGCCATATGGAGAAGGCAGGAGCCCTAGAGGAAGTAGATGAAGGTATGGGCAAAGGGGTTGGGCCACTGAGATAGAAGATCAGGGATGGAGTTGGGGGCCACCCACTAGATAGAGAATTGGGAAAGAATGAGGCCCAAGACTTCAGATGAAAAGGGATAGTTGATAAAGAGGTGATTAGTGGACTCCCAGGCAACATAGCAAAGGAAGCATCTATTTAGGATCTGAAATCCCCTCCTAATCATATTCTCGAGCATCAAGATCTTGTTTTGGACGGTCGCCCAAATAAAGTGACTGATTTTGGGGATCAACCTCTTGGCCCATACCTAATAGGTTGGAAAGTGAGCCTCGTAAGGGACTCTTTGGAGATTGTAAGTAGATTTGACAGAGAATACTCCACTAGGAGTGCCATGCCAAACACATCTATCATTTCCTCTGAAGGACGGGATGACAGTCACCTTGAGGAGGCACTGAAGCCTGGCAGCTTGGAGCGGGTGCTTGGGATTCAGGATGGGTTTCCAGGTAGCTCACCCTTGATTCTGGGAAAGATAGCCCGACACTCTGGGCCCTCTATCTGCAAGCCCTAGTTTGAGGATGAGAAGTTATAGCCCTGTTTACTCCTTCCACAAAGAGCCTTGTACACTACCTTGGATTGGCAAATTCATTGAGAATTAATGATGCGCATAGCGACAACACATCAGATGCTGGGATAGAGGCTCTCAACATCAAAAGAAAAAGAATGATGTCTTGAGAAAAATACAACCATGAAGATATTTAATTGGAGATATGGAATCCAAGAGATGATTTTTTTGTTTCAAAAAAAATGGCAACAACAAATGATGAAGCCATTTGGAGGTAGGTTCGAGCATGAAACCACAATAGGAATATATGGGTCGATCAAAAGCTTGGGCTTGTTAATTTTTGGGAGTAGGTAAAAGACACACACTCTAGTAGATGATGGTGTTACCTGGAGCATAAATTTATTATGGTTTTTTGAAAGCATATTCCTCCTAAAAGCCCAATCAAGCAAGTCTTGGAGCTGATAAAAAATATCCTACCAAGGGACTTTGTTCACTTCAAAGTAAACATTTTGATCTGAAAGCTAGAAAAATCCTGTTGGACATTTTGATTCCCTACGTCAAAGTTGTCATTGATGTCACCATTCATGCCACCAAATGGAGTCATCATTAATACCAAAGATTTCATCAAGAAATAAATGTGACAAAGATGGTCATTTGATATTTAGCAAGAAGGTAGAAGTTTGAGTGAAACAGTGCAAAAGACAGAAGTTAAAAAGGAGTTATAATATTTATTTTATAAATTATTTAAATTAAGGATGAATTTAAATTTTATAAATAAATATTATAATGGTTAGAAGTGCCATGGTGAAAACCCAAAATAAAATATCTATAATTTTCATTACAATATTTTATATTGCAAAATTGGGTTTATAAAGTCTAAAAATATCTTAATAAACCCAAAGGTTGGGTTTAAAGGTTTAAGACCAAAGAATATTTTAATAAATCCAAAGGTTGGATTTAAAGTTTTTCAAAAAGGCAAATTTTATTTCTGCCGACGTCATAGAAGCCAAAGGGAAGCATTGACATTTTTGATTTAGTGGAAATGCATATAAATACCATGCCCAAATTTGATTTCCAAATTAATCCTTACTCAAATTGGAAAGAGAAAGCATACGAATTAAATGTAGAGCTCGTGAGATAGAATTGCGAAATTCGTGTTTGACTTGACGACGAAAGGAAACAAAAGCAAGCACGTTGATTAGTTGGAAGCCAAAAAGGCACCTTGGCCTAGTGGCAAGTGGGTTGCAAGCTTACGTTTTGGTGTGCATGGTGGATAGTGTTCAAATCACGCGGAAGCTTTTGGTGGATGTGTTGAATGCACCAATCGTTAGGCGCATACATTTTGAAAGGCAAGGAAGGGGTGTTGAAGCACGTGGTGCTTCTTCCTTCCCAACGAGCTTGTAGCTCATGTGGTGGTTTGCACCATGGGAAAAGATGTTTGTGTGGGCTGCATTGAGAGTTCAAAACTATCCAAAGACAAAGGTACATTTTTATGTTTTATTTTATTAATGCCTAAGTTTGAGGTATAAGGTATTTGGTGGTTGAATTATTTGCATTGTGATAAAGGTTGGTAGTTGAGAAATACCATTAGGAGTTATAAGGAGAATTCTTTTTTTATTTTCAAGTCTTAAATTTTGCTATTGTGCAATATTGAAAGGTTAAGACTTTGTGGGTTGTATGTTATTTTGAATAAAGGGTTTTGTAATTATTGTGAGGATATTGCTTATTGTTGAAGTTGGAGTGATAAGGTGTAATTGTGATATAAAAATTATCCTCTAACCATTATTGAGTTTGTCAAAGAAGTAATTGTGAGTGTGGCAGATTTGTAAGGGCAACTACTCTTCAAGAAAAGGTATGGGAAAAATTCTTCTTTGTTGAGTTAGGTGATTGGCTTGATTGAAAATTAAGTTTGGAGTGAAAAGGATTTGATTAGGGTTTCCTTTTTGAAAGTGGTTGAGTTAATGCTTCAAGGTTTTATGTATTGAGAGTTGTGATTAAACCTGGTTTGATAAGCATTGTTGTTTAGACCATTGGTTGAGTGAAGTACTTTGAGTTTATGCTTCAAGGCTTTCTAAATTGAGAGTTGTGATTAAAACCTTGTTTTATTAGTATTGTTGTTGAAGGCAATGGGTTATGCAAATAATTTGAACTTGAGTTAGAAAAGAACATGAGTATCATTGTTAAGTGAGATTTGTGTTGAGCATTGTTGGAAATATTTTGATTTGGGAGATACATGCTTGGACTAGGGTTTGTGAGAAAGTTTTGTTTCTTGAAGTAATTGGTTGAGTAGAGTTGATTGAGCCTAGTCAAGTGGATGCATGTAGTGGTTGTTCAAGTTCCATAAAACAAACTATTCTATATTCTAATTTGAGTTGAGATTTAGCTTTGATAATAGAACATATTGAGTCTCTAAAAATTCTCTTTATGCTTCTATGATATTGAGTTGAGAAAGTGATTGAGCATTGATTATAGAACATATTGAGTCTCTAACAATTCTCTTTATGCTTCTATGAGATTGAGTTGAAAAAGTGATTGAGTATTGAGTATAGAACATATTGAGTCTCTAACAATTCTCTTTATGCTTCTATGAGATTGAGTTGAGAAAATGATTGAGCATTGAGTATAGAACATATTGAGTCTCTAAAAATTCTCTTTATTATTCTATGAGATTGGACAAGTTCTGTGTGGACTTGTTAAGCTGATTTGAGGTAAGTCTTTGAGAAGGCTTGTGGACTATTTTTGTGTGACCTTTTGTGGAAGATTGCAATGCAGATTTGAGCAAGTCCTAGAGAGGACTTATTTATCAGATTTAGATAAGTTCTATGTGAGCTTGTTGAGCATATTTGGACAGGTTTTGAGTGGACCTATTTAGAATATTTGAGCAGGTTCTGTGTACCTATTGAGTAGATTTGAGAAGGTTGTGTGTGGACCTGTTGAGCAGATTTGATTAGGTTTTGTGTGGACCTATTGAGCAGATTTGAGCAGGTTCTAAGTGGACCTAGTGAGCAGATTTGAGCAGGTTCTGAGTGGACCTATTGAGAAAATTTGAGCAGGTTATGAGTGGACCTGTTGAGCAGATTTGAGAAGGTTTCGAGTGACCCTATTGAGCAGAGCTTTGGATATGACAAATCAGAGAGGACAGAGTCTCCAATGGATAGAGATCCATCAGCTAGGACATTGAGGACATGTATTCTAAGTGAGGACAAGAGTATTCAAGCGGAGATAGATCCATAGTCAATGCAGTGGAGGTAGTGTCTTCTAGAGGATCACCAACCAAAGCAGAGTAGAAGAAGTTCTCCTATGGATAGAAATACATAAACCAAATTTAGGGGACCAGCATATCCTTTGGATAGAGGTCCATAAACATTGTAATTGGGAAGGATTCCCAAAGGATTATTTGAGAAATATTTAGAGGAAATATTTTCTATGTGGAGGTAGCCCACATTGGGTGAACCACGTTAAATATGTGTCTCTATTGTGTATGGTATTTTGTGCATTGCTTTGATTACTGCTATTGATACTGCTATCTATACACTGCATAATATTGATTTGAAAAGAAAAGTAAAAAGTGGTCTTATACTATTCACCCCCCCTCTAAGTATAATCTTGCGTTCTTCAAAGCCCTCTAAAATAAACTAGTCTATGGACAAAACACAAACACCTAGATTTTTATTTGTAGGACTAATAACAATGGATTTGTCATTGGCAAGGGAAAAAATAACAGACTAGATGTGGGGTGGAAAGGCACGTTGGCAAGTGGGATTGGTAGTAGATAATTCATTATTGAGGAATATTTCATCCATTCTTCTAAGGCCTATACAAATATGAGGGATTAAAACTTGGATCGGAAACACGAAAAGGATCAATGGTCTTAAGCAGTTTTGGAAGGCCACCTCTTGGTCCAAAGAACCATTCGAGACGATGACGTCTACAAAAGGTTGAAAACTCCTATTTTAGAACCTCTTTGGTCATGGGAGGAGTAATAGGAAAGAACTTTAAACCTAGGCTAAGGGCCTCAATTTCATTCTGGGTAAGTTTTCTAGAGGATAATTAATGGACAACAAAATTTGTGATTTTACCATCCATAGCCTAGATAGGACTCCTGTAAAAATATCGACGACCAAAATATTGTGGGCTGAAAATTGTGAACCAAGGGGTTATTTTCAGTTTCTACTGCTATTTTGAGGATGGAAGAACCCCTGCACTTGCTGCTTCTGAATAGATGGGGTAAAACCCTTTCTTAGATTATCAAAACCAAAGTTGCAAAAAAAATTTCAATTGTCTTGTTGCAAATGTTGCTGCACATAAGAAGCATGGTTATAGAAATTTCTCTCCTTTTTTGTCTTCTTGGAGAAGGAACCTGAAATTTTAAATTATACCCATGCTATATTTGTTGTTGTTATTGTTGTTTTGGTTGTTTATTCCTTTGTTGTGGCTGTCAATGTTATTATTTTTTTCTATGTTGTGGATGTTGGTGTGATTTCCATTTCTGTGTAGTAGAGGCTCTCTTTTTTATCCCTCTATTATGACTATTCTTGTTATGTTGTGCTAGAAATTTCTTTTATGCATATGTGATTATTTTTTCCAAATGATAAATTTGCTGCTTGATTCTTCTTTTAACCAAGTCGGCTATGCTTTTTGTAGTTTCTGACATATTAACTTTTGGGACTTATGAAGTAACATTCTCTCGAGCATCTTTGGATATCTGTTGAATATCTTTTTGGATTTTCATTTCAACTCTCCAGACCTGAAGCTTTCCCTAAAAAAGCTCTTTAATTTGGGATTCCTATTTTAAAGCAATTTCTTGATAAATTATCTTATGTTTATTTATGGAATCTGCAAGAATTTCCTTAATTGTAGGTAATAAAATATTGGGAATATAATAATTGGCTTGAGTAGCTAATTTGTCTATGTATTTTTTGAAATTATAGATATACAATTTAGCTATTTCCAAGAAAAAGTTTTCTGTGAGTGCCTCTGACTCATCAAAAAATTGTTTCTTAATATCTTCATTTGGAAGTTGAAGACGTGGTTTTCCATTCGTAGGCTATGGGGAATAATGAATTTACCCAAATTCTCTTCAAGTTGGGCTATCTTGGAATGTTATTTTTATACCTTTCTTCTTATAATCTTGAATTATTTGAACCATATTTCCAACAACTTGTCCAAAGACTCTGGTCATGGAGTAACACCACACATTGCATCGATTCCATATATGAAGATCCTTCTATCCCGTGTAGAAGGAACTCTTCCATTTTGATCAAAAATATTTATTTCTATTAGACCTTTGCAAAACTCTTCCATTTTATTTGTTCTAAAGACTCGCTCTTCAAACTCCCAAATTTGCTACCGTGAACCCTCTTACTGTAGATGCTTGTGAGGAAGACGAATAGGCGAACTAGGGGGAATATCAAGAACTATGGAAGAGGATTCAAAATCTGAAGGGTCAATAACTAGTAGAGCAACGTGCACCATTAATGGGTAAAATCATTAATGAAAAATGAAACATGGCATAGAAGTACTAAAAAAATGTAAACTAGTTTTTGATTCACCAGATCGCTTACACGCAAGTTAAGAGCATACTACCAGTGTTGGAGGCTTTCTAGTTCACAAGATCGCACTACGTGGAAAGTGAAGAGCATAATACCAAAAATAAAAATGTGGTAAAAAATAGAAGGAAAATATTAAACTTTATAAAAAAACATGAGTTAATAAAGGAACAAAAGACATGAGATTGAATTTTATTCTATAAAAATAAGTAATACAACATCAAAACTCTGAACGTGTTTTGATCTATAGGTCTCATCAGCAGATTAAGATTAAAATAGGTACAACCTCTATTTATAAAGACCTAAATCTAGGGTAGAGCTAAATATTAATGCATGTGGGATAAAAACACCCAAGAATTATTACAAACTATAGGTTTATAGACCAAGACGATGAAAAGAAGAGAAGTCCCAAGCTCAACCCCCCCAAAAAAAAAACACCCACCCAAAAAAGAGAAGAAACACATTAAAAAATATGAAAATACAAGGTGGGAAAGAGTCCCTCAAACAATTTTATTTTTACAAATATAATATCGAAGAGGTTTTTGGTTCCTTAAAAAAATGATACCTCGAGGAATGTGCTTGAGCTCTTTATCTTTTCTCCATTTTTCAAACATTGGAGAAATAATATTTGTGTCGATTTGAAGATCTCTGATAAAATTGCAGTTATCTAGATTCAAAATAAGAGGAACTATTTTTATTTTGGATACATGTATGCGTGTTTCTCGCTCTAAAACTTTGGCCAAAAGTGAAGGATTGCCATCAAATTTAACTAAAGGTAAGAGAAAATTAATTTGATATTCCCTAGCTCTGATTTTGTTAAAAAATATTTTTTAACAGAAATAAGTCCATCCCTAGAGCTTTCTCTAACTAGAAATATTTTGAGTTCACTCATGATAAAGGCCTTATTATGATGAACTGTATGATGGGAGGAAGCAAGGATGTATTGATAGTCATTCATCAGCTTTTGAAATAATCTGGTGCAAAGAATTCTAGTCTGAGTAAAATCATG
>JAQPPZ010001113.1:1800000-1979848 GCA_028583015.1 Wollemia nobilis | reverse complement strand
CACATTGAAGACCCAATGTCTTCAAAACCAAATAATGTAATACAAGGGGGTGTTGGAAAATATGGCTATTACATCATTTGGTTATTTTCTAATGTACCCTCATGGGTGCATATTTAGTTTAGGATTATATTAGGAGTTATTGCTTTATTAGTGTAATAGAATAAATGCAGAAGTGTTAGAATGTGCAATGATGTAAATGTGCATGTAGTCCACATGTACATGAGTCTTAGGGTTGAGTGAGAGGCAAGTAACCTATATTTCTATATAAAGGACTCATTGTGAGTTATTGTGTGTGATAAAGAGTAACACAAAGGTGTGAGTAGTAGTAGTCACAATGTAGCTCCATTTTGTTATCATGGAGGATTTGCAAACTCCATGACTATATGATCATTTCTAGAGCATTGTATCAAGTTTTCTAAAATATTTTCATGCATGATTATTTGTTATTATCATCATTGTATCATTGCATGTTTATTTCTATATTTGTGAATGCATTTACTTTATGTTTAAGGCTCCAAAATCTAATACATTCCTCCAAGAATATGCCATATATTTTGTAACTATCCTATTATGCCCATTGAATTTTAATAAAAATTGGAGCAAACCACCTTTTTTCAAAATATTTCTAACATTATCATCACATTTAGTGAGCTTGGGTCTAATACTATGCCTTCCTTCTTTCAAAAATCCTAAATTAGAATTCTACAACTACTTACCAAACCAACCAAGATTTTGATGGAGATATCCCCAACCACTTCTAGAAAATTAGAGGTTCCCATGTGAGAACTTTAATCATTTACTATTGTTGAAACTAGATTATATTATAATAGTGATATCAAATCCAAATTGTAAGTTCTTGGTGAGAGATATGTGGGAGTTCCAAGGAGAAAGCACCATGATAAGCAAGAACCCAATTTGTTGATAGATGTTCTTGGAAGAAGTTGCAGTCATAAGCATAAGAATTTTGAGTTATATTGTTTTTAGAGAGCAATGCTAAAAGCACCCAATATTTTTAGGGCTAAATAGTATGACCAAGTCTAGAGAAGGATGTTAAAGAAGATCATGGTAAAGGAGAAGACGATCTGAAGCAAAGTAAGTAGAGCTACGATGAAGAAAAGAAACTAGTCATGAGATGAGAGAAATAAAGGTGAGAAAGAGACATTGAGGAGAAAGAGCAATGAAGAAAGCAACCGATTGATGAACACTAAAGAATATTTATAGTTGCTAGAGAAAATTGCTAGAATATTAAAATTGGATAATTTTATAGAATTAGATGCAAGAAGGCCCAAGAAGGGAGGAGACCCTACAAAAAAAAACCCAAAATATTTATGGTCCAAAATGCACATTGTAGAAGAAGTAACGTCCATAACACGTGTTCAAAGAAAGTATTGAAAGAAAAAATTGATAGAGATATAAAAATTTAGAACAAACAAAGTTCCTTTGAATTTGAAATAGGATGAAATAAAGGTGAAGGTAAAAATATTAAATTTATTAAATGTGCAGACATTGCATTGATTTATGGTTGGTTCCTATTGAGATTTATTTTTATTGAAAGGTTGAGAAGTTGATTCATATTTGATAAAAGACAATAGAGAAATTAAATTAGAAATATCACATGTTTTACGAGATATATTTTGTGGATAAGTATTATTAAGGGAATATTTCAAAGAATCTTGCTAGAAAGGAGCAGAAGGACTAATTCAAGAAATAAAAAGCGGATGAATTGTTGAGCACACCTTATAAGGTATGGAATATTTTTTTCTCCATTTATATTCATTTGAATATTGAAGCAAAATAATTAGGGAGACAAAAGGAATTCATAAGGATTGTTTTGATTAAAAAAAAAGACGCAAAGAAAAGATTGTGAAGAAATTCAAAACTGAAATTTAAAAAAAGGAAGACAAAGACAATAAAAAATCATAAAAGAAAGAAAGAATTATTGAAGAAAGAAATTTTTTGAAAAATTAATTAGGGAGTTAAAATGCTTTTTACTTGATAATTCAGATTATTTTTCAAACTTCCCCTCATCCAAGCAAATTGCAAAAGAAATTCAATCAATTTTTTTAAAGAAATTCAAAAATAATTTTTAGTAATTCAACTTGTGAGAAACAATTTTTAAATATCATGGCAAATACAAAAATCCTCCTCTCAGAATCTCAATTACTAAAAGGACCAAACTTCACTCTTGGAAAAATATGATGAAAGCAATACTTATCATTGAAAAACTTTGGAAAATAGTAACTAGAGATAAAAACATTCCAAAATATGTCATAGGTAGACAGAAGAAGATGCAAAATCACTTATGCTAATAAAATTTGGGCTATCAGAGGAATTACAAGCACATATAAGTGAGGTTGAGACTTCAAAAGATGCTTGGGATAAACTGTGCACTATATTTGAGGGAAATAATGAAGCCACTATTTTACACTTTTAATCACAATTGTATTCATAAAGAGTTCAAAATTGTGAAAACATAGAACATTTTTCTTAGAAGTATAGTTGATTTGAAATCAAAGCTATAAACAATGGGAGGGAATGTAGATGAAAATTTTCTTGTCCAAGTTACATGTAGAGTGCTTCTAAATCATTTAAAACATTAGTCACCTCTCTAAGAGTCAAATAGAAAAATGTTATTTGATGAATTGGTTAATATTCTATAGGAATATGAAATAGAAAACCACGTAAGACATGAAATGACTAGCAATGCTTTCATTTCAAAAAAAATGAACACTTCTACTTTATCATCATAGAATGAACCTGAATGGAAAAATTATATTATCATTTATATCATAAAGAATGACACATCACTAGATTTTTCAAATAGAATTCACTCAATACATAGAATCCAATGCATAGACCTTTTCAAAAATATCAACAAAGACAATATCAATCAAGCCAAAACTGATACACATGAACACAACAAAAAAATCCAAATTGAAAAAATAAAAGACACATGGTTAAATAAGTACAATAAATAGAGTATAATGATGAGTAAGAACATGAATCAAATCACAAGTTACTTATATAAAAAATAATTATGAAGATATCTACCTTTGAGAGTATAAATCATAAAACAAATGAAAATTATAATATAAGTACTATATTAGTAGATGCATGGTGTGAAACAATCAATATTTGTGATGGTCATGATGAAAGTCATATTGCTAGAGTTAATGATAATGGCAATTCATTTTTTGAATTCAAATATTATTGGTGATGACAAATAGCACTAGATGGAATTCTTCAAAGGATTATTATGATAGTTTTATAAATGTTTATGAATTTATAATAGAACCAAAAAAAGGAATGTTTACACTAGTAACATTGAGAGAAAGACACAATTTATTAAAAGGAAACAAGGAAAAGAAACAATTGTAACATATATGGATTAAAAAAAAAGGTTGGAGTCTCCATAATTATAAAATTTACGAAGAAAATAACCAGTCTCAAAAATTTTGTCAAGAAAAGAAAAGTAAAATAGATGTGCGCTATGGATGGATTAACATAATAGAACAAAATAGAATTATAAAAATGTTAAAATGTTTCTACAAAATAAAAAGAGCTTGATAAGCATAGATACATTCATAAATAATCCTACAATGATTATGCTTGCAAGTAAACTAACACTTAAACATGTAGGAAAGAAAGAATATGCAATTGATCGAGGAATAGAAAAGATAAAATAAAAAAAGGTCAAGAACCAAAGAATATAGAATCAATGCTAGAACAAGAGCTAAAAAGAATGCAAGATCCAAAGTCATTGCTAGAATCAGAGCTTGAAGATCGAAGCCAAAATCAAATATTGAAATTATACCAAATAATATAAAACAATGGGGGGTGTTAGAGTTTATTACATTATTTGGCATCTTAGAAGTACTTTGTAAATATTTGGTGTTAAGGAGTCTTGTAATTACTTGTAATTTAGTAATCATTAGAGGTTTGTCATTATCAGGGAGTCAATAACATATTTCTCCTATGATAAGTATAAAGAGTTATATATCCCATGATTTTGAGGAGATGAAGAGTTATTTAAAGTTGAAATATCAAGAGTCTTTGTAAAGGCTATTAATAAGGATAGCTTGTGAAGAAAATGTAACAAGAATACATCATTTGTATTGGAATACTTTATTTGTAATACATGATAATATAGTGAGTTTTTTATATGCTTGAATACTTATGTATCTTATTTTTTATATATTGTGTGAGAACTTTGATCATTTAATATTGTTGAATGCTAACATATTCCTAATACTAATGTCGACAATTTTATTATTAGAATATGTGATTCATCTTCTAATTAAGGAGGAACTAATAGACTCCTAGGATCTCTAGGCCCATGAGGTCTAGGGACATTCAATATTAATTAGATGACTAAGAAATGAAAATATTAGTTATTTGGGAAAAATATCCTCTAAACAAAAGTTATTCTAAATTATATAGTGATAGGGACCATATTGAGCAGGATTGTGGGGAACGTCTTCTGCCACACAATCACTTTTATTGATGACCAACTCTGGATAATATAAGGTTAGAAAATTGATACTAGTAATATGTGTGAATTAATGGTAGTTAAGACCTAAGGAAAGCCAAGGATCCTTATCGTCTTCCTCATACCAACTCAACCCATTTATCAAAATGATGTCATCATAAGACTCCTAAAATAAAATATTTGCTTCATCATCATCATCAGATGAAAATGAAATGGGAAGAGGCTCACTACAACTAGGGATGTACCTTATCTTGCAATGACTCAGCCAAGCTTCAGCCTCTAAAAGCTCTTTATTTCCTTCTTATAAAGGCCTAGGCCTTTCCCTTTATATCCCATGTTACAAAGCATCTATTTTGGTATGGGCTACAAGTCTAACAAATAGGATGAAGTATTTTGCATTTTGATTGAGTAAGGATTACTACCATATATTTGCTTATTGTTAGCACTACCAACATAATAAAGGAAATAATTCCTTTTTGGACCATTTAACCATTCTTAGAAGGAAATCCCTTGGTTTTAGAGGAGGGAGCTTGGTAGATCAAAAATTGGTTGGTTATTAATGTTGATTAGTATTATTAAGATTAATTTGATTAACATTTTAGGTTTTAGATTGATTATTATTTTGATCTTCTAATTGGCCATTATTTATTTGAATGTTGATGTTCATATCATTTATTAGGTTTATTATATTGAGGATTTAAAGTTAGGGATCTTAAATTAACGTTAATAGAAGGTCAAGAAGAAGAAGCTGATGAATATGGATTGAGGGAATAACAAAGATAAGCTTTAGGATTCTCAAACTAGATTGCTTGAAAATAAGAAAAGGGTTTGAGGTCAAGTGGAATATGATAAGTCTTGCCTTGATATTCCTATTTGATACATTGATAAAACATAGAAGAGATGATTTTTATCACATGGATCTAAGTCCTACCAAGAAGAATTTTGTAGGTCAATTCACAAGGCATGATATAAAAAAAGGTGTTAAGGGTGTGGGATCCAACCTTTAGAGGTAATACTATGGTGTAACTAGCCATCCACTCCTCATTTTAAAATGCCTAGATGACAAGATAATATTTCTCTAAATCTTGTTGAATTAGCCTAAAATTTCTAATGAATTTTAATAGCCATAAGGGATGAACCATTATTGACAAGGATTCGCTTAATAATAGTATCCCTAATATAGCCTATGATGTATAGAAGGAGCTCTTTGACCATATATTTGGATGGAATATCATCCTCATGGGATTATATTATAAATTTATTGACCCCAAGGGACCCTACTATGTTAGTAAGGTCATTAGGATTTAGATCTTGTGGGATAACTTTTTCGCTCAAGAGTTTGAATAGAATTTTTCTATGTTAAAGAGGGTTTAAGGAGTTTGAGAAGAGAGATTTTATCTCACATGTTCTTGATTTGTTGATGAAGATCAAAATTACCTTTATTTTTTATTATAATATTGTATGAGAAATAGCGGTCCTCTAAAGGAAGAAGTTCATTTTGAATGAAGAACCAAATGATATCTATGTGATTGATCAAATGATTTATTTTTATATTGTTGCCTTATAACAACACCAATAGAATTGGAGTGGATTGTTACTACCATGTTTTCATTTGGATGTGGAATGACCTTGTATTGGATATTTTTTATTGCCTTTTGATCATGATTAGGCAGTGGACCTTGAAAGATCCCAAGATCTTGGTTAGAAGAAGATTGGGCCTTGCAGTTACTAAAGACAATATTACTATCCTCGATCTTTCATATTGAATGAGGTTTCTAAGGTTTCTAATGATCCTTAGGGTAGATACAAGGTGTTTTCTCCCTTTTTGGATCTATGGGCTTGATGGACGAGAAATCTACCATTTTAGCATCAAGAAGCTAGTCAAGGATATTTATGGGAGGTTTATCCAATTGGGTGAACTTCCTCTTAGGTTTTGATTGTTGGTAGTTTTCTATAACAAGTTTTTGAAGGTTTGTCATAACATTCATGTTGTTGGCATGATGTGAGTTAGTGACTCCATCATCTAAAATGTGCTTATTCTTATAATACCCCTTTGGGTGGGAGGAATATTTCTCTTCCTTATTAGTGGCTTTGGCTTTTAGGTGACCTCTTTAAAGGAGGAAATTTTATACTCTTTTAGTCATATGTACAACATCCTCAAAAGTAGACACAATGGTTATCTTTATATAGAAGGACAATTGCTCATGGAGGTTTCCTATAAAGATATCTAGGAGGTATCTTTGTGGGGGAGTGTATTGAAGTCTCCCCACTAAGGCTCATCACCTAGCTAGGAAGTCTTCAAAGTTCTCATACTAGCTAGGGAGTGTATTGTTTTAGCTTATAAAGGTCATTAGTCATAAAAGTTTCCTCAATATAGACTAAAAACTATTGGACAAACATTTCAACAAGGTCATTGAAATTTTTGAGGGTATGATTTGGTATTCAGTAATACCTTTCTAAGGCAAGATAGTTCAAAAAGCCTAATATGGTTAATGGAGTCCTCATTCACCTTATACATATGAAAATCGAGTGATTTAAAATTTGGATAAAAAGGATGACTATCTACAATACATTTGAGGGGTTGGTTACAAAATTCCTCATAAGAGTACTAGATTGAGGCCATTTGCTATTTTAGTTGCTTCATTTGTAAGGTGAAGGTTTGGATTTAAGAAGAAATGGGATTTTATGGCATATGGGGTATATATTGTTGGATGAGAGGACTTTGATAGTTGATAAAAGGACCATATTGGGACATTAGGGCATATGATGTCAAAGTAGGCATTGTATGAATCATTTCCAATTTATTAAAAATAAAAATATTTGATGATGTGAGATTTGAGATGGTAGGAGTGAGGTTTTGACAAAAACCTACATTCATGGTTGGGGTTGGAGGGAAGTTATTGAGATAATATTGAGAAATCATAGCACTAGGAAGCACATATAAATTAAAGATATAACTTGTGCTCACTGATTGAGATGCAAGACAACTCACATTGACCCACAATAATTCATAAAGAAGAGGTAGGGCAAGGTGATGTCCCAAATATTATGGGGGATTTTATGCTCCAACATCCATAAAATTTGTAAAAATTGAAGGATTAGAAGCGACTTGATTTGGGATTGATGCATTAAGGTTAATATTTACGGATCCATAATATCGATCCACTTGATTAGAAGTTAAAGGGTTAGAGTTAGGCTCTTGAGGGAAGTCCAAAAGACCTCACATAAGTAGTTAAGGGGTTGCTACTCTCTTTTATGATGCTTTCTATGACATCCTTCTATCTATGCAAGAAAGTGACCATGTGATCAAAATATTTAGAGATTATCCTCCCTTGATCATCATGGAGAGGGGAAAAATAACTAAAGGGAGGGGCTCCTTCATCTTCCTCCTCAAAAATTGGATTTTCAAAGTTGGACTAGTTCTCTTGGCTATTATCCAAAGGTTTTGAGTTAAGGGCTAGTTGGTGAGCAACACTTATAGTCATGTAGCATCACTTAGCCATGGATTGGAGGGGTAAAGGAGGATTATATTTATTAATTTTATTTATAGAGTTGCTTAAAATAAGAAAGAGGAGATGTATTTTATATCCTTATCTTTCCTTCCCTTGATATGCCTATCCGACCTATATACTTTAAGGTCTCCTTATATATTATAGGTCCCTATATACCAAATCGCTTTCTATATAACCATAAATATGTGAGAGAGTTGATGTGTGGGATAACAATGGTACATGGAAGTGACCATTGGGTACATAGCCCAAGATGGCATGTGAGGGGTAAAAAGAACCCTCCTTATGGCTCCCACTAGTCCATCACATTATAATACTCAATAGGCTTAAAGTACGTGTGAGATTATATGTGGTAATCTAGAGGCCTAGGTTGATAATATACCCAATGTATCATATAGATTCATATTGTTGTTGCTTAGAGGACTGTGTAAAATCCTTAGTAGTACTAGCCTTTGGTTATGTTTTTATTATCTTCATTTTCCTGAAGTAGCATAAAATATTCTCCTTGCATTATAAATGAAAGTAGTATAGTGTATTTATCGCACTTTAGGGTTTCAAGAGAAACACAATAAATAAAAGAATATGGAGGACATCCAAGGAAATTTCAGGTTTCTAAGGTATTATAATAAAATAATTACTATGGAGGATCATCCTTGCACTTTAGGGTTTTTGGAACAACATGAAGAATGGATTCATGAGGTTGTTCCTTGCATTTTAGATTCTCTAAAGCAACATAAATCTTTAGAAGATAAGTCTCATTATGAAAAATATGTAAAAATACAAGAGATTGATAAATATGAAAGTGGTGATGAGAATGGAAAAAGGAAAGTAAGACCATCAAAGCATGAACAAAGAGAAAAATAAACTCAAAGGGATAGTGATTTGGGAATCTAAATAAAAATATCATAGGTGTTAACAAGAAGTGAGGATAATAGTTGCAAGCTTACTACAATGGTAAGGGCTTTGGCCTCTCTTTGAGAGATCCAAGGTTCAAACCCCACTCAATATGAGGGGATTAGGACCCCTGATAAAAACTTGTGTAAACTCGTTGAAAAACAAGAAGTGGGGCTAAGCCCACTAATAAAAATAAAAAGCTATGATGATGAAAATGATATCATGGAATAGTAGGCATATGAATAAGACACCAAAATAAGAGTTATTAAGGAATTAATAAGTTGTTATGGTCCTGAGTTTATTTTAATGCAAGAAAAAAATTAAGTAGTGAGCAAGGTAAGGATGCTTTTAAAAATATGTTTAATATGGGCGATTATCTCGTAATTTCTTCTATAGGAGCTTCAGGTAGTATTGCAACAATATGGGACAAACACAAATAGGATGGATAATTTTTAGAAGCAAAAAATACATAGGATTTTGGACTATTTTAGAGGAAAGAGAAAAACATGAAAGTTGGGGTTATAAATATATATTATCCAACTATAATCACTCCTAGTAAAAATTGTTGGAAGGACCTTAGCATATTTTTTTCAAACACAATGGTGATTCATAATTGTGATCTATGGATTCTTGGGGATGATTTCAACATAGTTTTAATCTAGGATGATATAAATCAATGCAATATTTTGCTTCATCTGTATATTCAAATGGACTTTGGAATGTTAATCATTCAAATTTTCAATATACATGGGATAATAGACATATTGGAAATAATCATATAGTAGAAATATTGGATAAAATATTTCTATTCAACACATGGCTACAAAAGAGTGTAATTTTTTTAAAATATTTTATTATGAATAAGATCGAATTGCATACTTATGAGTTTGGCCTTAGGGGTAAAGCTTGGGTGGAGATTATTCATAGATCAAGGAAAGAATTGGACAACAATGTTACTTAAAGAATATATAGGTTCTTTTGATGCAATAAAATTATTTAGGAAAAGAACCCTACCCAAAGGATTTTCAACATAGAACTTCATTTTATATAGTTTGCAATTGATCAAGAAACATAATAGATGGTCAATAAAAGACGAGAATCATGCAAAATTTTGGCCTAATTCTTGGTTGAAACCATATCCTCTTATCTTTGGCTAGAAACAACGACCATTGACTTAAACATACCTAACTTGTAAATATCCAAAAATCAAAGACTATACTAACTTAATATTCTTTAAAATGAAATAGATTATTAACTTTTGTCCCCATAATTGTGGACTATGATAAATTGTTTCATTTTCTATTATATTGGATTGCAATCATTCTTTTCCATGGAGAAAAGAAAGGGAGTGACGCAAAGGTATTCAAGAGTATGATGGATGGATGAGATGATATTATGTTTAACATCCACATGGAAAGTTTGGAATCTTGATTGAAGCTTCACCTACTTTAGAAAAAAATATGGCCAATGGATTGGTATTAGAAATAAAAAGTTGGTGTAAACAATCTAAGTAAAAGCCACGAAAGGTGAAAGGTTACAATGTTTTAGGGAAGATAGTGATTCCTCTATAATTTTGTAGGGTTCTTTGCTCTCTCAATCAATATTAAGTTTAAATTGTATCCACTTTCATTTTAAACCTATAATATTAGGTTTAAAATTATATCCACTTTTGTCTCAATTTGTGCGACCAATGTATGATAAATTGTTTTTTAATTACTGTATGCATACTCACACACACACCCCATCCTAGGTTGAATTTGGTCTCTCAAATGAGAGGCCAAAATCATAATATTGTGAAAAACTTGCATTTGGGAGAGCCCTGCATGTAGCATTTGAATCATCAAAACCTTGTTCGTGCTACATTCCATATGCTCTGTTGGGTGTTGCATGTCATACCACACCATTTAAGGTTAGGAAATATTACTTGGGTCTTGTCACGAATTTGCATTAATGCCGCCTAGGGCGGTGTTCTATCCTATTTAAATTGGTGGCCACCCTAATGGCTAGCTCAGTTGCTACTGAGCCGACTGGGGAGAGCAATGGCACTAGGGAAGCACCCGAGAAAGTTTATCTCAAAAGTGTTTCACAAGGTAAGAGTACTATCCCTGTTGTTTCCATTCCCTTGCATGAGTTTCATAATGCTTGCAACTGGTTTGAGTCACATACCCTTGTCGGGTATTTCCTGGGTAGAATTCCCAATGATACCCTCATTAGGTCTTGGGTGCAACAAGTTTGGGGTCCGCATGGTGTGATAGTTGAGAATGTTCAGAATCTCACCAAGGGTTATTTCCTTTTTGCTTCCCTAATCCTGCTCAAGCTCAAAAAGTGTTAGCCAAAGGTCCTTGGATGGTGAGAAATTCCCTATTAATTTTACAATCTTACACTCGTGACTTCACAGCCAGTGACCAAGCTGAGTTGGAAGTTCCTGTGTGGATTGAGTTCTCGGGTTTACCTATCCCCTTTTGGGGTTTTTTGCAAATGCTCGCCTCTTCCCTCGGCAAGTTTGTATGTCTTGAGCCTGAACGGTTTTTCTCAGCTCGCCCTACCAAGCGGGCTTGTGTCAAAGTCGACCTCACCAAAGACCTGTCGAAATTCATAGATATCCAGATTGGTGATACCTCCATTAGGCAACCTGTAGCCTATATCAATTTACCGAATACTTGTTATCATTGCCAGTATGTTGCTCACAAGATTCGAGATTACCCACTGATGGAGTGGAAGTTCAAACAGACCCAACCCCCTTTGACTGCCCTGGTAGCTCAGTCTAACGGGGCCCAGGAATGCCAAGGTGACTGGAAAATGGTTACTACCCAAAAAAATCATGCTTCTAAGCACTCTGAGCAGGCCAATCCCTCTATGCAACCTACTCAGACCAGGCCCATTGATACCCAGGTTATGCAAGCCCCCACTAGCTCTATGTAGTCTTCTGAAGCCATCACGCCGATTGTCGTTAACATGCAACCCACCATGCAAGTTGTAGGGGTCTCGAATGCTACTCTGACCGCCCCTGTAGTTACTCAGCCACCACCTTTTTTAGCTTCTCTTTGGTCTGGCCCTACATTCACCTCGATTGTTGTGGAGGCTCATCCCACTACCATGCCAACTTTTTCATCGATGGCGCCCACATACTCCACGGCTGCGGAGGAACAAGCTTTTAAAGTTCATCATTCTCGAAGCCCCTCGAGGGACAACTTGGGCCTGAGCTTTGACAAGCGTCGCCAGCACGATGAGTTTGTTCTCCAAATATCCTCGGGTGAGGGTAATTTTAGTGGAGGTGCTAATTCCTTCAGTTCACTTCGGGGCCTAGGTGATTCAGAGGATGTCATGGATATTATGAATCCTGACAAGTCCTCATGATTTTTTTCTCATGGAACGTGCGAGGACTGATGGATCCAATCCATAAATACCTGGTCCAAAGCGAGCTAGTGAACGCTGCTCATTTGCATGGAGCTTTTGACTTTCTATGTCTACAAGAAGTTAAGATAAGTGATTTCAATATGTAGTGTGTTTGTAATTTTCTTAGTCCACGTAGCATGTTTTATTCTACCAAGCATTTTCCTGGGAAAGGAGGAGTTGTCACTATCTTGGTGCCCAAGTGGCAGCCACATGTGGTGACTTGGGGTGTTGACCCATCCCACCAAGTTGTTTGGATTTTACTTGAGATTAGAGGGAAGTCATTTGGGGTGGTCAACATTTATGCCTCTAATGATGCTTCGATTAGGAGCTCTCTTTGGCGATGGCTAGCTTTCTCTCTACCTCTAGCCACTTGGGTTTTTTGTGGTGATTTCAACATGGTAGAAAAGGATTCGGATAAAATCAGTCACTCTCCAAGACGTTGGTGCTCTAGCGAATGGGAGGCCTAGTTTTTTATGAAAAATAAGTTGTATTTATTTGATCCGAACTCCTGCTTTACATCCTCTGATTTTCCTTGGGAGCTCTGGTTTACTTGGTCGAACTTCCAAGCTGAGTCAGCCAGGGTCCTCGAGAGGTTAGATTGAGCGATGGTCTCTGAAAGTGATTCCTTTTATTTTTCTCATTTCAAGCCCTCGACCCCTTTTGTCACAGCCTTGCCCGACACTACTCTTTCAGACCACACCCCCATTTTGTTTGTTATCGACATGCAACATACACAGCCCAAAGTTCACTCCTCTCAGTTCTACTTTAATGTTTCCTTTTTGCATAGTCTAGCCATGAAGGCCCATATCTTTCGAATCTGGAACTTGCTCCCTCGATCGCAGGGCTCTCTGGGCTGGATTAATTGGTGGAACTCTGCTATCCAATGCACCACCAAAATACTATGTATTTTAGGGGTGGACATTGCAAAATGCAGAAGACAAGCTAATTCAGCTTTGAAAGAAGAGCTCCATAAAGCTTGTCTCAAGCTTGAGAATTCTCCATATAATATAAATCTTCAGTCTCATGTTGCAGCCTTGAGGCATGAACTTAAGAAAGAGGAATTGTATGAAGCTAAGGGAGCTCAGCTTTGAGCTCGCCTACATTGGCTTCAAATTGGAGATAGAGTCTCTAAGGAATTCTTCAAAAGGCTTCGACCTCCTGCTCAACATTCTCAATTCCATGCCATTCAAATGGAAGCAGGGAGGTTCACTGCACTTTCGGATATCATTAAGGCTTTTGTTCATCATTATCAGGGAGTTTTTGCTTCTCAACCTCTTAATGATGAGCGTCAACAAGCATTAGATGAATGTTGTTTTGTTGTTCCCTATAAGCTTTCTCCCGCTCAAGTGGAGTTGTGTGATACACCTTTATCCTTAGAGGATCTTAAGGAAGCTTTGTCCCTCATGGCCAATGATAAAGCCCCTGGATTAGATGGCTTTCCTTGCAAATTCTACAAGGAATTTTGGGACATGCTAGGTCCATATTTGCACAAAGTTTACCTGGAAGCCATACAATGTGGAACTCTAGGAGCCATCATCAACAAAGGGAATGTTAAGTTCATTCCTAAATCTGGTGATCCTAAACTATTTACCAGTTGGAGGCCTATCACCCTTTTGAATGTGAGCTACAAGATTATTGCTAAAGTTGTTGCTCGTAAGCTTCGGCCTCTTCTGCCTCTGATAGTCAGACCTGAACAAACTGGGTTTGTTCAAGGAAGATATATTTTAGATAATGTGCTTGCAGTTTGGGAAGGTATGGAATGGGCCCGCTCCTCAGGACAAAATGCTTTATTTATTAAAATTGATTTTGAAAAAGCATATGATAAAATGGAATGGTATTTCATTACCTCTATGCTTCAAGCATTGGGCTTTGGTTAGTTTTTCATCAACATAATTCGCATGCTTTTTCAAGATGCCTCTGCTACTCTTACCTTGAACAATTGTCAATCGAAATCCATTCAACTAGGTCGGTCTGTTCGGTAGGGTTGTCCTCTCGCCCCCTCACTTTATATTCTTGCTGTTGAAGCTTTTGGCTACCTTTTGGCACATAAGGTTTCTCAAGGGAGCCTTAGAGGCATCTCACTCCCCAATTCTAGCCTTCAGCTGGTTAATGGTCACTTTGTCGATGATTCCTTTTTGACTATTCAAGAAGATGAGCAGTCCCTATCCTCAACCATTTACTATTTGAAAGTATTTTGTAAGGCCTCTGGTTCTAGCATTCAGTGGAGGAAAACCTCCTGCTATAGATCTTCCCCTGATCCAATACCTGATTGGCTCGACCATTATCAATGGGGATGGATCCAACCAGGTGAAGTATTTAAATTTTTGGGGATCCCTTTTGCTTTTCTTGGCTCTTCTGCACAACTTTGGCAACATGTTACTCAAAAGGTTGAGAAGAAGTTAGCCTACTGGTCATCAAAAAAACTTTCTTTGGTAGGAAAGTTTCAAATTTGTTCTAAGGTTTTGGCTACCACTCATGTTTATTATTCTTCCTGTTGGGTGCCCTCCAAGGCTTGTTATAAGAAACTGGATAAGCTCTTACGAGACTTCCTATGGGTAAAATATGTTATGAAAAGAGGCTTTCATAGGGTGGCATGGGAGGTGTGTTGCCTACCCAAATCCTGTGGAGGTATGGGCCTTTTTGATTGCCAAAGACAAGGTTTTTCTTTATGTGCTAAATGGATTACTCGATCCCTCACAGGTAATGAGCACTGGAAAATTCTCATTCGACATTGCTTGTCTTATGGCTTACCCTATGGCAAAAATTTTTGGAAGGGGTTGAGCCTTCAGACTATTCTTACTGCCCCTGTTCCTATAAAAATTTAGGGTTCCTTTGTTATCAAGAGTATTTGGAAAGCCTGGGAGGTGCTTAAACCCTGGCTATGCTGGAAAGGAAAGGATCAAAATTCAGGGGCCTCTCTTCAGGACATGAATGTCTGGTGGTCTCCTACTATTTCATGGCAAGGTATGTCGTTGGCTCAAGTTCAATGGGTCAGAGCTCAACGTTTTTATAGGAAAGGAATTGCATCTCTGAAGGATTTTTTCTCGTGTCAAACCAGGAGTTGGATACCCTGGGATATTTTTAGGTATACTTACAGTCTCAGAAATGAGGATAAATAGACCTATGATGTTGTCATAGATAATATTCCTTTCTCCCTTTGGAGCAAGTTACATAAGAGGTTCCAAAAGCCTTGGTGGTCCGATTGGTGTTGGCCTAAGAAGGTCCCTCTAATTTAGTACAAAGCCCAGCTTGGGTATAACTGGCTTACTCCTCAGGTCCCCATGTCACATAGGTTGAATGTTAAATGGGATTTGGTCTCCTCACCCTCAAGGTGGAGTTTACGTTTTTCCCAAGTTTGGGCTTCATATATTGAGCCTAAACAAAGTTTTTTTGTTTGGAGTCTTATTCACCAAGGACTTCCTCTAGGAAATAGACTTAAGCAACTAGGTGTTCAAAACCCTACCTATCCTTTTTGTGGTGAACCTGAGGATGTGTTGCATATTTTTTGGCAATGTCGATGGGCTTCTCTTGCTTGGAAATGGCTCCTAGAATTCTTTCAACCTTTCATGCGGAGTCCCTTCTTATGGCCTCACGCTCTTCTAGGGGACCCCATTGATTTTTCTGACAATATTGAACTAGTGTGGAATGTTTTTCGTATCAGTACTCTCTTCCATTTGTGGAAAACTAGGAGCAAGGTGATTTTTACATAGCTTGACTCCACTCTGATGTTTTCTTTCACTGACAAGTATGCTATTTTTTATGACTATTGGATGCAAATTTTTGTACAGGTGGACAAGGTGAACGTTGAGCTGCAACACCTTTGTGCTCTGATGGATCATTGGGGTAATACCCCATGCACGGTTAGTCGTGTCCCTCCCAATTCCTCGAGAAGCTCCTCCAGGTCCCATTCTCGGCCCCATCGAGGTTCCCGATGCTTCACCCATTCTTCGACGGATAGACACTGGTCCCAACCCTCTCAGTGTCGTAGATGCCTGGATGATGGAGTTGGTCCTTCCTCCCGCCAGAACTTTGGGTGGGATGTTCGGCCCATCGCTTCTGAGCCAGTTGTTGGGTGGGGTGACACTGCTACTACTTCGATTGTTGTTCGTCATACCGATGCACCTACCGCTCCTCAACAGACTCTGGTTGGCGGTAATGCAGAAGAAGGATGGAATGCCCCAGTCTCTTTGGATGGAGGTTGGTAGTATGTCAACGAGGAAGATAACTTTCATCCCGCTCCTTGATCTTTGTTTAATGATTATGTCTTGGGATGTCTGTGTAATGATTGCTCGCGACGACGTGTAGTAATGTTTTTTGGACTCTGTTTTTTATGGGGAGGTGTGATTTCCTCCACCTAGCGGCTTTTATGGTTTGTGGGGTGTGCTAATTCCACCCGCCCTTTTTTGTATGATTAATCTTAATTAATATAAGGTTTTTTCATTCAAAAAATCATAACATTGTTATGTTCCATAACAACAAACCTAAGTAATTGACTCGTAGAAGTCTTTACTAGTGTGGCTCTCCATGCTATTCTAACCTTATAATATAAAAAAATTAATTAATTTTTTTATTACATAGGAGAGTTGGTTATAGCCACTGTTTTTAGTAATTGTCAAGCGCAGGGTTCAAACCACAAGAACTGCTCCCAATAAATCTATCTGTCTTGTTCTTGTTGACTGAGTGTGAGATGGGAACCATTGGTCGCTTGAGGTTCGTACTATCGTCATTGGTTTGACACATACTCAAAGGATTCAGAGCAGACTACTACCTTTGCAAAGGGTTGGTTTCCCCCCAAGGTTTGAACCTAGATCTCTTCTTAAAACCTTATGTTAAGGAAAATTGTTCCTCGTATCCCCTAGGGGCCAGGACTTTTCGTTCCACGGGGCTTGTCCCATCCGGGTATACCCCTCAGGCTAGCCAAGTGTTTTTTTTGTATTCGACACAAGCGACCAGGCTTGAACCTTGGACCTCCTTCCGAGGATCGAGGGAACTTGCCAGTAAGGTACCTGGTGTGGAATTTTTTTATATTGTGGTTAGTGTGATAAACCCCTATGACCAATGCATAGGGCTGAGCAGTCCCCTCCCAACCATGACCCCTCGTAAGGCCGAGAGCTACACTTGTCAATAGGGAAATAACACAACCATTTAGGTATCAACAAGGTGGGTACAGGGGAATGGAGCCTTGTTGGCCTCTACTAGCACATAGGACATTCTCAGTTGTACCTTGTATTTGCAAGGTGGACACATGAAAAATGAAACCTAGGTCTGTCTTTATCAGCACCCAAGACTTTCACCACCTGCACTACACAACCAGATTATTAATTAAAAAAATTAATTACATATAAATAATACATTTATGTTTGATTCTTTCTTATAAAAGTTAGTTGATTTTTCTATCATAACTTTTTATAATATTTATATTTATAAATTATATATATAATAATTTTTTATTTATTTTTTAATATTAAGAAATGTGGTTTTTGACCAGGAATCCCCCAACCTGTTACAACAACTCTACCAAAGAGACACACAGCCACCCCCTCACACTCACCCAAGCCACGGTTTAAACCTTGGACCTCCCGAAGAAGAGCCAAAGCCCAAACCGTTGCATTGCACCCCGGGTGAAATTATATATATAACTTTTAATATATATATTTTTTATAAATATTATTTTAAAATATAAAATTAATGTTGAGAGGAGGGACAGCTCAAGGGTTTGTGCTTTGACTCTTCTTTAGGAGCTCCAAGATTCAAACCACAACGTAGGTAATGTATGAGAGGGTGAATATGTGTATGTCTAATTATACATAACAAAAATATAAAATTATTATAATTATTAATTTATAAAATATTAAATATAATAAAATTAAATTATTTTATTAAATATAATTTTAATTGTTTAAAGTATAATATTTCATCCTATTAAATTAAAACCCAACACCTAAAAACCTTAACATTTTGTGTACAGGTTTGCAGAGTAAAGGATGCGAAGTGAAAATTAAAACAAGATAGGTTTTGCACCTTCGATGTAGGAGTACAAATGCTGCCCTCCTTCCATCTCTTCGCTTTGGATTATTTATGGTCCCTCCCCCTTTTGGTTTGTTCGCCCCGCCCCTTTCCTCCGTTCCGGGTTTTTTTTGGTTTTTTTGGGGCTTCTTCTCCTCCTCGATTTGTTGCGGATGGAGGGAGGGAACCGAATAAGGGGGAGGGGGGGGTTTGTTTGGTGTGGTTTGTTGGGGTTATAAAAAGGGAAAAAGGGTTTGGTTAAGTTCTTGAGGGGGGGGGATGGGTTGGTTAAATCTTTTTGAAGCTGAAGACGTAGTGATAGATAAGAGCTTCGAAATGAATTCAAAATGGGATGGGGGCGGGTGTGGTTGTGGTGGGGGGGGGGGGGGGGGGGGTGTGTGGGTGGTGGTGAAGGGGGTGTTGGGGGGGGTGTGGGGGGGTATTTGTGGGGGGGGGGGGGGGAAAGGGGGAGTGTTAAATCCAGGAATGAAAGAAAATATTGTGGACACAATAAAAAATAGCACTAAAATGTGAGGGGGGGGGGGAGGAAGAAAATGACGACTGGTGTAGGGGGGGGGGTGATGTTTTTTGGGTCCCTTTGAAATTTTTTTTATGAATTAACGCAGCGGCCCTCCCCTCTGTTTTTCTTCTCTTCCCCCCCTTCTTCTCTTCTTCTATTGGTTGGTTGGTGTTGTTTTTTTTTTTGTTCCCGCTGTTTTTTTTTTTATTTTTGTTGTTTGTTTTGTTTTTGTCTTTTTTTTTTTCTTTTTTTGTTATTTTTTTTGTTTCTTGTGTTCTCCTTGTGTGGTGGTTTGTATCAACCTTTTTTTTTTGTGCCTTTCTCTAACTCTGTCTCTTATGGCTCTTCTCCTTTCTCTGCTCTTGTTGTGCTTGAAGTTTTTAGTACAATGAATCTTCACAGTAAATAATCTATTTTGAGTATGTGAAGCTTTAAGGCTGTGTTGAAATTTTTAATTTAATTATATTATTTGTTTTTTTTTTTTTTGTATTTTATGCTAGGGGTTAGAGCGCATCATCTATAATAATAGAGATAATGAGATTTATATATTTGTTTATTAGGGGAAAGAGGAGATGAGGGGAAAAGAGAGTTAGGGGGATATAAAAAAAGGGAAAAAAAGGAAGGGGGGGGAGAGGGGGAAGAGGGCAAAGAAATTAGCCCCAAAAAAACAACGCAGAGGAAAAAAAAAAGGAAGAAAAAAGATATGGAGAGGAAACGAGGGGGTTGGAGGCGGTCCCCGTCCCTGGTATTGCCCTTTGCCCCAAAGCGAAGCCCCCCCTCTCAAAAACCCCCTCTATTCTATCCCATTCTACACTCTATTTTATTACAATAGAGAGGGCAAAAACACATCTCCCCCCCAAAAAAGACAGCCCCCCTATAAAGACAGGCCTGGACTCAAAAGGTGGCAAGAGCTCGAACGGAAAAAAGGGAGAAAGGTTCTAATTTTGGTCAATCTAACTTATATAGACGAGGGGGGGAAGAAGAGGAGAGGAGAGGGGAGAGGGAGAGAAGGAAAGAAGATGTGGGGGGGGGGCCGCTGCCTTCTTCTTTCAGGGATCCCCAATAAGGGAGGAATGGGGGAAAGGGGGGGTCATAAATGTGATGCCATTATAATCCCATAACAATTGTTTTTATAATCATGATTGGGGGGGGGGGCGGCACCCTTTGGGGGGGGGGGGGGGGGGGGGGGGGACTTGGATTGACAAATAGGGCAACAAGAGGCCGGTCGGACACGGAGAGAGAGAGGGGGGGGGGTAACGAAAGTCAGCCGGGGGGGGGGGGGGAGGAAGTCAAAAGGAGGTTCAAAATCTATTCTAGCGAGGGGATGCAAATTCATTTAGAAAGGGTTAGCCAAATCTTCCTGCCTTTTTCAGCTGTCAAATGCAGGAAAAAATTGTTAACTGCAGAGTTTCTTTTGTTTGTTTCTTTTTCCTAGCATGTAGAAATTGTACTTTTTTAAGAAAGAAATAAGGAGCGAGGATAGATATTAGGGGGTTTTGGGTTAAGAAAAGAGGAGTAAAAATGGAAAGGGAAACAAGGGATGATGGTATTAAAGTTTTGTCGACCTGCATTTTACACTCTAGCATTTTGTATACTGGAAGGGATGTACAGTATGCATTTTGCCTTTTATGTACAGCATGCATTTTGCCTTTTATTTTTGCTGGGTGTAAATTTTATTCACTTCCAGGTTTTGTGTACTTGTTCCCCTCTGTTGTGGGCCTTAAAATCTGTGTAAAAGTATATATGTGTCCAGTGGGAATTTTGTTGGGTTCTTCTTGTGCAGTACACTTGGAACATGGCCTTTATATTCACAGTGAAGCAAGCAAACCTTTGGATTTGACCAGATGCCTATGGCAATGAGTAATTGCAAACAGTAGCGATCATTTCTTTTATTTAGAATACGGATACCATTGTTTTTCCCTGCATCAAATGGTATACCACATAAGAGGGCTCAAAGGGGCATGCACATAAGTTGGGGTAGAAGAGGCACAAAGAATGTTTGGAGTAAGGAGACATTGGTGTGGATATCCTTCACAGATTGCAATGACAAAGTTGAAGTCACACGTTGCTTAGTGGTGGGACAACTTATAAAATGCTAGAAGGTGGCAAGGCAAGGAGAAGATCCAAACCTGGTTTAAGTTCTTAAAACATATTAAGACCAAATTTTATATCTTCTGATTATTATTAATCAAAATTTACATAGAAGAGTTTGTAATTTGACACAAAGGGAAATGCCAATGAAAGACTATACAGAACAATTTATGAAGCTGCAAATACAGTCTACATGAAGATGACTAGAGGGTCGTTGTTGTAGGAACTAGTTTTGAACAGCCTCAAGCAAAAAAGTAGCGTAAATAGTCAAATAAGTGCAAATGTGCACACATGTACATGAAAAGAAAATGTAAATGCAAACGAAATGCAATTTTGTAATGTAATGTTGTTTGACGTCAAGGGTGATGATGTCAGCATGGATAAACTAAAGTTCATAATGTATGGCAAATGTGTGTCGTTAGTATGTGCGAATGGAGGGCAAGTAGAGATGAGGTGTCTCGGGCGACAATTCTTGTTAACTACCAGCCCTCATAGATAAATAGGATACCCCCATTCAATTGTGTGGGTATTCCATCAATGAGGGTATTATCCATAGTAGTATCTATCACCATTGTATCATTTTTAGTCCAAAAGAGCACATTCGTAGTGTCTGTAACATTGCCATTGCAGATTTATATGTAATGAAAGTGTCATACAGGCAAAAGTAAAGCAATGACTATTCATCTTTCATATGTGTGATTGTGTACAATTTTTATGTGATGATATTGTTGCACTAGATAGATTCGTAGGATGTTCTTTCCAGGTTGTGTGCAGGTGTGAGACCAAAGTTGCAGTCTAAGGTGCCATTGAAGAGTGTCATATAAGAGGAGTTGTTGTACGAGGGAATGTTGATGAAGAGTATCGTACAAGCTTTATCGACGAAGGTTGTCGTTCAAGTGGAGTCACTACTATACAAGTGATTGTTGTTCAAGCAAATTGCTATCCAAGTGCTTGCCATATAAGTGAAATGTTGTACAAGTGGAAGATAGTGTTGACTGCAATCTTGGTTGGCTCTTGAGTCTGTCATATCAAATTTTTCCTCCAAACATTAGAGTACTCACCAGTGTGCTACTTTTGGCATTGTTGTCGTATGAAGTTTGAGCCAATACTGCATGAGTTTTGGAAACGTGAATGATAGATAATTTGTTGCAAAGATGTGGGAAATTTGGTTGTAGAAGAATTGAGAGCCAACCCATAAGGAGTCAAAGGATTGGTCAATAATGTCATGTTGCACAAGACAAAGATTCAAATGTTGATGAAGAAGCATTGCAATAGGGATTAATAGAACTTGAAGAACTGGAGGCATAATGTGTTTGGAATCCTCAAGTAGAGGATAGCTCAATAAAAGAAAGTGAAAGGTGGCATACATTATTTTTAACAATGGAGGAAGAAGCATAAGGTGATGCACATCGAGAAAACAAATATCAAGTTGAGGAGAATGTTCATACAAGTGGAGGCACCAACGTGGAGAGTGCACAAGGAGACGATGTGGAACAATTGGTAATGCCAGCATAAGTGCTGGGGAGAGTGCCTAGAGGTGCAAATATTAGTTGTCAAACATGAGGGCAACCAGGGGAGAGCATGCAAAGACTAGAGCCAATGCTCATATATTCATGAAGGAGATCGCAAAGTGCAAGTGCACTAGGAAGTGATCGAATATTATTTGCAAGTGAAGAATTGTTCAGTGAAGAAGATCAACCAACAATGACAAGTATAGCTACAACAAGAAGTGAACATAAGTGTCCATCATTTTGGGAGATGGAAAGGAAAACACAAAACACCATGTTGGCATGTGTGAGACAATATGACGAGCAAATGGCATTGACGATGAAGGGTCATGGCTTAGATTATTTTTGTTGACATTGTGAGAGATCACAATGGATTGGTACTTAAAAAGAGTAAATTCCTTCACAATGTAGGGTGACTTGAAGACTGGATTCAAAAAATAATTTAGGTTACTCCGTGATGAAACAAAAATCATCAAATAAATTTACTCCACAAAACAAAAAAAATAAAAAGATATCAATTCATATAATAGAAAACTAAAGAAACTACTTGACAAGATGGAAGTGAAACCAACAAATGGTTTTAGATGAATTGGTTCCTAGATGGATTACTGAAAATATATAAAAGAAGATGAAGGTAGTACCACTTGCTACCTACCAATAAGCTTTTGATAGAGCTCTCAATTTGGAGAGAAAAATGAAGCAAACAACAACATGAGTAAGTCACTATAGAGATGATGATTTAGACAGTGATCATGATGATTTGCATGTTTCCATCCAAGGCATGAGGAAGGACCTAAAAAGGATGATCAATGATATGAAAGGAAAAAATAAGGACATGTGGTGTTCTAACTGCAAGTTAGAGGGACACACAAATGTAAATTGTCCAAAAAATAAATTTTGTAACATTTGTGAAGTTGTGGGACATGAGGTTGTGGATTACCCATTTAACCTTAGAAGCATAATGCATCAAATCTAATAATGCAAAAGAAGAAGGAAGAGAAACCAGACACTTCTAAAAGTGGGCAAGAAGTAACAAGTGGCAGATATAAGAACAATAGCTGAGGAGGATGACAACCACAACAAGGGAATTAATCACAACATGGACATGATCGATTACAATACTATTCAAATGGGAGACCTATCATTCAATGTCAAAGATGCCAAGAGTGGGAGCACTTTGTCAAAAATTGCCAAAATTTTCTAGTGGTAGATATGCCAAAAAAAAAAATAATGGATTGATATGCTAATGGTGTAGACTAGGCAATCATAATGAGGCCAATTTCACGAAGAAAGCAAGTTTGAGCAACATGTGAAATGTCAATCCTATTGACATCAAATAGGCTCCAACAAACTGACAAAACAAAGATAAGCATGTGCTATTTGTAACATGAGTTGAGGAAAGGAAAGTTGAGAAATACTTAGAACATACCAAAAAAAAATGAGAGATGGTTGGAAACACACGACTTGGTAGAGGAAGAAACATGAAAGACAAATCAAGAGAGACTCCTCCAAGAGAAGAAGTTGAAGAAATCAATTTTAAGTGAAGAAATATAAAATTCAACACAATAGTTGACAACACAAGTGCTAAACACAAGTGTGAAAGTGAAGGTGTCCAACTTTACGCAATAGTAGACGAATTAACACATAAAATGAGAGTGGTTGAGCCATGATGCTAGCAAGAGACAACCAAAATAAGAAAGGATCAATTCATTGATCCAATGGTGTTGATGATTGATGTTGAAAATAAGTCAAATTTGATCCACATTGAGTTGCTAGACCATAAGTTGACACAAATGATATTTGATGGAGGATTGAGTGTGAACATATTACCAGAGAAGACTTGGAGAGAACTTGGGTCACCATTCTTATGGTCCTAAAATTTTAAACTATATGGTGTAGACTAGTATGGCATTGAGAGAAAGGGAGTCTTAATTGCTCAACAAGTGAAGACATCTTATTAAGAATTCATCATGTATTTTGTAGTGATCGCCATGTAGAAACCAACATATGATGGGTTGTTGGGATGAGGATGGTTGCACACAAAAAAGGTAAACCAGAACTTGGAGAAAGATCATTTGAATTTTAAGGAGGACCAATATAAGTACATGATGAATTTGAAGAATTAATCTATTAGCAAATATCTTGCAACATTTGATGAATCATGTAATTCATCATTAGAGGATGATAATGGATAGGAGTCAAACAAATATGGCATATTTCAATTGGAAAAGTGTTTGTAAAATGAAGAGCACTCAAACAATGGATTTCTCCATTGGTAGATGGAAGACTATGAGGTATTCCTACCAAATTGTCTATGTATCTAAGCAAAAAAGGATAACTCTTGGTCTAAAATTTGACTAAGTGGATGAATACGCCCTGAATCTCAACCAATATTGGAAGACCCATAATCTCTTCTGAGTTAGCCTTTAGATAAAGTTTAGTCCTTGTAAATCTAATTAAATGAAATGAGTTTCAATACTAAAGCAAGGGATGCAAGGGTTAAGAAAAAGTGCAAGGTTAGAGATTTGAAATAAAGTTGGTCGGGATTCAACTAACAACAACGAGCTATATTGTATAAAGTGTCTTACACACATAATATAAGCCAATATATAATAGACCAATTGACATATGATCTTGCAATATATCATTTAAAACAATTCACATATATTTAATAATTCCATAAACTTATATGAACAACAATCCAAATTGATCTAGATTTATTAGAGTTTCTTAACAAAATACATTTTTTGGGGGGCTAAGATGACCATTGCAACCTGAGTGCCATGACTCCCTCTAGTTGCGGTGTCATCTTTTTTTAAGTGGGCATGTTCAAGGTGCCAATCTTAGGAAGTTCACAGAGTGTGTGACGTGGATCCTTTAGACGACCTCTAGGATTTTTTACCAAGTCCAATTCCTTGACTTGATGCAATATTTTGACACTCATCTTCCTTCCTATGCTAGCCTACTCTACCAGGTGTTTTTCCAAGAAAAAGGGAAAATAGGAAAGTAGTAAATAAATGAAAATAAAAGTGGAGGAAATGAAATATATCTAACCTACCTAGCCTATCTATAGGTTGCAATGCATTGAGAGACTATAATTCCCATTGTATATTCCAGTGAGATTAGTGAACACATGAACCAACATGACAAAAAAATTGAACATGGTCCCAACTACACAAGACTTCAAGTTAAATGATTCCTTATGGAAGCTAGGATAAAAAATACACAAGTAGTCACAACCCTCCACAAAAAATATATGAACACTGAAACTAGGATAGGGATTTCATAGTAGTCATTGTTCCTTATATTCATATTAAAGTGTATTACAATATTATACAATTGAAAGAGGCTCGATGACCTATACATACAATAGCCCAAGGCTCAAGTCTAGACTGCAAGAGAAAATGGAAAAGAGAGGGAGAATTGCTACATACTAGATGATAGACACAACAACAATTCAACCTCCTCTTACACTGAGTATAGCTATTTATAATATTTACAACAAAATTTGAAATTCAAAATCCCCTCCAAAATGGGTATGGGTATGAGCATTGACATCATTTTTTGTTGTTGGATCAAGGGGACTATGTTGCATTAAGTTCTAGGTGGTTCAAATCTAATCGAGGGTTATATCACCATAAATAACTCCATGGATGGTATAGCCTTCTTTTTAGAGTGGTCATTAATGCTCTCACCTTCCCTTGTGGATATCTAAGCTTGGGTATCGACTTTGGTTGACATGAGTCCACTTTGATGGTCGTTGTCTTTTGCTTCCTTAGTTCTCAACCTATCTCAATAATTTTTCTTTCCTCATTTTGGCCCACTAGATCCTAATAAATTTTTTTTTGGACCTCCCCTCTAGTGACCCAGTTGCTCCAATGGCTCCTATTCTTGTGCTTCTAGTTATCCCTTACCCTAGTTGATGTTACTATTTATGCTACCATGTTCCTTCTAATGGCTAATTTTTTTAATATACCTTTGTGTAGCATTCTATCAGATCTCATTTGATGGGCATGCTTCTAGTCCTTCATGACTTGTCCATTCTCTTCTTACTTCTCCCACCTTTGAGCCTTTAGGGACTCTATATCTGGATCAATAATATCTTTTGATATTATTGAGTCCTTACTTAACTCATCCAATCCCCCTTATTATTTCCCTCCAAGGTCCTTGGGTTTCTCTTTATGGGTGTTTTGCTCATACCATTGAGCAGTTGTCCCTAGGTGTATGGAGTGTCACAACCCAGTTATCAAGGAAGGGTAGCTTAGTTTTGGGGTCTATTTTCTAGATTGGCAAGCAAGTCCTAGTAAAATGAGTTATTAGAGGTCTCATCAGCAACAAAACTATTTTAGTCACTAGGAAGGTTTTGGGGTTCCTATTGATGATGGGATGTGGTTTAGTCACCGCTAAAAAGGTTGTAATTATTTACTTGATTTGGGTGAATGACTTTGCCTCAAGATGAGGGGAGCTTGAGCATGCTAGCAGTCTTTGGTGTAGACTATCTATGGCTAGTGTCTTCTTCAAATCAGCTACTTGATATGTGGATGGAGCTTCAGCACCCATCATTTGATTAGTTTTGACAACTTTTGCTTATATTCCCTTTGGGGTGGATATTTGCCCCACTTAGTGAAATTTTATCTATAGTTTGGTGACTCATAGAGGACTTTTTCTTACAAGAGTTAAAGAACGCATCAAATGATAGCCTTATCCTTTGGACGTGGATTATATAGGGTATATTCTCAAAGCTTGGGAATTTGTGGAAAAAAATTTGATTTCATTGATATGTATCAAGGGGGAACCCTCTTTTTATAGACTTTTTATTGATAAAACATTGAAGGTATTTTGTACTTTCTATCTCTCCTTAATCTTTCGCATGCGACTGAATTGGTGATGACATAATTATTTATTGTGTTTTCATTAATTGATTGTGGGAGATATCCCTTTGTTGTTTCAACGACCTCTAAATGTAACATGGGAAATGATCTCCTAATTCCACTCTTGTTGATCATTAGTCTTGTTTCATGCAATCTCCTTTTCTTTATACATGTGACATGTTCTCAAAAATATTTTGTGTGGGATATTTTGCCCTTTAGTTATGTGTCACCTATTTAAATTGGCCAATAAAGATAGTACTTGGCCTCTACCTTCTTTATTTAAAAGTTGCCTATTTACACTATAGTACATGGTCTAGCGTGTTTGCACATGCAAACTCTATTTGTATAGCCACTTCATTAAAACCTGCAATGCTTGGACCATAGTGATTCAAATTTTTCTTGATCCTAGTAACTAGGTTGTGGAGGTGTGTGCAATTATAGTTTTTGTAGGTGGTGAATGGTTTGAGGCTTAGTAGTTTTATATGTGTTGAGCTCCTCTTATTTTATTGGATATGTCTCAAGTCTAGCTATTTAAAATTCTTCGTACATGTTTGCTCCTCACTTGTTATTAGCTCACTCATCTATCTGGTCATATGGCACTTGAGTATGTACTTTGTCCCTATGTGTTTCTAGCTCCATATCTTCTTTAGTAACAATGAAATCCCATTATATCTTAGCCTTGATTTTCAGAATATATTCCATGTGATGCATGTGGAAGGGTTTAGAAGGAACCTTCATTTTTTTCCCATAATGAATTTTGAGAAACATATGGGTCCAATCCAAGGAAAGGTACCCTCCCATATTTATAGTGAAATTGCAAGAGAGGCAAAGACCAAATGATATGGGTAGATAAATCACTACCACATCATGAATAATACTTACAATAAGTAAGGTATACAAAGAGAGTTGTAAGTCTTTGAGAAGATCGAGAATGAGGATTGAAGTCCCATCCAATTGTACTACTCCTTGCTTGATCAGTTCATAGGACAACTCCAATGCACCGGTCACCCTTTTAGGCATGACTAAGGTGCTTAACCCTAAGTTCACTAGGCAATTATGGATGATCTTGTCTCCGCATATGAGTGTAAGGTAGAATGGTTGTAGCTTGGGCTTGTTGGGACTAGGACTGAATATCTATAGAATGACCTACTCTTTTTATTCCCCAATAATATTTTGCTACTCCAAAGCTTGTTCCATCTACTCCATATACTCTAAGAGGGTGAGGATATCCCATAATGGCATAGGTATAGTGGACCTCTTAAAGTGCTCCATCATGTTGAAATATTTTAATGGTTGGGTCTTTGATATTTTTTTAGTATCAACTATGGCCTGGGTCTCTCGATGTTGAAGTTGTATGCCTAGACCGAACCCGATACTAGCCATTTTGGTGTTGGTTGCTCTGGTGCTAGTACCCTTAGCCGGTCTTGATTTACCCATTAGTATTGATTAATATTTGGTCTTTTGACTTTAGGTACCATTTATTACTACTTTTGATCCTTTTCCATCACTCTTCTTTTGCTCCTTATGAAAACACTAGACTGGAACTGAGTTCGATCATCTCGTGGAGTGCTTGTCCATTCGAGTATGGCATATACCTCATCCTTGTCCCATGTTACTAAAGTTTTTTTATGCCCCAGTTCTAAAAATTGAGGGAATTTATGATGGTAGGATCTGGATAGTTAGGCTTGGTGTTTGGATAATATTATTCTAATATGTAGGCAAAGGAATTATGCAAGTCGCTTGCTAGAGCATCCCATAGTTTGGATAGTAGGAATCGAGATAGTAAAATGACCAACCATACATATCTCCTATATAATTATTTTGAACAGGGACCATACCCCTTACTATATTTGAGTCCATTGGCTACATGGGGATGAAGACAAACACCATTTACCTCCTAAGATTTTGGGAAGGACCAAAATATCTATTGGGTGGAGGTGGGTATCTTGGGTATCCATTCTATGGAGGTTAGTATCATTGGTTGTCCTAATAGAAAGGGGGTCATGGGTGGTTATGGTATCCAAACCTCTAGAAGTTCTGCTAACGCTTTACATGGATCACATGCCCCTCATGGTGCTTTGCATTCTTTCTATTTTCAGGGATTGAGAGGTTAGGAAGGTAGTGGTAGTGGTAAATGGGGATGTTAGCATAGGGGCTTGATAAAAAATGGTGGTTGTCTAGAAAGAGGTTGGTTGTATGGTCCGAAGAGGCTGATATGGTAGTTAAAATTTTGAGAAAAAAGGTGTAGGTTGTCTAGAGGCTAACCTCCCAATTTGAATGAGATATCTCTTAGCTTGAGTTGTAAATTTTGAGGAGTGTTTGTTGTCATTGCTGTCAAAAGCATTGTTGTGTTATGTTGTGATATTTGAGGACATTAAGTATTTCTTCCAAGAGCAAGAAGGTCTTGAAAAGCATTAGGTTATAATATTTAATTTTAAATATTATATACCTAAGAGGGTTCAAAGAATGAAGATCAAAATAAGGAGAAGCAAGTTCAAAGTTAAATAATAATATTTTATTATTATTATTTCGGATCAAAAATCGAGTTTAAAAAGATCAAGGAACAAATTGAAAAAAACCCACAAAGAGATTTTAATTTAAATTAAAATATTTTAATTTAAATAATTATGGGTGGTAAGGTTAATTTAAATATTTATTTAATATTTAAAATTAACTTTAATATTCGAATTAAAACTAAATTCGAATAATCGTCCACTTTGAAATAAGCTAAAGGTTACATATAAATAATGCCAAAGTTGGCATTTGGAAAATCATCCATGCGATAGTTTTTGGATCGTGCAAAAGAGAAGTGTAATTTTTGCATGTGTATTCGAGCAAAGGAAAGGACAAGTGTGACTAGCCCCAAAAAAATATTTGAATCCCCTCCTAGCTGAGTTGGCATCCAAGGGCTATGTAAGACGCGTTCTAGGCACTTGGTGCATGCTTCGAATCTCGTGCATGCCATTTTGGGTGAAGGAAGGTTCACTTTTTAAGGTTGCACCATTCAAGGGAGAAGGTCAAAGGCACGCTAGTTCCTTTTGGCTCTTGTGGAGCCACGCAACCCAGTTGGTGGGCACAAGCACTGTGGAAGCGCTTGGAGGAGAACCAACGGCGGTTTGAATCCTGCCAAGGCCTTTTGGGCAACACTATTGAGGTATGCACATTGTGAGGTTTGATTTGGCTTGCAAAAAATAAAAAAGGAAAATATTTTTTGTTTTAAAGGGTTTATGTTGATTAAATTTTTTGCATAATTAATTTGATTATAAGTTGTTTAGGGGAGATAAAAGGGTATGCAAAAACCCAAGTATTTTAGGTGAGTTGGAGAGGAGAGGGAAATCCTCCAAGAGAGGTCCCATGTTCAAATCTCCACCCTACCAAAAATCTGAATTGGGTATCCAAAATCCAATTGATAATGTTGGTGTGGGTAGGGTCGGGTGCGACTCTCGGGTGACTTTGACGGTGTAGAACCCCCTGTTCATGGTCTCTCAGACCAAGGCGACCCCGTAAGGGGTTTTTTGCTTAAAAAATAAAAAAGGTATGCAAAACTTTGATTTTTGGATTGAAATTTTAAGTGTTAAGGAGTTATAAGGGAGTAAAGAAAGTTTATTTTTGAGTTTTTGTGGTGTTGGATATTATTTTAAAAGTTGGAGATTATAAGGTGTATTTCGATATTATTTTTGTATTGAAGAGATATTTTTGAAGAAGTGTTAGAGTGATAATTCTTGTCATCTAACCTTTGTGCTTGGCAAGGAAAGTGGTTATAATTGAGACAGGTTTTGAAGTCTATTCTTCAACAAATAAAGGATATGGATATATTCTTCCTTAGTTTAAATAATTGATTGGTTGAGATTTTATGAAAACAAGATTGGAGTGAAAAGGACTTGGTTATGTTTTCCTTTATGAGTTTGCTGAGTTGATGAGATTTCTGAAGAGGAAGTAAATGCAATAAATCTTATTTGATAAGCATTGGTGGAGATTTTGAGTGAGTGAATGTATAACTCATTGTTGTGTAATTGAGATCCCTTGTTTGAAGATTGAACTAGGGTTTGAAAGATCATGAGTATCATTGTTATGTGAAGTGGTGAAATATATTGAACTAGGTTTGCAAGATCATGAGTATCATTGTTATGATTGGTTGATAAGCATTGTTGTTGAAGTGAGTGGTTGAATAAAGAACTTGAACTAGGGTTTACAAATATCATGAGTATCATTGTTATCTAAGGATTACTTGATAAGCATTGTTGTTGAGGTGATTGGTTAAGTGAAAGTGTTTGAGCTTAATCAAGTGGATATATTGAAGTGATAATTCAAGTTCTATGAAACAAATTGTTCTACATTCTAAATTTATTTGAGAAAGAGATTGAGTATTTGTGAGTGTGAAACATATTGAGTCTCTAACAATTCTCTATATTTTTATGTGGTAAAAAGAGAGATTGAAATTAATTGAGCATTTCTGTGAGTGTGAAACATATTGAGTCTCTAACAATTCTCTATATGTTTCTATGGTAAAAAGAGAGATTGAAAGTGATTGAGCATTGTTGTGAGTGTGAAACATATTGAGTCTCTAACAATTCTCTATATGTTTTTGTGGTAAAAAGAGAGATTGAAAGTGATTGAGCATTGTGGTGAATGTGAAGCATATTGAGTCTCTAACAATTCTTTATATGTTTATGTGAGATTGGACAAGTTCTAATGAGGACTTGTTGAGAAGATTTGGACAAGTTCTAGTGAGAATTTGTTGAGTAGATTTGAGGTAATTCTTTGAGAACACTTGTGGACAGATTTGTGTAAACTTTTGTGTAATCTTATGTAGACACCTAAAGCAGGCCATGTCGAAGACGACTACTCATATGGACATGCTACAAGACCATATGGAAGATCTTGGATAGAATCCAAGATAGAGCAGTGGTTCTAACCACTCAATTTGGGTTGCTTGGCCTAATCATTCTGAACCGCAACCCAAGCTTATGGTCTATAGTCTGAACCATAGATGACACCTATGGTTTACATTCTAAACCACAGTTGAGACCTACGGTTTGAACTGAAGTTTAGTTGGCCTTCATCCGAGCCAAATCGGTTTGAACGACCATTGAATCTAGAAGAATGCGGTTAAAGGATGGAAGATTCCAGAGGCTTCCATTCCAACTGTCCTAACCACCCCTTCTTGTTCTTGGCTTCTCCATGAAGCCACCCTAGCCCTAGGGACATGCTATAAATACCCCCTCCAAATTGGGGAGAAATATAGAGAGTTGATTGATCAAGAGAGCAACGAAGCCCTATCGAATTGCATACTGAATTCATGCATTTGAGGAGGCCACTTTGCTATTCCCCCAAATACCAATTAGCCATGGATGCCCTAAGGATCTAGGAGAGCCAAGAAGCACACATTTGGGTAAACGAAGTCCCTTTACAGTGATTCAACCACCAAACTTGTCAGAGGATACTGAAGGTGACCCTTGAACATCAATTAGACAAGGAGATCAAGCCCACATCCCTTGGATTTGGAGGGCAAGCATACTTGATTTCTCATCGCGACTTTTAGTCACGGTTTACAATGTAAACCGCCCACCAGAGCTATGATTTGCAACAAGAGTAACTTCTCCTTACTGTTTCTTTTCTAGCAGACTTAATTAGGCTAGATTAGTCATTTTAGTGGATTAACTCATGTTTAGAGACAATATGACCGACACATTTAGAGTTTAATAAATTTTGTTCTTATCATAGCAAGTAGGATATTAATGGTTCTTTTTCTCATTAACATGCTTCATTTCATGAAATGGATCCATTAGATAGATAGTTGCATTTCTTGTTATCATGTTTCTAACAATATTTATGAATTTAGCATAAGTTTTCTATGTTTTATGTATTTTCTTGATTATATACCTTTCATGGCATCTTTATGCATATTCTCTTTAAAGGGCCTCATCACGAGAGGCTACCTATTAGTTTAACTCTTTTATGTTTTTTCTTGACATTAGGAAAGTAGATTCAAAGGAGCTTCAACCATTCAATTCCTTCCTCAACATGAAGAAGAGGGTCAACTCCACCCTAGAGAAGTTTGTGTCACCCCAAATGGCCTAAAACTCACATTCACCCTTGAGAGGGAATATTGTACTCCTTTCCTACTATAAAAGAGTATCAAATTGGTATCCCTAAGAGGGATGTATTTGTAACCGGAATTGGCATCATATTAATGGAATAAATTCTTTCTTCTTCTTTCATTTATTGTCGATTTCGCATGCATATCTTTTTGTGTCTTTTATTTCATATTATGCAGTAAGGCACCATGTGTGGGCCTATTTTGGTGGCGTCAAAAGGCGATCATGGTGGAACTCCACAAAAACATGTGATCTAACTGATGTTCTTGATTTTTATGAATTGTAGGTACAGACCATAGTTATCAGCTATAGGCCAACAATTGAACCATAGGTACAACACATGGTTTACAATGTAGACCACAGACCAGACCTGCGGTTTATAGCTGACATATCAAAGAGCAAAAAATAGAGCACATACTGGATCAGGACCTGAGGTAGACCCTATTTCTCACTCTCTGTAATTTTTTATGTCTGTGTTTTTCAGAATGTCAAACATTGAATGCAATTAGGAAAAATTTGATGCAGGAGCATCCAACGAAAAGCAAAATACCACAAAGAAGAAAAAGTGTCACGATATCATGACATGTTGGCAAAGAAGAAAAAGTGTCACGATATCGTGACATGTTGGCAAAGAAGAAAAAGTGTCGCGATATCACATGTCGCATTTTCGCGACCAAAAGACGAGAGAATGCGCAAGAGAGAAAAAGTGTCGCGATATCGCGACATGTCGCATTTTCACGACCAAAAGACGAGAGAAGGTGCAAGAGAGAAAAAGTGTCACGATATCGCGACATGTCGCATTTTCGTGACCAAAATACGAGAGAAGGCGCAGGAGAGAAAAAGTGTCGTGATATCGCGACATGTTGCATTTTCGCAAATAAAAGAGAAGAGAAAGAGTAAGAAGGAAAAAGTTTCACGATATCGCAACATGTTTTTTTCGCGACTTAAAAAAAAAAAAATGCAGTTACAAGAGCCGTTATAGAGGAAATTATCGAGCGGTGGGTATACCGAACATCATCATTGGTTGACAAGTGGACAGAGTCTACAATGGCAGCACTGAATAGCACGTGGCACCAAGGTGCAATGAAAGCAAGCGAAGACCAAGAGTCGGAAAGAAAAAACATTTCGAAATCCAAAACAACGAAGAGCCACGGGAAATGAAACGAAGGGCCACAAAAGGGGAATGGAGAGTCATGCTAGAAATTAAAAAAAAAAAGGGAAGCAAAGGCATGCACAGGGGGTTGGAAATTGCTGAGACAGAGTTGCAGATTTGAAGGCAAGAGGGTCATTATGGACCTATTTGGGCTATTTTTTTTTCTTCCAAGGTAGGAATTACTGTAAAAAATAAATAAATAAACTATCTTTCAAAATAAAGGAGTTTATTTGGTAGACTGCTACCATTTCTGTAAATCTTTCCAAGTTTTTGAATGAGAATTGGGTTTGATTAGAAAGCTTGGCTCTCCATCAAGTGGTATTAGAGCTTAGGGTTCCTGAGTGTGTGAGTAGATCGTCAAAAGTGAGGCAGTGTACACCAGGATCTATGGAAGGGTTGTGAGAAGAGAGCGAGGAAGAATGCCTCCATGAAGAAACTATGGTGGTGGGAGAAATGTGGTACCGAAAGGTGATTTCAGAGATTTACAGAGGCAAGTGCAAGCCCTGCAAGAGGAGTTGTGAAGAGGGGTTGAGCCAAGGAGAGAAGACCATAGTGAATATGAAGCTTGGGAGGTTGATGATCCATCATATGAAGAAGAAGCAATGGATCCTGTAGAAGCTAGATTATTTAGGGCCATATATCGGATCGGGAAGAAGCCAAAGTTTGATGTCTCCACGTATTCTGGGAATCTCAATCCAGAGGAGTTGATTGATTGGATCAATGATATGGAGGAGTATTTTGAGTATGAGGAGGTTGTAGATCCAGATCGGATCAAGTTTGCAAAAACAAAGTTGAAATGTCATGCTAGCATATGGTGGAAAGAAGTGTAGCTATAAAGAAATAAAAGCAGAAAGGAAAAGATAACCAGATGGGATCGAATGGTAGAGAAGTTGAAGAGACAATTTATTCTTGCAGATTACGAATTGGATTTGTTGAGGAAAATATAGAGTTTGAGATAGTCAAGCAAATCTGGAAAAGAATATATAGAGGAGTTTTACAAGATCTCAATCAGAACTGGCCATTCTGAGGCTAACAAGGAGAAGGTAGCCCGTTACATCAATGGATTGAGAACCAGTATTCAAGAAGAGTTGAATCTGGTTAGGATGAGCACCATTGAGGATGCTTACCAGTATGCTCTAAAAGTTGAAGAGAATCTAAATAGAAGGTTTGAGGGTAAGTAGAAAGGAAGAGGTCATGGAGAAAGAACTGGTGGAATAATAGATGGAGGACGAGATGAGAAGAAAGAAGAAGCTAGCAGCAGTCAGGATCATAAGGGAGATAATGATTACAGATCCCGTGGTCAGAACAACTACCCAAGAGTGAGAGGTAGATATAGTCAAGAAAATGGAGAAAGAGGGTTTTGTGGAACCTGCTTCAACTATGGAGAAGGAGTACATCGAGCATATGAGTGTCCACATCAGCAAGAGAAGCCAAATAGGAGGCCAATGGGTAATGCCAGAGCTGCTATTGTAGATGAAAGAGCTGAATCAGAGTACTCTGAGGAGGTAGAGAGAGGAGAAGTTATGGTCACAAGGAGAACCTTGTTGAATGAGGAGAAAGAACCAGACCAGAGGAGGAGCCTGTTCTGCACAAGGTGAAAATGTTCAGGTAAGGTTTGTAATGTTATTATAGATAATGGTAGTATTGATAACTTGGTCTCTGAAGAAATGGTTACTAAGTTATAGCTAGAGAGGAGGAGACACCCACATCCATACCGGATTGCGTGGTTGTGGAAGGACCATAGGGCATTGGTCAGTGAACAGTCCTTAGTCAATTTTAATATTGGCAGATACCAGGATGAGGTCCTGTGTGATATCCTGCCTATGGATGCTTGCCATATGCTGTTAGGAATACCATGGCAGTTTGATCGTCGTGTAGTTCATGATGGACATGCCAACACTCACTTCCTAACAAACAAAGGAGTGCGCCATAAACTAAAGCCACTGAAGGAGATGGATGAAAATATTTTGCTAACAACAATGAGAGTTGAAGTTGTGGGGTTTGAATAACTTAAGGGTTTGTACCCTGAAGACCCAAATTTTGTTGAAGCTTGGAGAGCTTGTACAGCCCCAGTTACTCTGGATAGGACTGTCAATAGGAGTACTGGTAAATCACCATTCCATATTGTATGTGGGAGTAGTCCAAGGAATGAATCATTTCCAATTTATTAAAGATAAAAATATTTGATGATGTGAGATTTGAGATGGTAGGAGTGAGGTTTTGAGAAAAACCTACATTCATGGTTGGGGTTGGAGGGAAGTTATTGAGATGATATTGAGAAATCATAGCACTAGGAAGCACATATAAATTAAGGATATAACTTGTGCTCACTGATTGAGATGCAAGACAACTCACATTGACCCACAATAATTCATAAAGAAGAAGTAGGGCTAGGTGATGTCCCAAATATAATGGGGGATTTTATGCTCCAACATCCATAAAATTTGTAACAATTGAAGGATTAGAAGCGACTTGATTTGGGATTGATGCATTAAGGTTAATATTTATGGATCCATAATATGGATCCACTTGATTAGAAGTTAAAGGGTTAGATTTAGGCTCTTGAGGGAAGTCCAAAAGACCTCACATAAGTATTTAAGGGGTTGCTACTCTCTTTTATGATGCTTTCTATGACATCCTTCTATCTATGCAAGAAAGTGACCATGTGATCAAAATATTTAGAGATTACCCTCCCTTGATCATCATGGAGAGGGGAAAAATAACTAAAGGGAGGGGCTCCTTCATCTTCCTCCTCAAAAATTAGATTTTCAAAGTTGGACTAGTTCTCTTGGCTATTATCCAAAGGTTTTGAGTTAAGGGCTAGTTGGTGAGGAACACTTATAGTCATGTAGCATCACTTAGCCATGGATTGGAGGGGTAAAGGAGGATTATATTTATTAATTTTATTTATAGAGTTGCTTAAAATAAGAAAGAGGAGATGTATTTTATATCCTTATCTTTCCTTCCCTTGATATGCCTATCCGACCTATATACTTTAAGGTCTCCTTATATATTATAGGTCCCTATATACCAAATCGCTTTCTATATAACCATAAATATGTGAGAGAGTTGATGTGTGGGATAACAATGGTACATGGAAGTGACCATTGGGTACATAGCCCAAGATGGCATGTGAGGGGTAAAAATAACCCTCCTTATGGCTCCCACTAGTCCATCACATTATAATCCTCAATAGGCTTAAAGTACGTGTGAGATTCTATGTGGTAATCTAGAGGCCTAGGTTGATAATATACCCAATGTATCATATAGATTCATATTGTTGTTGCTTAGAGGACTGTGTAAAATCCTTAGTAGTACTAGCCTTTGGTTATGTTTTTATTATCTTCATTTTCCTGAAGTAGCATAAAATATTCTCCTTGCATTATAAATGAAAGTAGTATAGTGTATTTATCGCACTTTAGGGTTTCAAGAGAAACACAATAAATAAAAGAATATGGAGGACATCCAAGGAAATTTAGGGTTTCTAAGGTATTATAATAAAATAATTACTATGGAGGATCATCCTTGCACTTTAGGGTTTTTGGAACAACATGAAGAATGGATTCATGAGGTTGTTCCTTGCATTTTAGATTCTCTAAAGTAACATAAATCTTTAGAAGATAAGTCTCATTATGAAAAATATGGAAAAATACAAGAGATTGATAAATATGAAAGTGGTGATGAGAATGGAAAAAGGAAAGTAAGACCATCAAAGCATGAACAAAGAGAAAAATAAACCCAAAGGGATAGTGATTTGGGAATCTAAATAAAAATATCATAGGTGTTAACAAGAAGTGGGGATAATAGTTGCAAGCTTACTAAAATGGTAAGGGCTTTGGCCTCTCTTTGAGAGATCCAAGGTTCAAACCCCACTCAATATGAGGAGATTAGGACCCCTGATAAAAACTTGTGTAAACTCGTTGAAAAACAAGAAGTGGGGCTAAGCCCACTAATAAAAATAAAAAGTTATGATGATGAAAATGATATCATGGAATAGTAGGCATATGAATAAGACACCAAAATAAGAGTTATTAAGGAATTAATAAGTTGTTATGGTCCTGAGTTTATTTTAATGCAAGAAAAAAATTAAGTAGTGAGCAAGGTAAGGATGCTTTTACAAATATGTTTAATATGGGCGATTATCTCGTAATTTCTTCTATAGGAGCTTCAGGTAGTATTGCAACAATATGGGACAAACACAAATAGGATGGGTAATTTTTAGAAGCAAAAAATACTTAGGATTTTGGACTATTTTAGAGGAAAGAGAAAAACATGAAAGTTGGGGTTATAAATATATATTATCCAACTATAATCACTCCTAGTAAAAAATGTTGGAAGGACCTTAGCATATTTTTTTCAAACACAATGGTGATTCATAATTGTGATCTATGGATTCTTGGGGATGATTTCAACATAGTTTTAATCTAGGATGATATAAATCAATGCAATATTTTTCTTCATCTGTATATTCAAATGGACTTTGGAATGTTAATCCTTCAAATTTTCAATATACATGGGATAATAGACATATTGGAAATAATCATATAGCAGAAATATTGGATAAAATATTTCTATTAAACACATGGCTACAAAAGAGTGTAATTTTTTTAAAATATTTTATTTTGAATAAGATCGAATTGCATACTTATGAGTTTGGCCTTAGGGGTAAAGCTTGGGTGGAGATTATTCATAGATCAAGGAAAGAATTGGACAAAAATGTTACTTAAAAAATATATAGGTTCTTTTGATGCAATAAAATTATTTAGGAAAAGAACCCTACCCAAAGGATTTTCAACATAGAACTTCATTTTATATAGTTTGCAATTGATCAAGAAACATAATAGATGGTCAATAAAAGACGAGAATCATGCAAAATTTTGGCCTAATTCTTGGTTGAAACCATATCCTCTTATCTTTGGCTAGAAACAACGACCATTGACTTAAACATACCTAACTTGTAAATATCCAAAATTCAAATACTATACTAACTTAATATTCTTTAAAATGAAATAGATTATTAACTTTTGTCCCCATAATTGTGGACTATGATAAATTGTTTCATTTTCTATTATATTGGATTGCAATCATTCTTTTCCATGGAGAAAAGAAAGGGAGTGACGCAAAGGTATTCAAGAGTATGATGGATGGATGAGATGATATTATGTTTAACATCCACATGGAAAGTTTGGAATCTTGATTGAAGCTTCACCTACTTTAGAAAAAAATATGGCCAATGGATTGGTCTTAGAAATAAAAAGTTGATGTAAACAATCTAAGTAAAAGCCACGAAAGGTGAAAGGTTACAATTTTTTAGGGAAGATAGTGATTCCTCTATAATTTTGTAGGGTTCTTTGCTCTCTCAATCAATATTAAGTTTAAATTGTATCCACTTTCATTTTAAACCTATAATATTAGGTTTAAAATTATATCCACTTTTGTCTCAATTTGTGCGACCAATGTATGATAAATTGTTTTTTAATTATTGTATGCATACTCACACACACACCCCATCCTAGGTTGAATTTGGTCTCTCAAATGAGAGGCAAAAATCATAATATTGTGAAAAACTTGCATGTGGGAGAGCCTTGCATGTAGCATTTGAATTGTCAAACCCTTGTTCGTGCTACATTCCATATGCTCTGTTGGGTGTTGCATGTAATACCATGCTATTTAAGGTTGGGAAGTATTACTTGGGTCTTATCACAAATTTGCATTAACACCGCCTAGGGCGGTGTTTTGTCATGTTTAAATTGGCGGCCACCCTAATGGCTAGCTTAGTTGCTACTGAGCCAACTGGAGAAAGCAATGGCTTCATAGAAGCACCCAAGAAATTTTATCTTGAAAGTGTTTCATGAGGTAAGAATACTATCCCTATTGTTTCCATTCCCTTGCATGATTTTCATAATGATTTCAACTGGTTTGAGTCACATACCCTTGTCGGATATTTCTTGGGTAGAATTCCCAATGATATCCTCATTAGGTCCTACGTGCAACATGTTTAGGGTCTGCATGGTGTGACAGTTGAGAATGTTCATAATCTCACCAAGGATTATTTACTTTTTTGCTTTTCTAATCCTGCTCAATCTCAAGAAGTGTTAGCCAAAGATCCCTAGATAGTGAGAAATTCCTTGTTAATTTTACAATCTTACACTCGTGACTTCACAGCTAGTGATCAAGCGAAGCTGGAAGTTCCTGTGTGGATTGAGTTCTTGAGTTTACCTGTCCCCTTTTGGGGTTTTTGCAAGCACTCACATATTACCTTGGAAAGTTTGTATGTCTTGATCCTGAACAATTTTTCTCAGCTTGTCCTACCAAACGGGATTGTGTCAAAATAGACCTCACCAAAGACCTTTCAGAATTCATATATATCTAGATTGGTGATACCTCCATTAGGTAACCTATATCCTATATCAATTTACCAAATACTTATTATCATTTCCAGTATCCTACCCATAATATTCAAGGTTACCCACTGATGGAGTGGAAGTTCAAACAAACCCAACCCCCTTTGATTGCCTTGGTAGCTCAGTCTAATGGGACCTAGGAACGCCAAGATGACTGGAAAATGATTACTACTAGGACAAATTGTGCTCCTAAGCACTTTGAGTAGGCCAATTCCTCTATGCATCCTACTTAGACTAGGCCCATTGATACCTAGGTTATGTAAGCCCCCACTACCTCTTTGCAGTTTTCTAAAGCAACCACGTCGATTGTCGTTAATATGCAGCCCACCATGCAAGTTGTAGGCGTCTTGAAGGCTACTATGACTACCCCTATAGTTACTCAGCTACCACATTTTTTAGGTTCTCTTTGGTCTGGACCTACATTTGTCTCGATTGTTGCGGAGGCTTGTCCCACTACCATGCAAGATTTTTCATCGATGGCACTCACATACTTCGCAACTGCGAAGGAAGAAGCTTTTAAAGTTCATTGTTCTAAAAGGCCCTCGAGGGACAGCTTGTTCCTGAGCTTTGACAAGTATCACTAGCACGATGAGTTTGTTCTCCAAATGTCCTTAGACGAGGGTAATTTTAGTGGAGGTGCTAATTAATTTAGTTCACTTCGATGTCTAGGTGACTCAAAGGATGTCATGGATATTATGAATCTTGACAAGTCCTCATGATTTTTTTCTCATGGAACGTGCGAGGACTAATGAATCCAGTCCATAAATACCTAGTCCGAAGTGAGCTTGTAAATGCTTCTCATTTGCATGGAGATTTTGACTTTCTATATCTGCAAGAAGTTAAGATAAGTGATTTCAATCTATAGTGTGTTTGTAATTTTCTTAGTCCATGTAGCATGTTTTATTCTACCAAGAATTTTCCTGGGAAAGGAGGAGCTATCACTATCTTGGTGCCCAAGTGGTAGCCACATGTGGTGACTTGGGGTGTTGACCCATCCCACCAACCTATTTGGATTTTACTTGAGATTAGAAGGAAGTTGTTTGGGGTGGTCAACATATATGCCTCTAACAATTCTTCGATTAGGAGTTCTCTTTGGCGCTGACTAGCTTTCTCTTTACATCTAGCCACTTGGATTTTTTGCGATGATTTCAATATGGTAGAAAAGGATTCAAATAAAATCAGTCACTCTCCAAGACGCTGGTGCTCTAGCGAACGAGAGGTCTGGTTTTTTTGAAAAATAAGTTGTGTCTCGTGTTAGGATCCTCAATCCTAACATTATTAGTTAGTATTATTAATCATTTAATTATTATATTATTAACTTATAAAGTGAACCATCACAACCCTTCATAACGTGAACCATCACATCTCTTCATACGTGAACCATCATGTCTCTTCACCAACGTAGCTTTAGGGTATATATATATTAGGTTGGCCATCCATATCAAATCATCCAAGAAGAAGAATAATAAGCATAGATTCTAAGGAGGGAGCCCCCTATAGTGGCAAAGTGATTACAAGGGAGCCCCCTTTGAGTGGCCTACGATTACATTTACATTAATTTGTTAATAATTTTATAGTAAGACCTTGGGGTCTTACCATTTTGTATCAGAGCCATGTGGGACCTAGTCATGTGGGAATTGCTCAAAGATCTTCATCAAATCACTTTTGTGCGTGAGTATCAAACTCGATTTGAGGATATCACCAAACACAACATAATATTGGATGAATCAATTCTCATCAATGGCTTCATTAGGGGATTAAAAGAGGAAATTAGAATGGAGGTGACAAGGTTCAATCCCTATACCATGATGCAGACCTATGGATTGGCAAAATTAGCTGAAGATAAAATCAATGCACAACAACGATTAGGGAAACCACTTATGGAAAAATCGTTGACCACTTACATCACTCCCAAACCTATGCATAATGGAAGGGCACAAAGCACTTACACAACCCCCAAATCTAATCGAACTTTACAAATTAAACATCTTAGCTTTGAGGAGATGAAGGAACGACGAGCAAAAGGACTCTGTGATAATTGTGATGAACAATTTGGACCCCACCATAAATGTGCTACACTAACATTGTATTTATTGAAGGAAGTTGATCCTTGTCTCTCCATAGAGCAAGTAGATGAGGTAGTTGTGTCTGAAGCAACCAGTGCACCTACTCACTACAATGAAGACAATGAGGTCGATGTGCAAGAAGTGATTGATGTACCAAGCAAGGATGAAGTAGACATACCCAAAGTGATCAATGCTAGCCAAACATGCACTCTACAAGACCTACACATACCTTCCTCACCAATAGTGAGTTCTTGCCATATGACCAAACCTATTTGGAACCAACGCAGAGTGACTACACACTCCTTCTCCGTTGGCTCTACCAAGGAACCAAAAAAGGATATGAAATCATTACCATCACTTTTGATGCATCATTTTGAAGTATTTGAGGAACCCCAATGGTTTCCCTACCATCGTCATCGTGATTTTCCTAAGGGAGATTCTACTATTGTTCTTGGCAACCCCCCGCTAATGCTTCATCCTTCTCAATATCCTTGTCTACGAAAGGATGCCATTAAAAGAGTCCAAGAACTTACACAAATCCTTCTTAGAAAATAAAGGACAAAGCTTCTCACTTTGAGCTTTGAGGACAAAGCTCTTTTTAAGGAGGGTGGCATGTTAGGATCCTCAATCATAACATTATTCGTTAGTATTAGTTAGTATTATTAATCATTTAATTATTATATTATTAACTTATAAAGTGAACCATCACAACCCTTCATAACGTGAACCATCACATCTCTTCATACGTGAACCATCATGTCTCTTCACCAACGTAGCTTTAGGGTATATATATATACATTAGGTTGGCCATCCATATCAAATCATCCAAGAAGAAGAATAATAAGCATAGATTCTAAGGAGGGAGCCCCCTATAGTGGCAAAGTGATTACAAAGGAGCCCTCTTTAAGTGGCAAAGTGATTCAAGATGAAGCTCTATTTTTGATAGAAGAAAAATAAGAAGTTAAGAAAATGTCACCAATAATTCTCAAGTGTTTTATATGTGGTAAATTTGGACATCTTGAAGAGAGTTGTACAAAGAATGGTTTTAGTTTTAGTTATGATGAATATGAATATACACTTAAAGGACCAAAATAGAATATTCTAATGGTACTAGAAGAAGAAGGAGGTGATCCTATAGAATACAAGTCAAAAATTATTGAAGACGTTTTCAAAGGCAAACAAATAGAGGAAGAATTAGAAAAAGGAGAAGTTGATCTTGAGGGAGAGCTTATTTATGCTCTTAAAACTTTAAAGAAGGTAAGAAAGCAAAACTCCCAACTTGAGCTTCATTTTCAAGAATGTGATGAAGAGAGAGAAAAAAAATTATAGAGGATCTAAACAAGTCAATGGCTAAGACAAAGAAGTTCAAGGATAAGCTAGAAGCAAATGTCTTAGAATGTATAATATTAGAACAAGAAATAGCTCTATTGAGGGAAGAATTAGAAAATTTCAAGGATAAGCTACACAATTTTAGAAAGAGCTCAAAGATCATAGATAAGACGATCAAGGTACAAATAAGGTCAACAAACAAAACAAGTCTTAGTTTTGAATAGGTTCAAAAGAAACAAGAAGATGAGTCAACCTAAAGTTCTAAAGAAGAAGAAACTTCATAAGAAGATAGTGTAAGAGAAAGTGAGACTTCTGAGGATGAGTTGGATAATAGAAAATTCAACAAGGAAAAGAATAATGCACAAAAGATGAACAGATGGAACAGGAACCAACACAGGGTAAAAGAGACTAAGATACCAATGAGATCAAGGCAAGGAAATTTCAATGCACGATGTTTCTCATGTCATAAATTTGGGCACAAGGCTTCACAATGTAGGACACATGAAAAATAGAAATATGGAAATTTTAGAAGCAGGAAACCTTTTCATGGGTATTGCTACTCATGTAATCAGTTTGGTCACAAGGCAATGAATTGCAAGGTTTCCTACAAAAATAATAAGGATTCAAGAAGATTTAAAGATGCAAAATATTTAGATATTTCAATTGTGGAAAGTATGGTCACTATACAACTAATTTTTAAGAATCTAGAAATGGCAATGATGAAGAAAAATAGGATCATAAGAAGAAGGAATAAAAAAAATACAAGTACCAAAAGAAATGTAAGGATGGACAAGGCAAACAAGAAAATAAGTTCTTCCAAAGGTAGAAGAGGAGTTACTATGCAGATAATGCAAGTAAGTACTCAAGTGACAGTGATAATAGTTTCTCAGATAATAATAAATATGAAGTTCTATTTTTGATAGAAGAAAAAGAAGTTAAGAAAAGGTCACAAATAATTCTCAAGTGTTTTATATGTGGTAAATTTGCACATATTGAAGATAGTTGCACAAAGAATGGTTTTAGTTTCAGTGATGATGAATATGAATATACACTTAAAGGACCAAAATAGAATATTCTAATGGAACTAGAAGAAGAAGGAGGTGATCCTATAGAATACAAGTCAAAAAATATTGAAGATGTTTTCAAAGGCAAATAAATAGAGGAAGAATTAAAAAAAGGAGAAGTTGATCTTGAGGGAGAGCTTATTTATGCTCTTAAAACTTTAAAGAAGGTAAGAAAGCAAAACTCCCAACTTGAGCTTCATTTTCAAGAATGTGATGAAGAGAGAAAAAGTTATAGAGGATCTAAACAAGTCAATGGCTAAGACAAAGAAGTTCAAGGATAAGCTAGAAGCAAATGTCTTAGAATGTGAAATATTAGAACAAGAAATAGCTCTATTGAGGGAAGAATTAGAAAATTTCAAGGATAAGCTACACAAGTTTAGAAAGAGCTCAAAGATCGTAGATAAGACGATCAAGGTACAAATAAGGTCAACAAACAAAACAAGTCTTAGTTTTGAATAGGTTCAAAAGAAACAAGAAGATGAGTCAACCTCAAGTTCTAAAGAAGAAAAAACTTCATAAGAAGATAGTGTAAGAGAAAGTGAGACTTCTGAGGATGAGTTGGATAATAGAAAATTCAACAAGGAAAAGAATAATGCACAAAAGAGGAACAGATGGAACAGGAACCAACATAGGTAAAAGAGACTAAGATACCAATGAGATCAAGGCAAGGAAATTTCTATGCACGATGTTTCTCATGTCATAAATTTGGGCACAAGGCTTCACAATGTAGGACACATGAAAAATAGAAATATGGAAATTTCAGAAGCAGGAAACCTTTTCATGGGTATTGCTACTCTTGTAATCAGTTTGGTCACAAGGCAATGAATTGCAAGGTTTCCTACAAAAATAATAAGGATTCAAGAAGATTTAAAGATGCAAAATATGTTAGATATTTCAATTGTGGAAAGTATGGTCACTATACAACTGATTTTTAAGAATCTAGAAATGGCAATGATGAAGAAAAATAGGATCATAAGAAGAAGGAATAAAAAAAATACAAGTACCAAAAGAAATGTAAGGATGGACAAGGCAAACAAGGAAAGAATTTCTTCCAAAGGTATAAGAGGAGTTACTATGCAGATAATGCAAGTAAGTACTCAAGTGACAGTCATAATAGTTTCTCAGATAATAATAAAGATGAAGCTCTATTTTTTATAGAAGAAAAAGAAGAAGTTAAGAAAATGTCACCAATAATTCTCAAGTGTTTTATATGTGGTAAATTTGGACATCTTGAAGATAGTTGTACAAAGAATGGTTTTAGTTTCAGTGATGATGAATATGAATATACACTTAAAGGACCAAAATAGAATATTCTAATTGTACTAGAAGAAAAAGGAGGTGATCCTATAGAATACAAGTCAAAAAATAATGAAGATGTTTTCAAAGGCAAACAAATAGAGGAAGAATTAGAAAAAGGAGAATTTGATCTTGAGGGAGAGCTTATTTATGCTCTTAAAACTTTAAAGAAGGTAAGAAAGCAAAACTCCCAACTTGAGCTTCATTTTCAAGAATGTGATGAAGAGAGAGAAAAAATTATAGAGGATCTAAACAAGTCAATGGCTAAGACAAAGAAGTTCAAGGATAAGCTAGAAGCAAATGTCTTAGAATGTGAAATATTAGAACAAGAAATAGCTCTATTGAGGGAAGAATTAGAAAATTTCAAGGATAAGCTACACAAGTTTAGAAAAAGCTCAAAGATTGTAGATAAGACGATCAAGGTACAAATAAGGTCAACAAACAAAACAAGTCTTAGTTTTGAATAGGTTCAAAAGAAACAAGAGGATGAGTCAACCTCAAGTTCTAAAGAAGAATAAACTTCGTAAGAAGATAGTGTAAGATAAAGTGAGACTTCTGAGGATGATTTGGATAATAGAAAATTCAACAAGGAAAAGAATAATGCACAAAAGAGGAACAGATGGAACAGGAACCAACACAGGGTAAAAGAGACTAAGATACCAATGAGATCAAGGCAAGGAAATTTCAATGCACGATGTTTTCCATGTCATAAATTTGGGCACAAGGCTTCACAATGTAGGACACATGAAAAATAGAAATATGGAAATTTTAGAAGCAGGAAACCTTTTAATGGGTATTGCTACTCATGTAATCAGTTTGGTCACAAGGCAATGAATTGCAAGGTTTCCTGCAAAAATAATAAGGATTCAAGAAGATTTAAAGATGCAAAATATGTTAGATATTTCAATTGTGGAAAGTATGGTCACTATACAACTAATTTTTAAGAATCTAGAAATGGCAATGATGAAGAAAAATAGGATCATAAGAAGAAGGAATAAAAAAAATACAAGTACCAAAAGAAATGTAAGGATGGACAAGGCAAACAAGGAAAGAAGTTCTTCCAAAGGTAGAAGAGGAGTTACTATGCAGATAATGCAAGTAAGTACTCAAGTGACAGTCATAATAGTTTCTCAGATAATAATAAATATGAAGTTCTATTTTTGATAGAAGAAAAAGAAGAAGTTAAGAAAAGGTCACAAATAATTCTCAAGTGTTTTATATGTGGTAAATTTGGACATCTTGAAGATAGTTGTACAAAGAATGGTTTTAGTTTCAGTGATGATGAATATGAATATACACTTAAAGGACCAAAATAGAATATTCTAATGGTACTAGAAGAAGGAGGTGATCCTATAGAATACAAGTCAAAAAATATTGAAGATGTTTTCAAAGGCAAACAAATAGAGGAAGAATTAGAAAAAGGAGAAGTTGATCTTGATGGAGTGCTTATTTATGCTCTTAAAAATTTAAAGAAGGTAAGAAAGCAAAACTCCCAACTTGAGCTTCATTTTCAAGAATGTGATGAAGAGAGAGAAAAAATTATAGAGGATCTAAACAAGTCAATGGCTAAGACAAAGAAGTTCAAGGATAAGCTAGAAGCAAATGTCTTAGAATGTGAAATATTAGAACAATAAATAGCTCTATTGAGGGAAGAATTAGAAAATTTCAAGGATAAGCTACACAAGTTTAGAAAGAGCTCAAAGATCGTAGATAAGACGATCAAGGTACAAATAAGGTCAACAAACAAAACAAGTATTAGTTTTGAATAGGTTCAAAAGAAACAAGAAGATGAGTCAACCTCAAGTTCTAAAGAAGAAGAAACTTCATAAGAAGATAGTGTAAGAGAAAGTGAGACTTCTAAGGATGAGTTGGATAATAGAAAATTCAACAAGGAAAAGAATAATGCACAAAAGAGGAACAAATGGAACAGGAACCAACACAGGGTAAAAGAGACTAAGATACCAATGAGATCAAGGCAAGGAAATTTCAATGCACGATGTTTCTCATGTCATAAATTTGGGCACAAGGCTTCACAATGTAGGACACATGAAAAACAGAAATATGGAAATTTTAGAAGCAGGAAATCTTTTAATGGGTATTGCTACTCATGTAATCAGTTTGGTCACAAGGCAATGAATTGCAAGGTTTCCTACAAAAATAATAAGGATTCAAGAAGATTTAAAGATGCAAAATATGTTAGATATTTCAATTGTGAAAAGTATGGTCACTATACAACTGATTTTTAAGAATCTAGAAATGGCAATGATGAAGAAAAATAGGATCATAAGAACAAGGAATAAAAAAAATACAAGTACCAAAATAAATGTAAGGATGGACAAGGCAAACAAGGAAAGAATTTCTTCCAAAGGCAGAAGAGGAGTTACTATGCAGATAATGCAAGTAAGTACTCAAGTGACAGTCATAATAGTTTCTCAGATAATAATAAATATGAAGTTCTATTTTTGATAGAAGAAAAATAAGGAGTTAAGAAAAGGTCACCAATAATTCTCAAGTGTTTTATATGTGGTAAATTTGGACATCTTGAAGATAGTTTTACAAAGAATAGTTTTAGTTTCAATGATGATGAATATGAATATGCACTTAAAGTACCAAAATAGAATATTCTAATGGTACTAGAAGAAGAAGGAGGTGATCCTATAGAATACAAGTCAAAAAATATTGAAGATGTTTTCAAAGGAAAACAAATAGAGGAAGAATTAGAAAAAGGAGAAGTTGATCTTGAGGTAGAGCTTATTTATGCTCTTAAAACTTTAAAGAAGGTAAGAAAGCAAAACTCCCAACTTGAGCTTCATTTTCAAGAATGTGATGAAGAGAGAGAAAACATTATAGAGGATCTAAACAAGTCAATGGCTAAGACAAAGAAGTTCAAGGATAAGATAGAAGCAAATGTCTTAGAATGTGAAATATTAGAACAAGAAATAGCTCTATTGAGGGAAGAATTAGAAAATTTCAAGGATAAGCTACACAAGTTTAGAAAGAGCTCAAAGATCGTAGATAAGACGATCAAGGTACAAATAAGGTCAACAAACAAAACAAGTATTAGTTTTGAATAGGTTCAAAAGAAACAAGAAGATGAGTCAACCTCAAGTTCTAAAGAAGAAGAAACTTCATAAGAAGATATTGTAAGAGAAAGTGAGACTTATGAGGATGAGTTGGATAATAGAAAATTCAACAAGGAAAAGAATAATGCACAAAAGAGGAACAGATGGAACAGGAACCAACACAGGGTAAAAGAGACTAAGATACCAATGAGATCAAGGCAAGGAAATTTCAATGCACGACGTTTCTCATGTCATAAATTTGGGCACAAGGCTTCACAATTTAGGACACATGAAAAATAGAAATATGGGAATTTTAGAATCAGGAAACCTTTTCATGGGTATTGCTACTCATATAATCAGTTTGGTCACAAGGCAATGAATTGCAAGGTTTCCTGCAAAAATAATAAGGATTCAAGAAGATTTAAAGATGCAAAATATGTTAGATATTTCAATTGTGGAAAGTATGGTCACTATACAAATAATTTTTAAGAATCTAGAAATGGCAATGATGAAGAAAAATAGGATCATAAGAACAAGGAATAAAAAAAATACAAGTACCAAAAGAAATGTAAGGATGGACAAGGCAAACAAGGAAAGAATTTCTTCCAAATGCAGAAGAGGAGTTACTATGCATATAATGCAAGTAAGTACTCAAGTGACAGTCATAATAGTTTCTCAGATAATAATAAAGATGAAGCTCTATTTTTGATAGAAGAAAAAGAAGAAGTTAAGAAAAGGTCACCAATAATTCTCAAGTGTTTTATATGTGGTAAATTTGGACATCTTGAAGATAGTTTTACAAAGAATGGTTTTAGTTTCAGTGATGATGAATATGAATATACACTTAAAGGACCAAAATAGAATATTCTAATGGTACTAGAAGAAGAAGGAGGTGATCCTATAGAATACAAGTCAAAAAATAATGAAGATGTTTTCAAAGGCAAACAAATAGAGGAAGAATTATAAAAAGGAGAAGTTGATCTTGAGGGAGAGCTTATTTATGCTCTTAAAACTTTAAAGAAGGTAAGAAAGCAAAACTCCCAACTTGAGCTTCATTTTCAAGAATGTGATGAAGAGAGAGAAAAAATTATAGAGGATCTAAACAAGTCAATGGCTAAGACAAAGAAGTTCAAGGATAAGCTAGATGCAAATGTCTTAGAATGTGAAATATTAGAACAAGAAATAGCTCTATTGAGGGAAGAATTAGAAAATTTCAAGGATAAGCTACACAAGTTTAGAATGAGCTCAAAGATCGTAGATAAGACGATCAAGGTACAAATAAGGTCAACAAACAAAACAAGTCTTAGTTTTGAATAGGTTCAAAAGAAACAAGAAGATGAGTCAACCTCAAGTTCTAAAGAAGAAGAAACTTCATAAGAAGATAGTGTAAGAGAAAGTGAGACTTCTGAGGATGAGTTGGATAATAGAAAATTCAACAAGGAAAAGAATAATGCACAAAAGAGGAACAGATGGAACAGGAACCAACACAGGGTAAAAGAGACTAAGATACCAATGAGATCAAGGCAAGGAAATTTCAATGCACGATGTTTCTCATGTCATAAATTTGGGCACAAGGCTTCACAATGTAGGAAACATGAAAAATAGAAATATGGAAATTTTAGAAGCAGGAAACCTTTTCATGGGTATTGCTACTCATGTAATCAGTTTGGTCACAAGGCAATGAATTGCAAGGTTTCCTGCAAAAATAATAAGGATTCAAGAAGATTTAAAGATGCAAAATATGTTAGATATTTCAATTGTGGAAAGTATGGTAACTATACAACTAATTTTTAAGAATCTAGAAATGGCAATGATGAAGAAAAATAGGATCATCAGAACAAGGAATAAAAAAAATACAAGTACCAAAAGAAATGTAAGGATGGACAAGGAAAACAAGGAAAGAATTTCTTCCAAAGGTAGAACAGGAGTTACTATGCAGATAATGCAAGTAAGTACTCAAGTGATAGTCATAATAGTTTCTCAGATAATAATAAATATGAAGTTCTATTTTTGATAGAAGAAAAAGAAGAAGTTAAGAAAAGGTCACAAATAATTCTCAAGTGTTTTATATATGGTAAATTTGGACATCTTGAAGATAGTTTTACAAAGAATGGTTTTAGTTTCAATGATGATGAATATGAATATACACTTAAAGGACCAAAATAGAATATTCTAATGGTACTAGAAGAAGAAGGAGGTGATCCTATAGAATACAAGTCAAAAAATAATGAAGATGTTTTCAAAGGCAAAAAAATAGAGGAAGAATTAGAAAAAGGAGAAGTTGATCTTGAGGGAGAGCTTATTTATGCTCTTAAAACTTTAAAGAAGGTAAGAAAGCAAAACTCCCAACTTGAGCTTCATTTTCAAGAATGTGATGAAGAGAGAGAAAAAATTACAGAGGATCTAAACAAGTCAATGGCTAAGACAAAGAAGTTCAAGGATAAGCTAGAAGCAAATGTCTTAGAATGTGAAATATTAGAACAAGAAATAGCTCTATTGAGGGAAGAATTAGAAAATTTCAAGGATAAGCTACACAAGTTTAGAAAGAGCTCAAAGATCGTAGATAAGACGATCAAGGTACAAATAAGGTCAACAAACAAAACAAGTATTAGTTTTGAATAGGTTCAAAAGAAACAAGAAGATGAGTCAACCTCAAGTTCTAAAGAAGAAGAAACTTCATAAGAAGATAGTGTAAGAGAAAGTGAGACTTCCGAGGATGAGTTGGATAATAGAAAATTCAACAAGGAAAAGAATAATGCACAAAAGAGGAACATATGGAACAGGAACCAACACAGGGGTAAAAGAAACTAAGATACCAATGAGGTCAAGGCAAGGAAATTTCAATGCACGATGTTTCTCATGTCATAAATTTGGGCACAAGGCTTCACAATGTAGGACACATGAAAAATAGAAATATGGGAATTTTAGAAGCAGGAAACCTTTTCATGGGTATTGCTACTCATATAATCAGTTTGGTCACAAGGCAATGAATTGCAAGGTTTCCTGCAAAAATAATAAGGATTCAAGAAGATTTAAAGATGCAAAATATGTTAGATATTTCAATTGTGGAAAGTATGGTCACTATACAACTGATTTTTAAGAATCTAGAAATGGCAATGATGAAGAAAAATAGGATCATAAGAACAAGGAATAAAAAAAATGCAAGTACCAAAAGAAATGTAAGGATGGACAAGGCAAACAAGGAAAGAAGTTCTTCCAAATGTAGAAGAGGAGTTACTATGCAGATAATGCAAGTAAGTACTCAAGTGACAGTGATAATAGTTTCTCAGATAATAATAAATATGAAGTTCTATTTTTGATAGAAGAAAAAGAAGAAGTTAAGAAAAGGTCACAAATAATTCTCAAGTGTTTTATATGTGGTAAATTTGGACATCTTGAAGATAGTTGTACAAAGAATGGTTTTAGTTTCAGTGATGATGAATATGAATATACACATAAAGGACCAAAATAGAATATTCTAATGGTACTAGAAGAAGAAGGAGGTGATCCTATAGAATACAAGTCAAAAAATAATGAAGATGTTTTCAAAGGCAAACAAATAGAGGAAGAATTAGAAAAAGGAGAAGTTGATCTTGAGGGAGAGATTATTTATGCTCTTAAAACTTTAAAGAAGGTAAGAAAGCAAAACTCCCAACTTGAGCTTCATTTTCAAGAATGTGATGAAGAGAGAGAAAAAAATATAGAGGATCTAAACAAGTCAATGGCTAAGACAAAGAAGTTCAAGGATAAGCTAGAAGCAAATGTCTTAGAATGTGAAATATTAGAACAAGAAATAGCTCTATTGAGGGAAGAATTAGAAAATTTCAAGGATAAGCTACACAAGTTTAGAAAAAGCTCAAAGATTGTAGATAAGACGATCAAGGTACAAATAAGGTCAACAAACAAAACAAGTATTAGTTTTGAATAGGTTCAAAAGAAACAAGAAGATGAGTCAACCTCAAGTTCTAAAGAAGAAGAAACTTCATAAGAAGATAGTGTAAGAGAAAGTGAGACTTCGAGGATGAGTTGGATAATAGAAAATTCAACAAGGAAAAGAATAATGCACAAAAGAGGAAACAGATGGAACAGGAACCAACACAGGGTAAAAGAGACTAAGATACCAATGAGATCAAGGCAAGGAAATTTCAATGCACGATGTTTCTCATGTCATAAATTTGGGCACAAGGCTTCACAATGTAGGACACATGAAAAATAGAAATATGGAAATTTTAGAAGCAGGAAACCTTTTCATGGGTATTGCTACTCATGTAATCAGTTTGGTCACAAGGCAATGAATTGCAAGGTTTCCTGCAAAAATAATAAGGATTCAAGAAGATTTAAAGATGCAAAATATGTTAGATATTTCAATTGTGGAAAGTATGGTCACTATACAACTGATTTTTAAGAATCTAGAAATGGCAATGATGAAGAAAAATAGGATCATAAGAATAAGGAATAAAAAAAATACAAGTACCAAAAGAAATGTAAGGATGGACAAGGCAAACAAGGAAAGAATTTCTTCCAAAGGCAGAAGAGGAGTTACTATGCAGATAATGCAAGTAAGTACTCAAGTGACAGTGAAAATATTTTCTCAGATAATAATAAAGATGAAGCCCTATTTTTGATGGAAAAAAAAGAAGTTAAGAAAAGGTCACCAATAATTCTCAAGTGTTTTATATGTGGTAAATTTGGACATCTTGAAGATAGTTGTACAAAGAATGGTTTTAGTTTCAGTGATGATGAATATGAATATACACTTAAAGTACCAAAATAGAATATTCCAATGGTACTAGAAGAAGAAGGAGGTGATCCTATAGAATACAAGTCAAAAAATATTGAAGATGTTTTCAAAGGCAAAAAAATAGAGGAAGAATTATAAAAAGGAGAAGTTGATCTTGAGGGAGAGCTTATTTATGCTCTTAAAACTTTAAAGAAGGTAAGAAAGCAAAACTCCCAACTTGAGCTTCATTTTCAAGAATGTGATGAAGAGAGAGAAAAAATTATAGAGGATCTAAACAAGTCAATGGCTAAGACAAAGAAGTTCAAGGATAAGCTAGAAGCAAATGTCTTAGAATGTGAAATATTAGAACAAGAAATAGCTCTATTGAGGGAAGAATTAGAAAATTTCAAGGATAAGCTACACAAGTTTAGAAAGAGCTCAAAGATCGTAGATAAGACGATCAAGGTACAAATAAGGTCAACAAACAAAACAAGTCTTAGTCTTGAATAGGTTCAAAAGAAACAAGAAGATGAGTCAACATCAAGTTCTAAAGAAGAAGAAACTTCAAAAGAAGATAGTGTAAGAGAAAGTGAGACTTCTGAGGATGAGTTGGATAATAGAAAATTCAATAAGGAAAAGAATAATGCACAAAAGAGGAACAGATGGAACAAGAACCAACACAAGGTAAAAGAGACTAAGATACCAATGAGATCAAGGCAAGGAAATTTCAATGCATGATGTTTCTCATGTCATAAATTTGGGCACAAGGCTTCACAATGTAGGACACATGAAAAATAGAAATATGGAAATTTCATAAGCAGGAAACCTTTTAATGGGTATTGCTACTCATGTAATCAGTTTGGTCACATGGCAATGAATTGCAAGGTTTCCTGCAAAAATAATAAGGATTCAAGAAGATTTAAATATTTAAAATATGTTAGATATTTCAATTGTGGAAAGTATGGTCACTATACAACTGATTTTTAAGAATCTAGAAATGGCAATGATGAAGAAAAATAGGATCATAAGAACAAGGAATAAAAAAAATACAAGTACCAAAAGAAATGTAAGGATGGACAAGGCAAACAAGGAAATAAGTTCTTCCAAAGGTAGAAGAGGAGTTACTATGCAGATAATGCAAGTAAGTACTCAAGTGACAGTGATAATAGTTTCTCAGATAATAATAAAGATGAAGTTCTATTTTTGATAGAGGAAAAAGAAGAAGTTAAGAAAAGGTCACCAATAATTCTCAAGTGTTTTATGTGGTAAATTTGGACATCTTGAAGATAGTTGTACAAAGAATGGTTTTAGTTTTAGTGATGATGAATATGAATATACACTTAAAGGACCAAAATAGAATATTTTAATGGTACTAGAAGAAGAAGGAGGTGATCCTATAGAATACAAGTCAAAAAATATTGAAGATGTTTTCAAAGGCAAAAAAATAGAGGAAGAATTAGAAAAAGGAGAAGTTGATCTTTAGGGAGAGCTTATTTATGCTCTTAAAACTTTAAAGAAGGTAAGAAAGCAAAACTCCCAAATTGAGCTTCATTTTCAAGAATGTGATGAAGAGAGAGAAAAAATTATAGAGGATCTAAACAAGTCAATGGCTAAGACAAAGAATTTCAAGGATAAGCTAGAAGCAAATGTCTTAGAATGTGAAATATTAGAACAAGAAATAGCTCTATTGAGGGAAGAATTAGAAAATTTCAAGGATAAGCTACACAAGTTTAGAAAGAGCTCAAAGATCATAGATAAGACGATCAAGGTACAAATAAGGTCAACAAACAAAACAAGTCTTAATTTTGAATAGGTTCAAAAGAAACAAGAAGATGAGTCAACCTCAAGTTCTAAAGAAGAAGAAACTTCATAAGAAGATAGTGTAAGAGAAAGTGAGACTTCTGAGGATGAGTTGGATAATAGAAAATTCAATAAGGAAAAGAATAATGCACAAGAGAGGAACAGATGGAACAGGAACCAACATAGGGTAAAAGAGACTAAGATACCAATGAGATCAAGGCAAGGAAATTTCAATGCACGATGTTTCTCATGTCATAAATTTGGGCACAAGGCTTCACAATGTAGGACACATGAAAAATAGAAATATGGAAATTTTAGAAGCAGGAAACCTTTTCATGGGTATTGCTACTCATGTAATCAGTTTGATCACAAGGCAATGAATTGCAAGGTACATGACAAGAACATATATTGCTTCACCAGGATAAATCCCAAGACATATGCACCTCCTAGGAATAATAACATTAAGTTTTATAAGCACAATAATTATGGACATACAACAAAGTGGTGTAGAGCAGATATTCCAGAACCAAGCATGAACAGGAACAAGACCAAGAACATGAATATGAACATGAATAAGAATAGGAATATGGACGTGACAGGAATAGGAACATGGACAAGAACAGGAACAGGAACACCAAAAGGGACCAGAAGGATCAAGAGAAAATAATAATGGATAAAGATAAAGATTAGTGCTTGATGGGAGTAGAAATACTCCCACCCTAGAATTAACCACCTCAAGAGGAGGTGGGGGAGGGGCTAAGCAAAGAGTTTCATTCTTAGCCCCAAGCCCCAAAAGTGACCCTTTGCAATTGATGTAAAAGGGGAATCAATTTGAGTAAGGGGGAGAAATCTAAGTTAGAAGGAAAGCATTCAATCAGGGGGAGCAGAAAAAGGTCAAGAAAATAGTAAAAAGTAATTGGGTTGCCATCAATGACAAAGGGGAATATTGTTGGACATTTTGAGAAGTGTTTGTTTTCATTGATGTCAAATGCATTGTTGTGCTATGTTGTGATCTTTGAGGACATTAAGTATTTCTTCCAAGAGCAATAAGGTCTTGAAAAGTAGTAGGTTATAATATTTAATTTTAAATATTATATACCCAGGAGGGTTCAAAGAATGAAGATCAAAAGAAGGAGAAGCAAGTTCAAAATTAAATAATAATATTTTATTGTTATTATTTTGGATAAAAATTTGAGTTTAAAAAGATCAAGGAACAAGTTGGAAATTTCCCACAAAGAGATTTTAATTTAAATTAAAATATTTTTATCTTTGATTAAAATTTTAATTTAAATAATGATGGGTGATAAGGTTAATATAAATATTTATCTAATATTTAAAATTAACTTTATTATTCAAATTGAAACTAAATTCGAATAATCACTGACATTGAAATAAGCTAAAGTTGGCATATAAATAATGCCAAAGTTGGCATTTGGAAAATCATCAATGTGATAGTTTTTGGCTTGTGCAAAAGAGAAGTGTGATTTTCACATGTGTATTCAAGCAAAGGAAAGGACAAGTGTGACTAGCCTCCAAAAAATATTTGAAGCCCCTCATAGCTGATTTGGCAACCAAGGGCTGCGTAAGACGCGTGCTAGGCACCTGGTGCATGGTTCGAATCTCGTGCACGTTGTTTTAGGTGAAGGAAGGTTCAAGTTTTAAGGTTGCACCGTTTGAGGGAGAATGTTAAAGGCACGATAGTGCCTTTTGGCTCTTGTGGAGACACACAACCCATTTGGTGGGCGCGAGTGGATATTATTTTAAGATTTGGATATTATATTGTGTATTTGGATATTAATTTTTTATTGAAGAGATATTTTTGAAGAAGTGTTAAAATGATAATTCTTGTCATCTAACCTTTGTGCTTGGCAAGGAAAGTGGTTATAATTGAGACAGGTTTTGAAGTCTATTCTTCAAAAAATAAAAGGTATGGGCATATTATTCCTTAGTTGAAATAATTTATTGGTTGAGATTTTATGAAAATAATATTGGAGTGAAAAGGACTTGGTTAAGTTTTCCTTTGTGAGTTTGTTGAGTTGATGAATTTTATAAAAAGGAAGTAAATGCAATAAATCTTGTTTGATAAGCATTGTTGGAGATTTTGAGTTAGTGAATGTATACCTCATTGTTTTTTAATTGAGATCCCTTGTTTGAAGATTGAACTAGGGTTTGAAATATCATGAATATCGTTGTTATGTGAAGTGGTGAAATTTCTTGAACTAGGGTTTGCAATATCATGAGTATCATTGTTATGATTGGTTGATAAGCATTGTTGTTGAAGTGAGTGGTTGAGTAAAGAACTTGAACTAGGGTTTGCAAAGATCATGAGTATCATTTTTATGTGAGGATTTATTGATAAGCATTGTTGTTGAGGTGATAATTCAAGTTATATGAAACAAATTGTTCTACATTATAAATTGATTTGAGAAAGAGATTGAGTATTTGTGAGTGTGAAACGTATTTAGTATCTAGCAATTCTCTATATGTTTTTATGGTAAAAAGAGATATTGAAAGTGATTGAGCATTGTTGTGAGTGTGAAAAATATTGAGTATCTAATAATTCTCTAAATGTCGTGATTTTGTGACTCTTTTTCTCTTCGGCAGCGGTCTTACTTCTTGTCGCGATTTCGCGACACCTCTTCTCTTTGGCAGTAATCTTACTTCTTATCATGATTTCGTGACACCTTTTCTGTTCGGTCATGGGTTTTCTTCATGTCGCGATTTCGAGATTCTTCTTTTCTTCTGGCTCCAACCTAGCAACTTGTCATGATATCACGACACTTCCTTTCTTCTGGCAGCAACCTTGCAACTTGTCACGATATCACGACACCTTCCCTCCTTCAGCTTCTACGGTGCTTCTTGTCATGATTTCATGACATCCCTTCTTCTCTTGGCTGCAATGGTGCAACTTGTCACAATTTTGTGACATCACCAAACTAGTCGCGATTTCGCGACATCACCAAACTGGTCGCAATTTCGTGACACCTTTCCTTGTGTGGAGGTTTTCTCGCCCTTTGATATTTAGTTCTTGGACCACCTCAGTCATTCTGGAATTCATGTAAATCCTCTTGTACAAGGTTCAGGGACCTTTCAACACCATTTCAACCAATCAAAAAAAAAAAAAAAGAGATTGAAAGTGATTGAGCATTGTTGTGAGTGTGAAACATATTGAGTATCTAACAATTCTCTATATGTTTTTGTGGTAAAAAGAGAGATTGAACGTGATTGAGTATTGTGGTGAATGTGAATCATATTGAGTCTCTAACAATTCTCTACATGTTTCTGTGAGATTTGATAAGTTCTAGTGAGGACTTGTTGAGCAGATTTGGACAAGTTCTAGTGAGGACTTATTGAGCAGTTTTGAGGTAAGTCTTTGAGAAGACTTGTGGATAGATTTGTGTGAGAGTTTTTGTAAGCTTATAATATAGTTTGAGGACAGATATTGAGAGCATATTTGGACAATATGACACTTTATTATGTATTTTGGATTATGAGAATGAAGATCCACTTGATGGCACTTAACAATGAAATTTGGGAAGCAATTGATAATGGATACATACCACCAGCTACTCCACCTATAGATAATGATGGTAAGCTTCTACATCATTACAATTCAAAAGCAATGAATGCAATTTTGAGAGGTTTACATAGAATAGAGTTCATAAATATTATACACTGGAAATATGCAAAAGGAATTTCAGATAAGTTGCAAAGCATATATGAAGGAGATAAAAGTGTCAAAAAGGTAAAGATACAAAATCTCAAAGGACAATTTGCAGAATTAAGAATAAAGTATGAGGAAAAAATTAGTACTTATCCACTTCGTGTAGATGAGGTTTTTAATGCCATGCAAGGACTTGGACTTGAGATTGAAGAATCTGATGTTTGTGATAATATCTTAAGATCTCTCCCAAAAAGCTTTAGTGAAATATTTCTGCTATAAAAGAATCAAAATATGGTGATTCTTGGACAAGAGATATGTTACTTGGTATTCTTGTAGCTTTTGAGATAAGAACAAAAGAGGAATCTAATCTACGAAAGGAAGCAACCTTCAAATCTACTAAGAAGACAAAGTGCAAGAAGTTAACTTGAAGCAATGAGTCATCCAGTGATGAAGAAAAAAATTATGGAAAAAAGAATAAGGATTCAAGAAGATTTAAAGATGCAAAATTTGTTAGATGTTTCAATTGTGGAAAGTATGGTCACTATGCAACTGATTTTCAAGAAGCTAGAAATGGCAATGCTGAAGAAAAACATGATCATAAGAACAAGGAATAAAAAAAATGTAGGTACCAAAATAAAGGCAAGGATGGACAAGGCAAACAAGGAAAAAAGTTCTTCTAAAGGTAGAATAGGAGTTACTATGTAGCTAAGGCAAGTAAGTACTCAAGTGACAGTGATAATAGTTTCTCAAATAAAGATAAATATGAAGTTCTATTTTTGATAGAAGAAAAATAAGTTAAGAAAAGGTCACCAATAATTCTCAAGTGTTTTATATGTGGTAATTTTGGACATCTTGAAGATAGTTGTACAAAGAATGATTTTAGTTTCAATTATTATGAGTATGAAGATACACTTGAAGGATCAGAAGAGAATATTCTAATGGCACTAGAAGGAGAAGGAGGTGATCCTATAGAAGACAAGTAAAAAAATAATGAAGATGTTTTCAAAGGCAAACAAATAGAGGAAGAATCATAAAAAGGAGAAGTTGATCTTGAGGGAGAGCTTATTTATGCTCTTAAAACTTTAAATAAGGTAAGAAAGCAAAACTCCCAACTTGAGCTTTAGTTTCAAGAATGTGATGAAGAGAGAGGAAAAATTATAGAGGATCTAAACAAGTAAATGGCTAAGACAAAGAAATTCAAGGATAAGCTAGAAGCAAAGGTCTTAGAATGCGAAAGGTTAGAACAAGAAGTAGCTCTACTAAGGGAAGAATTAGAAAGTCCAAGGATAAGCTACACATGTTTGGAAAGAGCTCAAAGATCATAGATAAGATGATCAAGGTACAAAGAAGGTCAACAAATAAAACAGTTATTGGTTTTGAATAGAATCGAAAGAAACAAGAAGATGAGTCAACCTCAAGTTCTGAAGAAGAAGAAACTTTATAAGAAGACAATGTAAGAGAAAGTGAGAATTCTAAGGATGAGTTGGATAATAGAAAGTTCAACAAGGAAAAGAACAATGCAAAAAAGAGGAACATATGGAATAGTAACCAGCACAGGGTAAAAGAGACTAAGAGACCAATGAGGTCAAGGCAAGGAAATTTTAATGGATGATGTTTCTCATTTCAGATATTTTGGCACAAGGCTTCACAATGCAGGACACATGAAAGACATGAATATGGGAATTTCAAAAACAAGCAACATTTTCATGGGTATTGCTACTCATGTAATCATTTTGGTCATAAGGCAATGAATTGTAGGGTACATGACAAGAACATATATGGATTCACTAGGAGAAATTCCAAGACATTTGCACCTCCAAGGAATAATAACATTAAGTGTTATAAGTGCAATAATTATGGACATACAACAAAGTGGTGTAGAGCAGATATTCCAGAACCAAGCATGAACAAAAATAGGAACAGGAACTGGAATATGGAAATGAACAGGTACAAGAATATGGACATGAACAAGAACAAGAACATGGATATGAACAGAAAAAAAAAAACATAAAAAGGGACCAAAAGGATCAAGAGAAAAATATAATGGATAAATATAAAGATCAATGCTTGATGGGAGTAGAAATACTCCCACCCTATAATTAACCACCTCAAGAGGAGGTGGGGGAGGGGCTAAGCTAATATTTTCATTCTTAGCCCCAAGCCCCAAAGGTGACCCTTTTTCATTTATGTCAAAGTGGAGAGTTTGAGTAAGGGGGATAAATCTAAGTTAGAAGGAAAGCATTTAGTCAGGGGAAGCAGTTTCCTAGGGGGAACAGAAAAAGGTTAAGAAAATGGTAAAAAGTAATTGGGTTGCCATCAATGACAAAGGGGGAGATTGTTGGACATTTTGAGGAGTGTTTGTTTTCATTGATGTCAAAAGCATTATTGTGCTATCTTGTGATATTTTAGGACATTAAGTATTTCTTCCAAGAGCAAGAAAGTCTTGAAAAGCAGTAGGTTATAATATTTAATTTTAAATATTATATACCCAGGAGGATTCAAGGAATGAAGATCAAAAGAAGAAGAAGCAAGTTCAAAATTAAATAATAATATTTTATTATAATTATTTTGGATAAAAAATTGAGTTTAAAAATATCAAGGAACAAGTTGGAAAAACCCACAAAGAGATTTTAATTTAAATTAAAATTTTAATTTAAATAATGATGGGTGCTAAGGTTAATTTAAATATTTATTTAATATTTAAAATTAACTTTAATATTAAAATTAAAACTATATTTGAATAATCGTCGACGTTGAAATAAGCTAAATTTTGCATATAAATAATGCCAAAGTTGGCATTTGGAAAATCATCCATGCAATAGTTTTTGGCTCGTGCAAAAAAGAAGTGTGATTTTCACGTGTATTCAAGCAAAGGAAAGGATAAGTGTGAATAACCTCCAAAAAAATATTTGAAGCCCCTCATAGCTGAGTTGGTAACCAAGGGCTACATAAGACGCGTGCTAGGTGCCTGGTGCATGGTTCAAATCTCGTGCATTTCGTTCTGGATGAAGGAAGGTTCGCATTTTAAGGTTGCACCATTTGAGGGAGAAGGTCAAAGGCACGCTAGTGCCTTTTGGCTCTTGTGGAGCCACACAGCCCAGTTGGTGGGCGCAAGTGCTACGAAAGCACTTGGGGAAGAACCAACAATGGTTTGAATCCTGCCAAGGCTTTTTGGGCAATACTATTGAGGTGTGCACATTGTGAGGTTTGATTTGGCTTGCAAATAATAAAAAAATAAAATATTTTTTGTTTTCAAGGGTTTATGTTGATTAAAGTTTTTGCATAATTAATTTGATTATAAGTTGTTTAGGGGAGTTAAAAGGGTATGCAAAACTTTATTTTTTGGATTGAATTTTTAAATTTTAAGGAGTTATAAGGGAGTAAGGAAAGTTTATTTTTGAGTTTTTGTGGTGTTGGATATTATTTTAAAAGTTGGAGATTATAAGGTGTATTTGGATATTTTTTTTGTATTGAAGAGATATTCTTGAAGAAGTGTTAGGATGATAATTCTTGTCATCTAACCTTTGTGCTTGGCAAGGAAAGTGGTTATAATTGAGACAAATTTTGAACTCTATTTTTCAAAAAATAAAAGGTATGGGTATATTCCAGGGTTATGCATAAGGGGTCGACCCCAAAATATATTTATAAAAATTTGGCGAATCGGTTTCAAAATCCAAGTGAATAGTTTCGAAACACATGTAGAAGGTTCACTATTATTAGGGGAAATGTTGGAAATTTAAACTTAAAATAATCAAATTATTATAAAATTGGGGCGAATTGACAAAAAATTGGGGCTAATGTTTTGATAAGCATTGTTGGAGATTTTGAGTTAGTGAATGTATACCTCATTGTTGTGTAATTAAAATCTCTTGTTTGAAGATTGAACTAGGGTTTGAAATATCATGAGTATCATTGTTATGTGAAGTGGTGAAATATCTTGAACTAGGGTTTGCAAGATCATGAGTATCATTGTTATGATTGGTTGATAAGCATTGTTGTTGAAGTGAGTGGTTGAGTAAATAACTTGAACTAGGGTTTGTAAAGATCATGAGTATCATTGTTATGTGAGAATTACTTGATAAGCATTGTTGTTGAGGTGATTGGTTAAGTGAAAGTGTTTGAGATTAGTCAAGTGGATATATTGAAGTGATAATTCAAGTTCTATGAAACAAATTGTTCTACATTCTAAATTGATTTGAGAAAGATATTGAGTATTTGTGAGTGTGAAACATATTGAGTCTCTAACAATTCTCTATATGTTTATGTGGCAAAAAGAAACATTGAAAGTGATTGAGCATTTTTGTGAGTGTGAAATATATTGAGTCTCTAACAATTCTCTATATGTTTCTATGGTAAAAAGAGAATTGAAAGTGATTGAGCATTGTTGTGAGTGTGAAACGTATTGAGTCTCTAACAATTCTCTATATGTTTTTGTGGTAAAAACAGAGATTGAAATGGATTGAGCATTTGGACAAGATGGCACTTGACAATGAAATTTGGGAAGCAGTTGAAAATGGAGTTAAAAGGGTATGCAAAACTTTGATTTCTGGATTGAATTTTTAAGTGTTAAGGAGTTATAAGGGAGTAAGGAAAGTTTATTTTTTATTTTTTGTGGTGTTGTATATTATTTTAAAAGTTGGATATTATAAGGTGTATTTGGATATTATTGTTGTATTGAAGAGATATTTTTGAAGAAGTGTTAGGGTGATAATTGTTGTCATATAACCTTTGTGCTTGGCAAGGAAAGTAGTTATAATTGAGACAGATTTTGAAGTCTATTCTTCAACAAATAAAAGGTATGGGCATATTATTACTTAGTTTAAATAATTTATTGGTTGATATTTTATGAAAACAAGATTGGAGTGAAAAGGACTTGGTTAAGTTTTCCTTTGTGAGTTTGTTGAGTTGATGAGTTTTCTAAAAAGGAAGTAAATGCAATAAATCTTGTTTGATAAGAATTGTTGGATATTTTGAGTGAGTGAATGTATACCTCATTGTTGTGTAATTAAGATCCCTTGTTTGAAGAGGGTTTGAAATATCATGAGTATCATTGCTATGTGAAGTGGAGAAATATCTTGAACTAGGGTTTGCAAGATCATGAGTATCATTGTTATGATTGGTTGATAAGCATTGTTGTTGAAGTGAGTAGTTGAGTAAAAAACTTGAACTAGGGTTTGCAAATATCATGAGTATCATTGTTATGTGAGGATTAAATGATAAGCATTGTTGTTGAGGTGATTGGTTAAGTGAAAGTGTTTGAGCTTAGTCAAGTGGATATATTAAAGTGATAATTCAAGTTTTATGAAGCAAATTGTTCGACGTTCTAAATTTATTTGAGAAAGAGATTGAGTATTTGTGAGTGTGAAACATATTGAGTCTCTAAAAATTCTCTATATTTTTATGTGGTATAAAGAGAGATTGAAAGTGATTGAGTATTTTTGTGAGTGTGAAATATATTGAGTCTCTAACAATTCTCTATATGTTTCTATGGTAAAAAGAGAGATTGAAAGTGATTGAGCATTATTGTGAGTGTGAAACATATTGAGTATTTAACAATTCTCTATATGTTTTTGTGGTAAAAAGAGAGATTGAAAGGGATTGAGAATTTGGACAAGATGGCACTTGACAATGAAATTTGGGAAGCAGTTGAAAATGGAGTTAAAAGGGTATGCAAAACTTTGATTTCTGGATTGAATTTTTAAGTGCTAAGGAGTTATAAGGGAGTAAGGAAAGTTTATTTTTGATTTTTTGTGGTGTTGGATATTATTTTAAAAGTTGGATATTATAAGGTGTATTTGGATATTATTGTTGTATTGAAGAGATATTTTTGAAGAAGTGTTAGGGTGATAATTGTTGTCATATAACCTTTGTGCTTGGCAAGGAAAGTAGTTATAATTGAGACAGATTTTGAAGTCTATTCTTCAAAAAATAAAAGGTATGGGCATATTCTTACTTAGTTTAAATAATTTATTTGTTGAGATTTTATGAAAACAATATTGGAGTGAAAAGGACTTGGTTAAGTTTTCCTTTGTGAGTTTGTTGAGTTGATGAGTTTTCTAAAAATGAAGTAAATGCAATAAATCTTGTTTTATAAGCATTGTTGGATATTTTGAGTGAGTGAATGTATACCTCATTGTTGTGTAATTAAGATCCCTTGTTTGAAGAGGGTTTGAAAGATCATGAGTATCATTGTTATGTGAAGTGGTGAAATATCTTGAACTAGGGTTTGCAAGATCATGAGTATCATTGTTATGATTGGTTGATAAGCATTGTTGTTGAAGTGAGTGGTTGAGTAAAGAACTTGAACTAGGGTTTGCAAATATCATGAGTATCATTGTTATGTGAGGATTAAATGATAAGCATTGTTGTTGAGGTGATTGGTTAAGTGAAATTGTTTGAGCTTAGTCAAGTGGATATATTAAAGTGATAATTCAAGTTTTATGAAGCAAATTGTTCGACATTCTAAATTTATTTGAGAAATATATTGATTATTTGTGAGTGTGAAACATATTGAGTGTCTAAAAATTCTCTATATGTTTTTATGATAAAAAGAGAGATTGAAAATGACTGATCATTTTTGTGAGTGTGAAACATATTGAGTCTCTAATAATTCTCTATATGTTTATGTGGTAAAAAGAGAGATTGAAAGTAATTGAGCATTGTTGTGAGTGTGAAACATATTGAGTCTCTAAAAATTCTCTATATGTTTCTATGGTAAAAAGAGAGATTGAAAGTGATTGAGCATTGTGGTGAATGTGAAGCATATTGAGTCTCTAACAATTCTCTATATGTTTCCGTGAGATTGGATAAGTTCTAGTAAGGACTTGTTGAGTAGATTTGGACAAGTTCTAGTGAGGACTTATTGAGTATATTTGAGGTAAGTCTTTGAGAAGACTTGTGGATAGATTTGTGTGAGCTTTTTTGGAAGCTTACAATACAATTTGAGTACAAATATTGAGAGTATATTTGTACAAGTTCTAGTGAGGACTGGTTGAGCAGACAAGCTCTAGAGAGGACTTGTGGATAGATTAGTGTGAGATTTTGTGGAAGCTTATAAGGTAGATTTGAGATAAGTCTTTGAGAAGACTTGAGAGCAGAGTTGATTGATTGATTTGTTCAAACCTTGAGTTAAGGTTTGGGGTAGATCAAGTAGAGTTTATTTGTGATTAAGTCAAGATTTGTATTAAGGCTTGAGGACAGATTTGTGCTAGATCAAAGGACTATGTTTAGTGCAGACCATAGGATAGATATTTAGGATAGATTTGTGCTAGATCGAAGTACTATGTTTATTGTATATTTGAGGACAGAACTTGGTGTAGATTTGAGGACATGTTTATGCCAGACCAGAGATAGAACTTGAGGAGATATGTGCTAGATGGAAGGACTGTGTTTAGTAAATATTTGAGATAGAGCTAAGAGCAATATTTGGAGGTGATAGAGTATAGAGGACAACAATATCTATTGGATAGATATCCATTAGCCAAGGCAATGAGGATAGGTCTTCTGAGTGAGTACAAGAGTCTTCAATGGATAGAGATCCATTATCCAGTGCAGTGAGGGCAATAGTTCTTCTAGAAAATCATTGGCCAGAGCAGAGGAGAAAGGAGTTCTATGGATAGAGATCCATGAACTTGATTAGGGGATTGGTGTCTCCTTTGGACAGAGGTCCATAAACATTGTAATAGGGAAAGGATTCCCAAGAGATTGACTAAGAGAATTTTAGTGAAATATTTTCTCTGTGGAGTAGCCCACATTGGGTGAACCACATTAAACTGGTGTCTCTATTGTGTGTGGTGATTTATGCATTGCTTTGATTATTGTTGTTGATATTGCTATCTACACATTGCATAATATTGATTGGAAATAAAAGTAAAAAGTGGTCTTATATTGTTCACCCCTCCATCTCAGTATAAGCTTATTTTATTCAATAAGTGGCTATCCCATAGGTCTCTTGTAATGAGTTGCCTCCCCTAGTTTTTACCATCATGGACAATAGTATGAGTGCAATATATTGTTCTCCAATGTTGTAGAGAGCATATATATTAACCATGTGTTAGAGATGCTCTATTTGGATTCATTGCATCCTATTTGATAAATTATGGTAGGGGTTTTAGAGCAAATGTTGGGACCTTATTCTAGGTAGTTGGTGCTTTTGGTGGTTACAAGGAACCTCTATAGTCCTACGCCAAGAGCCTTATTTGGTTCGGGTTGACTATTGCAACCATATTCTATCGATGATTCCTTCGCTTATTGCCAATATTAAGAGGGAGAAAAATCAATTGAGGGTTTTCCCTTGTGATTTATCTTGTAGTGGGCCTTGAGCTCATGAAATAGTAGACTTGCTTCCTGTCACCCTAGCTAGGTTCCTTCCTTTTCCTTTATCATAGGAGTTGACAAGTGGTGATTGTTTAATTGGATGAAAGTCCCTACCATAACCTCAATCCACAATAGTAATTTTTTTATGGTCTTCTTCTCGCAACAAAATCATAAGGTGAATCTTTTAGTGCTTCAACAAATTGAAGACCAAGGACTTCATCGAAACCTTAATATAACTTCTAATAAAGGGATGGATTTTTATAGTCTAGGTCCCATCGAAAATTCTAGTTTAAACTATTGGGAGCCTGAGACAACCCCCATACCTTAGGCTCTACAACTCCTCATGGTTATGATGTTCTCTTCTTTTGAGTGGGTGTGTTTGGTGCCCTATGCCACATTTGGGGTGCCGATCCTAGGAAGTCTAGGGAGCATGGGACATGGCTCTTTTATATGACCTTAAATATTTTTTACCAAGGCTGGTTCCTTGACTTGATGTAATCTTTTGGCGCCCATCTTCCTTCTTATTCTAGCCTACTCTACTAGGTGTTTTGTCAAGAAAAAACAAAAAATAGAAAATAAAAAAATAACTAGGAATGAAAGTGTAGGAAAGTAAATATCTTTAGCCTAGCTAGCCTAGATATGGTTGGCAATATGTTGAGAGACTATAGTTCCCATTCTATGTTTCGATGGTATTAGTGAACACATGAACTAGCATGACAACAAAGTTGAACATAGTCCCTACTATACAATGTTGCAAATCAAATGATTTCTCGTGGAAGCTAGGATATAAAATACATAAGTAGTCACAATCCTCCATAGAAATCATATGAACCCTCAAACTAGGATCAGGATTTCATAGTATTCACAATTCCTTATATTCATATTAAAGCATATTTCAATCTTATACAATTGGAAGAGGCTCGACGACCCATACATACAATAGCCCAAGACTCGAGTCTAGAAAGGAAGGCAAAATAGAAAATGGAGGGAGAGCTAATACAAGCTAGATGATAGGCACAACAACAATTCAACCTCCTTCTCTTACCTTGAGTATAACTATTTATAATATTTACAAAAAAATTTGAAATTCAAAATTCCCCCCAAAATGGGTATGAGCAAGAGTGTTGATGTTATTTTTTTTTGGTAGATCAGGGGGACTATGCTACATTTATTTTTGGGTAGTCTAGAGTTTATTAGAGGTTAAATCACCATAAATACCTCTATGGGTGTCATAATCCTCTTTTTATAAGGGTCATTAATGCACTAACTTTTCCTTGTGAAGATCTAAGCTTTGGTATTGGCTTTGGTCAATAAGATTTCACCTTGGTGGTTGTGGTCTCATGCTTCCTTGTTTTCCAACCCATATTGGCAATGTCCCTTTTCTCATGTTAGTCCACTAGATCTTGGTAAAGGTTTGGGTTTATACCTCCCCTCTGTTGACCCGATTTCTCTGGTGGCTTCTATTCTTATGCTTCTAGTTAGCTCCTAGCCTGGTTGATGTTGCTTTTGATGTTGCCCTATTCATTCTAATGGATGATTATATTAAGACACATTTACGTATAATTCCACTTAACCTCATTTGATGGGTGTGATTTTGGTCCTTTATGGCTTTTCCATGCTCTTCTCACCCCTCACACATCTAAGCCTCTAGGATATTTGTATGTGAATCAACAAGATTTGTTGATCTTATTGATTCCTTACTTGAATCATCCAATCTCCATTATTCTTTCCCTTCAAGGTCCTTGGGTTTTCCCTTATGGGTATATTGCCTATACCTTTGAGAAGTTGTTCCTAGGTGTATGGGATGCTACAATCTATTTATTGAGGAAGGGTAGCTTGGTTCTAGGTCTATATATCATATTGGTAGACAAGTCCCAATAAACTAAGTTTTTAGAGGTCTCATCATCAATAAAACCCATTTAGTCACCATCGAGAAGGTTTTAGGGTTCCTATGGATTATGGGATATGACTTAGTCACTACCAAAAAGTTGTAATCCTTTGTTTGATCTAGATGAATGACTTTACCTTGAGGTGAGGGAAGTTTTGAGCATGCTATCAGTATTTGGTGTAGACTATCCTTTTCTAGTGTATTTTTTAAATCATCTACTTGATACATGGATGGAGCTTTAGGGTCCCTCAACTAAATAGTTTTGGTAGCAAATTTTAGTTATCATCCCAATAGGGTGGATACCTGACCCATTATAGTGAAATTTTCATTACAACATAAGTATAAAAAAAAATGAATTTAAACATCACTCACATTATAAATTCTATAACTTTAATTGACAAAGGCCAAAAAACATTGGATTTCTATTGATAGGCAACAATCATCATACAACATACGCAATATTGAAAACATTAAATAGCCAACCCTCTATTAGAGGTACATTGAGCTATTTATAAAATTATATTAAATTATGTTAGATCTTATCATTTCATAAAATCTGCTTGTAGGCCTAACAAGGGTGAGTGCAGGGAGTGGGCGTCACTTTCTAGCTTGGCCCTTTTCAACTATTTTGACTCTACTCATGCTAATGTGGTCGATATTTATTACTTACACAAACTTGATGGCCATATATCCTTTAGAGGTTTAAAGCACTATGGCAGTTTTAACTTTTTACCACTATGTTTTTTGTAGGGTTAGCTCAGCTAAGATCCTGACTCATTATGACAACTTTAATTTGGGTGATTGGTCGACACACACAAATATGGTTGACATGGATAGGTTTGGGATCCTTTTTCTTAATGTTAGGGCTTGGAATCATGGCTAGGCTCCTTTGGGGCTTCATATATTAGGCCATTTCTCTTTCTACATTCAATTGACATTGGTTCTATGCAAGTCAGACTTGCTCTGATGTCAGGTTCTATGCCTTAAGCAATAATTTTGGTCATGTATCTCAACATAGGACTTTCCTTGCCCTTTTGATAATGTCAAATTATCAAAATTATGGTCCCTTTTTCATACTTAGCCAATTTTTGAATTCAATAAATGTCATACATTGAAATTTTCTTCCTCCCATGATGATATCATCATTTTAGAAGTTTGACCCTCCTTTAGACATCCAAATTTTGAGTTTGATATTGTTGTACAATACCAAACCCTTCTTCAATCATAATCTATCAGACACTAGGTTCTTCTTCCACCTATGCTAACATTGATGTGTCTAAAGTCTAGCCCTCTCCCATGCCTTAGTGAAATTTAGAGTCCAATAATAAAGCAAAATTCTAAATACCAAATATCTTCACCTTTGTGATCGTGCCAATATTCTAGGAGTTTGGTGTAGCTATTGCCTTAGCCATATTTTAGGTTTAGCCTCTCCTTTGTCAAAATTTTTTGCTACCTTGGATGATGTCAAGAATTTCAAAAGTCTAGCTTTTTGCTTCTTCAGTTTAGGATCTAGCCTTAGCCTAGTTATGTATGACACTATGGAAAAACATTGAATTTTCTTACCTTAGCCGAATTCTAGATTCAATGAGATGTATTATGTATTTGATTACCTTACTTCTCTATGTCCTATTGTGCATTAAATTGTTGTAGCAAAATATTAATTTGAAAATCTTCTTATGCAAAAGTGATGCTTCCAACCAAGCTCCAAGGCTATTGCCTTGGTAGAAATTTAACAAAATTTTATCAAATTCAGCTTGCTTTGCAAAGACCAATGAATGTGGTTGGTAATATCAAACCACAGTATGGTACCTCTCAAGGGTTTTTTCTTGAAAAAATAAAGGACCTAGAGAGCCTTATCTATTAGGTGCAAGGTCAAAAAGAAGAAAAGAGAGCTAGAAGATAAATTGACATAAATTGAAGGTTTACGAGGCAGAAAATATTAAGGCTATAAGAGATAGAAGAACTATACAATGGGAAATCATGGAAGAAAATATGGAGATGTGAAGGGGGTGAATTTAATTTTTAGTTGAAACAAGAGAAGGTTGAGGTTTACATAAGGATGAATGATGGGGAGGTGAATGGGGAGAAGAAAGGTGTAGGAAAATGGGAAGCATAAATAGAAGGGTAAGGGAAATATGAGAAGAGGAAGAGAAAGGAGGGGAAGTGAAGATACTTTAATGAAAGTATCTCCAAAAAAATGAAACTCCTTTAAGCATAGTCCACCATAGCTAAAAATTGTTTTAGGCCCAGGCAAGTAACCTTAGGTAAATATTCCAAGCACTTGGGAATATGAGTACTTTATTGCTCTTTGTTGCTTTCTTATTTATGAAATTATGTAGGTACCTTTATTTAGAATTGTAGATGACTTCCCAAATGGGTGTTTTTGAGTTGCTCATGGTTGTTTAGATAGGAAAAATCTAGAATAAGGTCCTAACACCAAAGAGAAATCTCATGCATGATTCTTGTCTTGTTTTCTTTTCATAGCATATGTAGATGGTAGCAATATATAGAGTCTCAATTGGAATCAACTTTTTCATTAGAGTTGGCACTCTCCCATACCTAATGAAAATTAAACTTCATGTATCTTGCACATATGCTTTCCTCTTTGCTTGGCCAATTGGCTTTTACCACAACAACCTTTCTCTTTTGGGATTTACATGCTTGCGTATATGATTTAAGTGCTATGGTATACAACAGATGACTTAGCAATTCATCTAATTTCTATCTTATTAATTTTTTGCACCATCTATCACTTATTGACTTTAGCAATATTGGTCCATCAATGCTCTAGCATTTTATTCTGATGCCATGCCAACATCATCCTTTCCATGTAGACACCTTGCATTTGCTTTCATCATCAAGGTACTAAGGTGTCAAACTTTAGGCTTCATATGTTCTTCTCTTATGATTGTGTGTCCTCTCCACAATTTTCCTAATCAACCATAACACATGGTATTGCTTGCAAAAGAAAAATCTAGCTAGACTATCCATTGGGCTATAAAGTTAAAAAGAATTAAAGTTGCAAGGTAGGGCAACTTAGGGAAATTATGGGGTAGATCTAATGTAGAATTAATAGGAGGTATGGAGTAATTGAAAGAAAGAGGAAGGTGCAGAAGGAAGGAAATGAAATGTGGTGGTAGTGGATGAAAAAGGGAATAGGGAAGAGGAAAAAATGAAAGAAGTAATACTTTAATGATGAAGAACTTTGAATTCCTCTTTAGCATTTCATCTAGAATTATATGGCATCATAAACTGCATGAGGCATGATTGTGATAGTAGCTTTTCAATCTATTATGTAGTTATTCAGCATCCATCCTTCTAAGCACAAGGACAAATAAAAGGGTAGAGACTTAGTCTTATCCATATTGAGGGATGATCACCTATGTGTTAGCTTGAAGTCTGAAAAGAAAACTCCACCAACCAATGAGCCCTTAAAAGCTAGTTTTACCAAATTCACATGTTTAGGATCCAACAAAACCTCTTCTATCCTATTTATTTATTTGAAAATGTTGCTTTTGGCAGTATCTGATAACTTGGTTTCCTTTTTAGTTGATTGTTGGAAATATCTTTGATAGTTCTCCACCATCCCTTCTCTTTGTTTCTTTGTTATTTTTAGGTAATATAAATTTTTATAAGCCTATTATCTTTGTTGATATATCTATAATGATTTCAAAATGGATTTATTTGCAAGTAAACCTAGCTTCTTCTTATTTTGATGCTTTCTTTGTGAACATATTGTTACATTGGACTCTTCCTGCTCCACTCTTTGCTTTATCCCTTTATTCATCATTACCATATTTTCCATCGTATTAATAAATTATGGTAAAGGGTCTGGTTAAATATTACACCTAGATTGACTAGACAATGTATAGAGGATATTTTAGTTGTGAAGTACTATTTTGGGTCAATCATCATGGCCACTTGTTCTCCAAATTCTTGATATATAGTTGGGTGGAAATGAGGTAACATTTATTATTGTTACCATTGTTATGACCACCAAATATTGAACACTCAAGCTTGAATGGACTAGGGAATTTTCTTTGTTCTAGATTTTTGACAATGCCAAAATGCTCTTTATTGAATTCACTAATGTGCATCACTTGGTCTCTTGAGGAAGATTCATTTTGAGGATATTCCTCAATTCCTACTTCATTATTCTATCATCATTGGTCAAGTGTTGAATCATCACTCTTAGTTCTTGTATTGTATGGGATTTTGGGATGGTCATTGTAGGTGCATGCCTTATCGAAGAGGGATTTGAGGGATATGGTTTGGGAAACATATCCAACAACAAAAATGATAGAGTTAAAAAAATAACTTGTGAGATTATCTGATGGATTTGAGGAGTATTTAACATGATGACTCTAGGAGGGAGCTTTCCCACTGAGATGAACATATTCTCTGCTATGATGGCCACTTGGAAAATTTGTGGAAACCCTTTTTCATTAAACTATTGGATCAAAAGGCTTAGATCCAAGGTAAGAGAACAAAGGTAATAAATATAGGCTTGGGCTTGGGATGATATTATTTCTTGAGGGATCCTTTTCTAGGCCATCCTAAATTGAATGTTAAAATTAGTAATGCTCTCTTGCAAATTCCTTTGAATAAAGAAAACTTGAGTGAGCTACAATAATGGGTATCCTAAGTCATAAAACTCTAGTATGAGAGGTGCAACTAGGTTAGTCCAATCCTTAATGCTCTTGTCCTCTAAATAATTATACCACTATAACACTTTGACTTAGAAAGACTGAGCAAGAAGTCTCACCATTACATTTTCAAAAATAATATTATAAATGATGGTTAAAGTAGCAATATCTTGGCACTTCTCATAAGTCATCTTCCCATTACCATAATAATAGGTCAAAATCTTCAATATGGCTCAAGGAGTTTTATGGAGATCTGGATGGTTAAGGGGTTTGACACTATTTTAAGCAAAACACATCTATCCAACCATGGATTTGAGGAGAATGTAATATGATGTTTGTAATATATTTATTCGAACTAGTATGTAATAAGCTTTCTTGGTCTATGATCTTTTTATTATGCAATTTTGAAGTTGTTTTACCAATAGAGTTGCCAATTTTTCTAGTTCTTTAATCAATGGAGTCGGTAGACAAATATGCATTCTTTGCTTATGAGGTCAAGACAATTCACTAGAATTTTGAGTCCTACGGGTAAATAAGACAAATATTGAGCAATTTGTCCCATTGGATGTGCTAGAAACTCTTGGTCCAAAATATTCCTAAGTGCATGAGATGTACCCCAAATCTCGACCAATATTGGAATAACTAGAGTCCCTTTTGAGTCAGCATCTGAAGAAGGTTGGATCCTTGTAAATCTAATTAAATGAAATGGGTTTCAATACTAAAGCAAAGGATGTAAAGGTTAAAAAAGAGTGTAAGGTTAGATATTTAAAATAAATATGCCTATGATTCAACTAACAATAATGAGCTATATTGCATAAGAACCTTACACACACAATATAACTGAATGCCCAATAGACCAACTGGTATAAAATCTTATAAATTATAATTTAAATTAATTCACATATATTTAAGCATTTCAGAAATTTAAATGAACAACAATCCAAATTGCAATCCAATTTTTTTAGAATTGCTTAATAGAATACACTATTCATGAAGCATAAATAAAAATACATTTAAACATCTCTCGCATTATAAATTCTACAAATTACTAGACAAAGGCTAAACAATAATGGATTTTTATTAATAGGTAATAATTATCATACAACATACACAATATTGCAAACACTAAAGAGTTTACCCTCTATTAGAGGCATATTGATCTATTTATAAGATTATTTTATATTTCATTATCTCTAATAATTTCATGAAAACTGCTTATAGGTCTAATAGGGGCGAGTGCAAGGAGTGGACGTCACTTTCCAGCTTGGCCCATTTCAATTGTTTTGACTCTGCTCATGTTGATGTGGTCAGTATTGATTATTTACATGAACTCGATGGCCACAAGTTCTTTAGAGGTTTGAAGCACTCTAGTGATTTTATATTTTCACCACTATGCTTGTTATAGTGCCAACTCATCTAATATATTGACTCATTATGATAACTTTGATTTAGATGACTGGTTGACACACATGAATCTAGTTGACATGGATAGGTCTGGGATCCTTTTATTTAATTTTGATGCTTAAAATCATGGTTATGCTCCTTTAGGTATCTATAGATTAGGCTAGGTCTCTTTCTATGTTCAATTGACATTGGTGTCATTCAAATATGGCTTGCTCTCATGTTGGGCTTTATGCCTTAAGCAAAATTTTAAGTCTAGCCATGTATCTCAACGTTGAACTTTCATTTCCCTCTTAATGATGTTAGCTTATCAAAAATTTGATCCCTTTTTCATACTTAGCCAAATCTTGAATCTAATAGATGTCAAACGTCAAACTTTTCTTCTTCCCATGATGATGTCATCATTTTAAAAGTTTGGTCCTCCTTTAGACTTAGCCAAATTCTAAGTCTAACACTGCTACACAATGTTAAAATATTTCTTCTTTAGTCATATTTTACTAGACACTGGGTTCTTCTTTCACCTACGCTAATGTTGAAATGTAGAAAGTTTGGCCCTCTCCTGTGCCTTGGCCAAATTTAAGGTTTGGAAATAATGTGAAATGTTAGATACCAAATATCTTCACCTTTGTGATCACATCAATGTTCTAGGAGTTTGGCCTAGCTATTGCCTTACCCAATTTTTGGGTTTGACCTCTCTTGTGTCAAAATTTTCTATTACCTTAGATGACATCAACACTTTCAAAAGTTTGACCCCTTTCTTCTTCATGTTGGGCTCTATCCTTAGCCTAGTTATGTTTGGCACTATAGCAAAACATCAATTTTCCTGCCTTAAATAAATTTTAGTTATGATGAGATGTATTGTGTATTTTACTACCTTCCTTATCTTTGTCCTATCATGTATTAACTTGTAGAAAAGTATTAATCCAATAGTCTAGTTATATAAAAGTGACACTTTTGTCCAAGCTTCAAGGCTATTGCCTTGGCATAAATTTAACAAAATTTCTTCATAGTCAAAGTCCAAATTGCTCTACAAAGACCTGTGAATGTGGGTGGTGACATCGACCCACAAGAACCATGATGAAAAAATAAATAGTATGTATGAGGCTAGAGAGTGTAGCAATATTGCTAAATCTGCACCAAAGGAGGAGAAATAAAAGTGGATATTTTTGAATTTTTTATAGAATTTACTATCAATGATGATGTGATCTATGAAAATCTATCACACTTGATTTATGTAGCTAAAGTAGCAAATAAAACTAATACCATAAAATATGAAGGACCAATTATGGTTCGAGATAACCTTTGTGAAGGGGTTGGAGAGAAAATAATCCATTGCAGGGATGACTAGGATCTAGTATTAAAAGCAACAAATTTCAAAAATTTCACGCAATACAAGGATGTCTTTGCATGGACATATAATTATTTAAAAGGGATTAACCCAAATTATATGTGCATTGGATTCAATTGATTCTAAGTGCACAACTACTAAGGAAGAGGTCATATAGGATGAATCTAAAGTATGTAGCCTTGGTCAATGTGGAGATACATAAGATGTTGTATGTAGGAATCATATTCAAGGTTACAATGAGGGAGTGTATATCACCAATTATGATTATCTTGAAAAAAGAAATCAGATCCACATATGTGTAGACTTTAGGAGCGTAAACATGATAACCATAAAGAATCCTTTTCCTATACCATTTACTGATTTATTTTTGGAGGTCACTGGAAACAAAATCTATTCATTCTTGGATGGATTTTCTAGCTATGATCAAATAAATATAGCCAAGGAGGATAAGTTGAATATGATATTTATAGTAGAGAATGAAATTCATGCGTATAATCAAATTCCATTTGGTTTATGCAATACCCAACCACATTTCAAAGGATCATTTTGCACATTTTTTAATACATGTCCATACGGAAATGTAAGTTCTTATTATATTATTGGCCTTTGTATGGAAGAAAAGATAATAATTTGAAAGCATTAGAGGAATGCACATGGTTGTGCATGAATGTTTGATTGTTTCTAAATACAAACTAGTGTAAATTGATGGTTCCATATAGAAAGCTATTAGGGCACATGGTGTGCAAATAGGAGTTGAAGACAAATCCTAACAAGATTAGAGTCATGACGATCATGGAGGAGCCATACAATATTAGTTTGAAGGGGTTTGTGTGATTTAGGAGACCCACATGGGAGATATGAGTTAATAGCATTTTGGATCTTGATAGCCTTATAGAGAATGATGAGGATTATCCTATTCCTATTTAAGATGATGCAAGTATGATAGAGGAGTACCAACATTGGTACAAGGGAATTTAGCCATAGTGGGTTACTATGCCAAAGGGACAACCACCAAGGATAAGGTAATAGGTAGAGCCAACTTTACGAAGTCACTTTTAGGAGGCACAAACAAGGTTGAGGTAAATACATACTGAGGGAAGGGTAGCCCCATCATAGGCACCAATAATAGTACTACCACTTCACATGTTCCCACCATTAGCTAGTGTGATAGACAATTTTGGAGATAGTAGATCACCTCATACTACCTTTGATGCAAAGCAAAATGTCTTGCTATAGTGGTTAGTAGAGTTAGAGGCAGAGAGGAAGGACATTGAAGGTCATATGGAGAGTTGGGAGGTAACTTGTCATCTAGATAAGGGTGAGAGAGAAATGGAGATAACTAAGCTATGGAGGAAGAGGGATCAATTAGAAAAGTTGAGGGACATGAAGGTGGATAAGTTGCATAGGGAGAGGGATCCATTAGCGAAGGAAGTCACAATGATGAGGTAGACTATTGATAGTTTACCCATTGAGTGAGATGTGACAATAACATAAACTATGATTATTAGAATGGAAATAGGAGGTGACATGGTCAAAATGTTGCTTGACCAATTATCACAAATGTAGAGATATCTCAGGAAGGTTAAAAGGTAGTCGATACAAATTTAGAAGGATCTATGGTTAGTGTAGGGGGATTTGCAAGTAACTTAACATGAAATGCAAGTAGATACATAGTGGAAATCATACTATAGAGAAGATATTAGGTATTAATGCATTTAGGTAGCAACTCCCATCACCTACTAGGACACAGAGTTAAACACATTCAAGATATATTACCTAGGTATCCTAATGATTGGTGATGATGCTACCATTGTTTAGAGGAGGAGGAGCACTTAACATTGGATCATAGTGTTAGAGAGAAGATACTAATGATATGCATCAATTTTGGGCTATATGTCATTTATATTTATATCTAAAATGGTTGAGATTAATGAATATTTATGAGGCTCTAAAATGCCTCATTTGGTAAAATTATTAAACCTATTTTTGTGTCACTTAACCTTGGATTAAACTATAGTTTACATATATATTTTTTTGAAAATTAATTTGAAAAACTTATATTAAAACAAATATAATTTACAAGTTGGGATGAGACTTCTCCCAGCCTTAGCCAAAGAGAACACATGTTTACAACAATAAAAGAAGATTTGCATTGGAGCTAAATATACTAAACCATATTTCTACAATGGTTGTTCATTTTTTTATAATTGTAAAAGAAGATATACATTGAAGCCAAATCTCCTAAATCATATTTTTACAATGGTTGTCCAAATTAGCTAAACAATGGATTTGCTCACCAACCTTCTTAATCTTCTCATCCTCAATAACCATGTCACTGTACCAATGAAATCCTACCTCATTCTTAGTGCCCATCTTAGATAGGAATTCTACCACTTTATTTAGATATCTACTCACATAAACTAGAATTTCTTAATTTGAGTGACGAGAATTCTCAACCTCCATGTCTTCAAAGAAAAGTTCCTCATGCAATCCAGAGCTCCGACCATTATTTAAGAATATGATTCTAGAATTATCCTCTTGTAATATTGTTTTACTACCCAAATAGAATCATATTTGATATCTAAGGCTTTCGATTAATTTTTTGTGGCCATTACCAAGCCTTGTGGTTCCCAATAGAACACTATCTCAATATGATTCCTACAAACCACTCCAATTCCAGCTCTACCCGGATTACCTTTTGTAGATCCATTAGTATTAATTTTATCAAAAATTTTGGGGGTGGTTTCCAACTAGATCTGCCCTTCTAATTTTACACTTTAACTTCCTTATCCATTGTCCCTATAACAACTCAATTTTCCTCTTTAACATACATTGCCACAGTTTCTGTGACTTTGCTCCAAATGACCTGCTAAACTCCATCTAAAGATGAAAATGTTTCTCTAAAAAATTTGTCATTTTCTCTCCAAACACCCTTGCCACAAAATAAATTTTAATCCAAGATACCAACCAATCCAAAGAGATTTAGATTTAAATCTACCCCTCTTCCATATTTCCAAAATATTAATATGATTCAAATCATCATTCACTCGAATTTTATAAGATAAAAACTCTATCCCAAATCTGGCACATGAATGGACACTCAAACATCAAGTGGTTAGATGTTTACTCACTATTGTAGCATAAACTAAATTGATATGGACCAATGATTCCCTTACATTTGAGATTATAAAAAGTAAGAATTTCATTATGCATAAACTACCAAGAAAAAAGTTTACTTTTAGCCAACCCTTGGACTGCCAAATATTTCTCCAATCCTCAACCTGATATGCATGGCATGAGGAGGAGGCTCTAGAAGGATATTTTCATATCAATCCTTCACTGTGTAGACACCAATACTCACATAGCCCCAATCCAATTAAACCTCCTCATATACCTATGAGAAATATTTTTGCCAAGATTTTAGTCATGATGGGTATCAATTCTGGAGGGATTGAAATTTGCCACTCATCCAACTTCTTAAACTGCTTAAAATTATAATCCCCCAAATGACTAGTGTTGAAATAACTTTTAATTTGGACCCAAAGCCTAGTTTCCATGGCTATTTTTATTATTTGCAGTTCTAGGAATTCAACAATGATAGGTGGGTATTGATCCCATGAATCTATCCAAAATTGTGCCTTCTCCCCTCTCCCCACTTTCCAAAATAATCCATATTTCACTACCTAAGATCCTAAATTTAGATCCTACCACACTAAGGATCCATTACCATCCAAATGGAAATGACCCACCTCATTTGGGTTTTCCTATCCCAAATTTTTACTAGTTATATCTCTACTGAATAAATAAGTTGGTTGGGAAATCCACCTCCAATAAATCTTTCCAACCAAAGATTTATTATTTAACTTTGATCTTCTCAGTCCCAAACCTCCTTTTACCATGGGTTTCCTTACTTTCTCCTAACCTACTAAGGCCCATTTCCTCTCTCCTTTTACTCCTCCCCATAAAAATTTTCTAGCCATCTTGTCCAACTCTTTCCATATGGTATGTTGGGCAGCAAGAATAGAAAATTTATAAATTGTCATGGCCTAAATAACTAGCTATAAAAATTTTAATCTACCCCCATAGCTTAACCATTTGTGATACCAATGATTACTTGTTTCCTTGATACAGTCTAAATTATTCCTCCAAATATCTATTTTTATTTTTTTAAAATGCAAAGGGACCCCCAAGTATACCACTAGGAGAGAAGTCCTCATGAATCCAAAGATATCTAAAATTCTATCATGAAGCCTTTGATCAAGATTAAAAAATATCACTTTGGATTTTTTATCATTGATGACTTGGTTTGTGGCCCTAAGGTAGACATTAAGTGTATCTCTAATCATTCTTGCTTCCTTGAAGTTGGCCACTCCCACCAATCCTATGTCATCCACAAACTATAGGTGAGTCAAAAATTCCTCATCCACCTTGATACATGTTAGCAAACCTTGTTGTCTTCTCCTCAAGATGAGTCTACCCAAACCTTCAACCAATATGATAAAAATATAGGGGGAACAAGAATCTCCTTGATGAAGGCCTCGAGTAGCTCCAAAGGGTTGCGAGGGAAGACCCTTGATTAACATTGAGTATGTCAGAGTAGAAAAAAAACTCATGACCCATTATATCTAATCCTAAGAGAAACCAAAGGCTGCCATCATCTTTAACAAGAAGCTCCACTCCACCCTATCATAAGCCTTTGACATATCCAATTTTATGAAAATTCCTCTATTACCAAATTTTTGCATTGAATGGATTGCCTCCTGAGCTAGAACCACACCATCCAAGATCTACCTACCCTCTATAAAATCCCCTTACTTCGATGAGATAATGCTATATAGAAGAGGTTTTATTCGCTCAACCATTACCTTTGTGATTATTTTATATATGACATTGCATAAGGCAATAGGTCTATAATATGTAATATGCTCCTCCTCCCCTTTTGGAATTAAGGCAATGAAAGTATGATTTAATGATTTAAGCATTATTTTACTACCTTTGGAATCCTCTATAAAAACCATTACATCCTCATCCAAGTTTTCCTAGAAGGCCTAAAAAGACTCAATTGGAAAGCCATCTGGACCTGGTGTTTTTCCATTTCTCATTCTAAAGACTACTTTCTTTAGTTCCTCTCTATCAATGGTGTTTTTCCATGATAGCAAGAACTTATTTTTGAGTCTCTTCATATTGCACCATACTTTCCTTAAATAGTTTAGAAAAATAATCCATTGAATGGAAATGCATACCTGGAATTGTATCAAAGGAGTGTGTGTTCTCATCTTGAAGAGCTTCTGTGTTGTTCGTATATATCCTAGCACAGGAAACATGATGGAAAAATTTACTTTTTTTATCACCTTATAATAACCAAGTGGTTCTTGCTCTCTATTTCTAGTAGGTCTCCTCTTGGTTGTCAATGTCCTCAATCGCTTTACGCAATGCATCATCCTCTTCTTTGAGTTGCTCTGTAATTGTTACTTCCCTAAAGTGTTTTTGAACCTCATCCCATTTGGCCACTAATGGAGCTCTTTGGACCTGGAAGTCTATCTTGTTAGCTTGCCTCCATTGTTTCAGTTGATACTTGACATAATGAATTTCTTTACGGAATCTAAACATTGTTGTCCCATATGTTGGGTGACCCTCTTCCCACCACTATGGAATTTTCTTTCAAAGTTCCTCTTTTTGTAACCAAAAGTTTTCAAATTTAAATGGTTTGTGATGTTGCACTATATTGATCCCCCCTTCCAACAAAATGGGAAAGTGATATGAAACTAGACCCTCCAAAATATAAAATTTTATATTCCATTTCACAAATGCCTCATCTGAAACCAAAAAATAATCTAACTTCACCTTCTTGCTATGTGGCTCCCTCCTCTTATTAGTCCAAGTATAGTTGATTCTAGGGCATTTAATATCCACCAAGTGTAATGCCTGGACTTGGGAAATCATAAGTTGATCCCTTGGGTTCAAAATTGGGATTCCCCTTCCTAATCTCTAGAGGATAATTTAGTATTAAAATACTCATCAAGAATCCAATCTAACTCCTCCCTTTATACTCTAATATTATGCACAAATTTCCATTGATGCATCTAACCATCTAGGTTTTGGGCCCCATAAAAATTTGTGATTAAAACTTGTTCAATTGTCACATTGTTTCTAAAATGTGATGTGAGGATACCCCTCCAAGCTATATTTTCTATTGTAGTTCATTCAAGAGAGTTCCAAAATGTAGCTATCCCCCTTGAGGCTCCTTGGTCATCCACTTCCATATGACCAACACCCATCCAAAGTCTTTAAACTGTTTTACACATAAAATCCAATGATATTTTTGTCTCCTAGATAATAAAAAAAATTGTTTTACATTTTTCTAAGAGTCTTAAAATAGCATATTGATGGGTTCTACTATTTAAACCCCTAATATTCCATGATTTTATAATCATTGGTTACCTTGAGAGCAGTAAAAATCTATTGGCCTCACCAATCCTCTAGTGATCAATTTGTCTCCTTGAACTACTATTAATTCCTTATTTAATTTTCTACCCACTCCTTGAGAGATGATAGTTTTTTATATATTTTCCATATGAGTTATCCCTAGAGTTGAACTTTCTATATTCTTTTCTTCTATATGTATGCTAATATCATCAATTATTGGTTGCTCTTGTTTATGCACTATCAATACCCCTACACTCTCTGATTGCGATAACTCACTGCACTCAATTACCTACTCTAGAATGGGAGGAGGTGAAAGAGGGGCTTGAACAAGGCTATTATTGTTTTCATTATTTCCATCCACTCCTTCCATGAATTTTTCTTCTTCCTGGTCCACTAGTGTCTTGAATATATCATACCTATTGGAGGGCTTGAGTTGGATTTACTCTTTACCATATTTTTTCTCTTGCCTTCTTCTTTTGGGTTGTTTAAAACCATCTCCTTGTGCTTATTTACCCTAAGAAATATTGGTTGTTTATTTTTTTATTATTGACTTACCCTCCTTAGGAATATTTGAAATTCCTAGAGGGGCCTCCATTTTTATGTTCATATTGTTTGGGTAATATCAGGATAAATACCCATATTTGTGATAAAATCTGCACCTGAAGGGCAATGCCCCATAACCTAGTTGTTGAATCCAAGATAGTCCTGCAATTTTGAGTTCAACCTCTACTGGAAAAGACTGGCTGAGATCCATTTCCATGCATAATATAGCATTAATGGTTGTGTTTCCTTTCATTGTGTCTTTGAAAACACCCAAATGTATTCCAAGGGAATTGCTAATAATTTCCAACACCTGCTCACTCCAAAAATCCATTGGAAGTGAAAACAAATGGATCCAAACAAAGACAACAATGGGTTCAATTTGAGGATCAAAGCCTACTCTCCAAGGCTAAACAAATAATCTTACCAGACCATGATTTCTCTTTTCTAATTCAAAAGCCCTATTTCTATTGGCAAGTGAAGAAAAACTAACAATAAAATATCCATTGCTAATAAACCACAAATAATACTCACCAAGAGGCTCCTAGTTTTGTCGAACAAAGGAATGCAAAAAAATTAGGATAGGGTGAATACCCATGAATTAAAATATTAAATCACGATTAGCTCTATATGAAACTATTTCTTCTACCATCCTTTGCTCAATGACAATCTTTGACCTTGATTCTGATTATGGTAAGCATCCATTAACTTGCTGAGATGTTGATCTATTTCTAGCAGTCGTAAAGAGCATTTTTAATGTATTATTTTGTGCTTCTTTAGTCTTTGCTGGAGATTTATCCTTTAAAATTTTTGAAAAACAATTATGTCTCTCTAAAAGAGGATCTGGAGGTGTCCCCATTGGACCCTCCTGGGGCAACAATTTTATCTTCAAGTCCATAGAAACTATAAATCTCTTGGGCTACCCAATTGATACCCTAGTTTTCTCTTCCAGATCTCTCCCCACAACTTCTATAATCTCTAAAATCATAATATATGTATAAATGCAAGCACCCAACAGGAATTGAACTTGCGACCAATTAGATAGCAAACACCTTATCTCTGAGAGTTTGACTGGTCAGGCTGAGCTGCTCCATAGTTTACATATATATTACAATCAAAGCATGGTAAATAGGAAAATTATAATGGAAATTTATATAGGGTATGTTTATGTGCTTATAGGAGTAGAATGCAATTCTTAGCACCTAATTAATAGGTCTTATGGCTTGGAAAAGTATGATTGGCACTTTGTAAGATTAAATGCCAACTGACATCGAAGGAGCTACATTATACTAGTACTACATAGACCATATTAAACTAGCACTAAAGGGGTAACCTTACCCATGAGGCACTAGATGCTCTAGAAACAAAAATGTAAGCAAGTAATTGGATGTGATGGTAGCAATGCAAGTGCAGCATCGGATCCAATGACATTTTCTACCAACGAGACCCAAAAACAAATCATAATCGATAGATGTAGTGATTTTTGGAGGATTTGGAAAATCGTGTTACCTTCCTACCAAGTGGAGTAACATTATTCAAATGTAACCATGGTTGATTATTTTTGAATCCTAACAAAGAATAATTGCTCAAACAACCCAACAAATTAGTCAATTTTGGGAATGCACATTAGGAAATTGACTTTACTGATTTTGGTAGCTAATTTAGTCACTAGTTTAGTTTTCATGAATGTCTATTCCAATAGAAAACAAAATATGAAAAAAGGATATATATTATAGAATGTTTTGACTTCAAAACTTATGGAGAAGGGAGTTTTATTATTGTTGTAGCCTATTTGTGATATAGTGTGTGAGTTTGCTAAGATTTTGTATATACTTTGTTGGAATTAAATAAGATAGTGACCTAATTTTATCTTAAGTGATGTGTTAGCTTATTCTTTACACACCACCATGAAGCAAGGGCCCACTCCAAAGCAAGGTGGAAAGCTTATTTTCTTTTCTTTATTTTCCAAGGTATGTTGTTTTGATTTTATTTTATTTTTCATTCTGATTAGTATCTATTGTTAGATTTATCAGAGTAGAAATAGTAAGTTTTAGGGAATATTAGACATTGACATAAGATAATTTTTTTATTTACTTTCATCAATCTATGTTCACTTGTAATAATTTAATTATGTAAGTGTGTGCATTTCAATTCAACAAGCTTTCATTTGTAATTGTATTCTTTTCTTAGATGTGCAATTGAGATTTATTTAATTATGACAAATTATTTATATTTAATTTTGCAAGCATGGGTGTGAGTTTAGTTCTATTAGCATAAGTTTACTTTATGAAATGAGTGTTATTTCATACTGTTCATTTTTTGCAAGTGTGCTTATGAATCCCATAGTGAAAACCTAACCTAGAAAACCCTTCTTAGCACATACAAATTATGGATGCCACCCCATATTTAATACTAACTAAAGTTATGCGTTTTAGAGATTCATCAAATATATTGAGATCTATGATTTATTGATGACATGTGATGTGATTTGATGATGTTCATGATGCGAGGTTATGTATGATTATTACTTAGTTTTTTGTATGCATGGTTTTAAAGGTATAACAATTGATGATAATGATAACAACATTACAATACGTGGTTTCATCCTTAGACATGGCCTCGTATTAAGAGGACTAAAAAAAATTTCTATTCATCCTTAAATGAGGATTTGAAGTTTGGATTCATAAAAAAGGTCTTGTAAAATTATGTCATATGTGATAACTATGGTAGGTCAAAAAAGACCTCCTGGTTGATGGATAAATTTTGAAAAAAATAGAATGTTTAATATATGTTTGCTAATGTTGATGACTATAGATTAAAGTGTGACAATTAGTTTGTTTTGCTCAATTTGGTTAAATTTAACTTTAAGAAAATTTCTAACAAAAATTTAAAAAGTTCTATGATAATAAAATTTATAATTTATATTATTACTATTATTTATGATGTTAAAATATATCTTAAGGACACAATCCATCAAAGGAGTATGAAAAAAACATTCATTTTTTTATAGAGGTTGTTTGGGATAGTTGAAAGGACCTTCCATGTGTTGTAAGTGGGGAGATAATGTGTGTGTTACCTTTGTGAGTGAGGGTAGGTACCTCCTAGCAAGTTGGATGTACAAACATTAAGGAGGGAGTACTATCATAAGATATGAAAGGAATATTATTTATACAATAAGGACAAAGGATAGGATGCTTTTAAAGTTCGGTCATGTAATTCCTTTTGCACTATATGATGGAAGGATAATTTAATTGTGTTGTTAAAAAAAGTGAATTGTTTTGCATTGAAGGCAAAGTCTTTTGTGTGGTCTTGTAATAATGGAGAAGTAACTTGATGTAAACAAGTGTAAGTAGAGTGATTTATGGTGAATTCAATTGAACTAAAGAATTTACAAGTACATGGATCAACTTGATTTAATTAATAACTTTATTAAAAGGAATGCTTTGACTATATATGAATAATTTGATCTACAAAATGATTAAATAAGATGTTTATATTTAAATTATGAATCTGTACCCCAATGGTATAAAAGGAATAAGTACTAGTATGGAAACTCCTAGGAGGAGGGAGGAATTGTGCATAAGGATATTGAAGGCCTTAGTGTTTCATGATTAGAAATTGTTTGGATTACTTTGTGCGTGGGAAGGTGGAGATAGGACAAACAAATAACAATGGAGATTAGTAGGATGAGCTGGTAGAGCTGCAAGAATTTGTAATCACCATTGGAAATGAAGATCTATCGAATGCAGTTTCAAGAGTTTATGTTGTATATAAGGAAAACAAACTGGCACTTTATCTTATTATAGTTCTAAGGAGTCCTCCTCCTTTGATATTTTATTCAATGATTAGGTGTAGCAATGTTTTTTTGTGCAATTTTTGTCTATTATCTAATTGGGCATTTAACCTTCATGAGATAATATGCATGTATATCTGGAGGTACTTCCAGGCTATGGCCCATGTATGGAAGGCCTTGCGACTATGTAATCTAGTTTTTGTTTAATAAAATTTAGACTTTTTTCATTGAAAAAATTAAATGATGAATTTGATTTAATTTGATTGGATGAATAATTATTAGTTGGATTTGAGTGAATGTATATTTAAATGATAAATTAAGTTGATAGTAATGATAAAATGAATTTATTATTAGGATGTTTTGGGTGATAAACCTAGCATAGAAATAAGTTGGCTAGGGATTAATGATTATTTAAGTAATTTAAATTTTACCAAAGATTGTATTAACTCAAATGATTAATTTAGCTTTGATTACCTTTAATTTAAGACTTAAAGAAAACTTAAAGGACATTTTGTAAATTGATTACCTTTTATGTGCAAACTTAAAGGACCTTTTTGTAACCAATTATCTTTAAGTGTGAAGTTTAAAGGATATTTTTGTAATTTACCTTTAAGTGTGACCTTAAAGGAACATTTGTAATTGATTGCCTTTAAGTGCGACCTTAAAGGATATTTTTTTAGTTGATTACATTTAAATGTGAACTTAGAGGACCTTTTTGTAATTGATTACCTTTAAGTGTAACCTTAAAGGATCTTTTTGTAATTGACTACCTCTAAGTGTGAATGTAAATGATATTTTTATAATTTATTACCATTAAGTGTGTACTTGATTATTGGAATTTATTGCCTTTAAGTGTGAACTTAAAGGACCTTTTTGTAATTTATTACATGTAAGTGTGAACTTAAAGGACCTTTATATAATTGATTACCACTAAGTGTGAACTTAAAGGACCTTATTGCAATCAATTACCTTTAAGTGTGAACTTAAAGGACCTTTTTGAAATCTATTACCTCTGAGTGTGACCTTAAAGGATCTTTTTGTAATTGATTACCTTTAAGTGTGAACTTAAAGGACCTTTTTATAATTTACTATCTTTAAGTGTAAACTTAAAGGACCTTATTGGAATTGATTGTCTTTAAATATGAAATTAAAGGTCATTTGCCTTTAAGTGTGAACTTAAAGGACCTTTTTGGTAGTTGATTATTTTGTTAATGACTTTATTTACTTTAATTGGTTTCAATCTAATAGAAGGATGAGTAGATTGATTTGATTATTTTTATAACAAAATGATTGATTAATCAATCTACAAAAGGACTATTTAATAATTTATTGGATTAATTAATGTGTTGATAATATTGAAAAGAATAAAGCTAATTTATAGTTATATGATGGAATTAACTTGAATTTCCTTTAAGCAAGGTGCTCAAAGGGATAATTTTGTTTGATGAACCTTTTCGTAAGGATCAAAAGGCCACTTTTGGCTTGATCAACCTTCAAGCAAAGGCCTAAAGGGCACTATTTGAATTGATTTACCTTTAGGCAAAAGCCTAAAGGGCACTATTTGAATTGATTGACCTTTAGGAAAAGGCCTAAAGGGCACCTTATTTAATTGAATAATCTTTAGGGAAAGACCTAAAGGAAAAATTTTGAATTGATTAATCTTTAGGCAAGGGCCTAAAGGGCACTTTTTTAAAAATGATTAACCTTTATATGAACACCTAATGGATATTTTTTTGGATTGATTAACCTTTAGACAGAGGGCAGAAAGGACACTTTTTTAAAATTGATTAACCATTAGACAAAGGGTCTAAAGGGGAACTTTTTTAAAATTATTAACCTTTAAATGGGTGGTCTAAAGGGCACTTTTTTAAATTGATTAACCTTTAGATGAAGGGCCTAAAGGGGACTTTTTAAAATTTATTAACCTTTAGATGGAGAGCCTAAAGGGTAATATTTTGAATTGATTAAACTTTATATGGAGGACCTAAAGGGAAATTTAAAGGGTTGATTAACCTTTAGACGAGAGGCCTCAAGTGCACTCTTTTAAATTGATTAACCTTTAGATAGGAGGCCTAAAGGGCACTTTTTGAAATTGATTAACTTTTGGATTAATATCGTAAAGTGCCTTTTTTAAAATTAATTAACCCTTAGACAAATATACTAAAGGGAAATTTTTAAAATCGATTAACCTTTAGACAAATGGAATAAAGGGTACTTTATAAAATTGATTTGATTTTCCATGCATAGAAGTGTTAGACAACTTGTGTTTGATTGGCATGACAATGAGATACACCCCTAGTTGTGTTGGAATATATTACATTATTTGGTACATGCCAATGTACCATCATGGGTACATCTATAGATTAGGAAAAAAATATGAGATTAGGATTTAGTTTATGCAATGTAATGCACAAGTGTGCAATGATATTTTGATAATGTAAATGTACATAGTTATCCCTATGTACATGTGTCAATAGAGTAGGAATATGAAGAGTCATAGGAAGAGTGAGGCCCAAGAAACCTCCATATGAAGAGTCATATTCCATTCTATATATGGATGTATTGATGTAAAAGAAATATGGTGAAGGAGAAAGAGTCACCTATATAAGCAATGGAAGGTGATGTAATATGATGTATTTTTATCTCTTCATTCAATAAATATTTCTAGGTATTTTTAGTATTTGGCATTAACATTCTTTGAGTTGTTATATAGTAGATTATGATTTTATATGCTTTATTGATCAAAATTATTATATATTTCATATTAAAATTATATTATTGATCATGAGGTAATATTATTTTGAGTATTTACTCATTAAAAGCAAACAAGTTGGAAGACATATCACTACTTTTTTATTTTCCCCCACATATGAAGGTATTCGGTAGGGGAAAAAATGATGAAATTGATTTGACTATCATCATCTATGGAATAGTGCAGTGCTAATCATGTGTCCATTGATGATATAAAATAAAGAGATGTTGGATTGGGTTATCATCACTTATAGACTATCATGGTGTCAATCATGTTGCTAGTGATGAGATAGAATAAATAGATGTTGGAATGGGATATCATCACTTGTATACTATTATTGTGTTAATAGTTGGTAATGATATAGGAGGAAGTGATAGGGATATCATCACCTATGGACTATCATACTTTTGGTCATGTAGCCCATGATTATGGAATCATATGGTTTTTTCATCAGTGCTCTGAGTATGCCATAGTGTTCATCATAGAGCTCAAAGTATGTGATAGATTATTCTTGGATATCTTATAAACCAGTGAAGGAAAAAAACTATGTAGATTTATTGCATGGCATATCTATATGCCCCATCCCCTCATAATTTTATAAGGTGTTCAAAAATATTAGTAGTAACTATGATGCTCATAGCATTCATCATGTGGCAAGGGAGAGAGTTGTGATATAGAAGAATGTAGTAGATGATACAAACTAGATACTTTTGAAGTGCTTCCTATACCTCTTTTATATAAAAGTGGAGAATAAGAGAGATTATTTAGTCTTTGCTTTTGTGCAAAAGGGCTATAAGGAACACATGAATAGTTTATGAAAGAATATATAAAGACAAAAGGAAAGAGAGAGAAGTATGTGAGATATCACTCTTTATTCCTTATAAATATGTGAGGATGATGGACCTTGTGAGTTCATTTCCTAGTAGCTATATAAGGTATAATACACTTACCAGGTAGTGGACCTGCAAAGTCCATCATCTATTTGGTTTATAAGTGTTTTAAGACCGATAAGATGGTGATGCTTGAAGATAGTAGAATTAGCTAATTTTGATACAAATTGTTAAAGAGATATGGTTGCACTAACCTACGTTTGACTCAAAAAGAGATGACTAGGAGGAGTTGCTTACATCAATCACCTAGTGCAAGAACAATTTAAAATAAAGTATCCTTGACTAGGATTATTATTTGCATCATTATGGATTCTTGACTTTATATGCAACAAGTAGTATATGCACATACAAATAAGCAAATGTGAGATCAAGTAGTCATGCAAGCAAGCAATGGAAAGAAAATAAATATGATAAGTAGTTAATAGAAATTTATATGTAATATATTTTTAAATGCATTGTATTTATGGGTTTCTTTAAATTCTCTCTCATTAAGTGTCACTAGGTGGTAAGTTCCTAAAACAAAATTAGCGATGATTATAAATGGACCTAGCCAATTGGGCTTAAATTTACCTCTAAGTTTGGATTTGGAATTAGTATTTTATTGGTTCTCTTTGAGAGCTAGATCTCCAATTTTAAATAAAAAAGGTCATACCTTTTTTCCATAGGCAATTTTAAGCCTTTGATAGTAGACCCATATATTTTCTAAGGTATGGATATGTTTTTTGTCAAGCAGTTCCAACTAACTAAGATAGGTATGATGATATTTGTTTTTGATAGAGGTATCTTATAATAAAATGCATAAGGAAGGCACCTCCAACCAAAAGGAAAATATTTTTTAAATCCCATAGACTAGGGCACAAGGTGTTGCAACAATTGGAGTCTAAAAACTAGTGCAATAGGCCCATAGAGTAGGATAAAGCTATAGATGCAAATCCCAACCAATCTTGCTGACAAGCTTTGTAAGGATATTGATTAGGGATTTGTTAGAAGCTTCAACTTATCCATTACCTTGTGTATAATAAGGCATTGATTTTGTGTTAGATTTTAAACTTAGTGTATATTTTTAGGTTATCCTTATTTTTTAAGGGCATTCTATTATTGAATTTTAGCATGGAAGAGATGCCATGTTAGTAGAGGATATGGTTAATAATATGAAGAACACAAGCTTATACTAAGAGGGGGTGAAAAGTATAAGACCACATTTTAATTTTCTTTCTCAATCAATATTATGCAATGAATAGATAACAATATCAACAGCAGTAATCAAATCAATCCACAAATCACTACACACAATAAAGACACCACAATTTACATGGTTCACTCAATATGGGCTAATCCATGAAGAAAATATTTCACTAAAATTTTCTCAATCAATATCTTGGGAATCCTTTCCCTATTACAATGTTTATGGACCTCTATCAAAAGGAGACACCAATACCCTAAATCAAGTTCATGGATCTCTATCCACAGGAGAACTCATTTCTCCTCTACTCTGGTTGGTGATCCTCTAGAAGACTACTACCTCCACTGCACTGGCTTGTGGATATATCTCCACTTAAGATTCTTGTCCTCACTTAGAAGACTTGGCTAATGGATCTCTATCCACTGGAGACTATTATCCTCTATGCTCTGTCACCTCCAAAGCTTTGTCTCAAATCTACACTAAACATAGTCCTTTGGTCTAGCACAAATTTGTTCAATCTCTATCTCTGGTCTAGCACAAACCTATCCTCAAATTTGCACCAAACTTTGTTCTCAAATTTGTACTAAACATAGTCCTTCGATCTAGCACAAACCTATCCTCAATCTCTATCCTCAAGCCTTAACTCAAGGCTTGAATCAATCTCAAATCAACTTTGCTATATTTGCCCTAAACCTTAACTAAAGGTTTGAACAAATCAATCAATCAACTCTACTCTCAAGCCTTCTCAAATACTTGTCTTAAATCTACCTTGTAAGCTTCCTCAAAAGCTCACACTAATCTGTCCACAAATCCTCTCTAGAACTTGCTCAAATCTGCTCCACAAGTCCTCTCTAGAACTTGCTCAAATATGCTCTACAAGTCCTCTCTAGAACTTGCTCAAATCTCATAGAAACATAAAGAGAATTGTTAGAGACTCAATATGTTCTACACTTATCACAATGCTCAATTTATTTCAATCACTTTCCTAGAAACATAAGGAGAATTGTTAGAGACTCAATATGCTTCCTATTCACCTCAATGCTCAATCGCTTTCTCAAATCAATTCAGAATATAGAATAGTTTTTTTTAAGGAACTTGAACAATCACTTGACTAGGCTCAACCAACTTTACTCAACCAAACACTAAATTAAATAATCCTTACTCACAAACCCTAGTCCAAGCATATAAACACCAACTCAAGATGTTTTCAACAATGCTCAAAAATAAATTTTACATAACGATGATAATCATGTTCTTTTCAAACCCTAGTTCAAGTTCTTTGCTCAAAATCTCACTTCAAAAATAATGCTTATAAAAAAATATTCACATAGCAATGATACTCAAACCCTAGTTCAAGTTCTTTACTCAACAACTCACTTCAACAATAATGCTTATAAAACAATCTTCACATAGCAATGATACTCAAACCCTAGTTCACGTTCTTCACACAACCAATGGCTTCAAAAACAATGCTTATAAAATAATCCTTTATTTCAAAAAACCTTGAAGCATTAACTCAACACACTCAATAAGAAATCCTAATCAAGTCCTTTTCACTCCAAAATTATTTTTTAGAAAACCAACCAATCAAATTAACTATGGAAGAATGTGCTCATACTTTTTTCTTGATGATGAAGGAATCTCATAAATCTACCACAACCACAAACACTTCTTTGCCAAGCTCAAGGAAGTTATAAGATGATAAACTCCCTCAAGAATACAATGTTAATATCAAAACACACATACACCTTATCACTCCATCTTTAAGAAAACATTTATCAACATTTACAAAAATAATTCACCACTTACACCTTATAATCTCCCAATTAAAATAATACTCAATGCACTCTTCTTTTCAAAATAATTCAATGCAAGAAGTTCCTTTTATCCTTTTAAAACTTCAACAAATCAATATGACACAAATACTTTATTCAAAAATAAATCTAACTCCTTATTCCTCCAACTTATCAAAAATAATAATAATAAATCTTTTAAGCAACCCTTTTAACTCCCTAAGACCTCATGTCAACTTTAACACAAAAATAATAATCAAAATTTATTACCTTGGCCTTGGTGGGAATCAAACTCACAACGCAACCTCAACCAATGCCCTAGCCATGGCTCCAACCACTGCGCAATCTAGGCGCTCGCTTGGGGAGTGGAGAGCACCACCTGCTCTATGAAGCTCCCCGCTTTGCCAAGTAAAATGTGCACCGTTCCTTTGGCGCTTTCAACACAAAAACAACCACCAAAACATGTTGCATTTGTATTTTGAATGCAAGTCACTTAGTGCCAAAACACTCTACCAATGTCCTCTTGCCACTAGGCCACACTGCCCAGATGTCTTCCAACTTTCAGGGCTTTTCGTCAATGTCTTTATTCGCTGGCACATAAAACAAAAATTTGCTTCTCTTTTTCCACACAAGCTCTCAACACAATTGCACACATTAACGTTCGAGCAAAAGGATAATTTTAATGCCTCTTAAGGCATGGTTTATATAGTGATTCCCTCCTTTATGCATACATGTCGACACTAGAAATTCTTCACACTTTAGACATCAACACTATGATTTAAACTTATTAATTTATAAATTATTTAAATTCTTTTGAATTTAAATTTTATAAATTAATTCTTTAAAACCCTTTGGTTTTATTAAGGCCTTCTCTCATTGCACAAATTTGTATAAATAATATTTATTTATAAAATTTAAATTCAATTTGAATTTAAATATTTTATAAAATAAATACTAAACCTTCCTTTAACTTTGCAATAAGCTTCCTTGGGTTTTTATGCAAAACCTTTTATTTTAAACCTTCTAACTTATGCTTCCACATAATATTAAAAAATATTATGAAGCCCTTTTGCCTTTAACCTCTACATTGTTCCTCTTGACCTTTGACATCATCAGTGGCTTATTCCTGGACATCAATGACAATTTTTTTTCTTGATAAATTCCTTGACATCAATGATGACTTCATTCCTTGACATAAATGACAACTTGACTTAATGACTCAAAATATCCAACAATCTTCCTCTTTGTCATTGATGGCAACCCAAATTCTTTTTACTGAAAACTTGGCTTTTTATTTATTCTTCTCCCCTTCGTATATTGCTCCCCCCTGGCTCAATGCTCTCTCCTTTTTTTACTCAAATACCAAATCTCTCCCCCTTACTCAAATCTCTCCCCCTTTGACATCAATGGCAAAGGGTCACCTTTGGGGATCAAGGCTAAGAATGAGCCTCTTAGCTTAGCCCCTCCCCCACCTCCTTTTGAGGTGGTTAATTCTATGGTGGGAGTATTTCTACTCCCAGAAAGCATTGTTCTTTACCTTTATCCTCTTTCCTTATTATATGATCCTTCTTATTCCTTTGACTATTTATTTCTATATCCATGTTCCTATCCATGTCTACATTCTTGTCCCTATTTCTATTCATGTTCTTGTTCTTATTCATATCCAGGTTTCTGTTCTTTTTCATATCTATGTTCTTGTTCCTATTCATATCCATGTTCCTGTTCCTATTCATATCCATATTCATGTTCTTGTTCCTGCTTGATTCTGGAATGTCTGCTCTACACCACTTTGTTGTGTGACCATCATTATTGCACTTATAACACTTAATTTTATTATTCCTTGGAGGTGCAAATATCTTAGGATTTCTCCTAGTGAAGCCATATCCTCTTATGTCATGAACCCTGCAATTCATTGCCTTGTGACCAAACTGATTACATGAGTAGCAATACCCATGGAAAAAAAATTTCTTCCCATATTCCTATCTTTCATGTGTCCTACACTATGAAGCCATGTGTCCAAACCTGTGACATAAAAAACATCTTCCATTGAAGTTTCCTTAACTTGACCTCATTGGTCTCTTAGTCTCTCTTGACCTATTATGATTGTTGTTCCATCTATATCTTCTTTGTGCATTGTTCCTATTTTTTTTGAACTCTCTATTGTCCAACTCATCCTCAGATGTCTCACTTTCTTTTACACTATCTTCTTCTGAAGTTTCTTCTCCTCCAAAACTTGAGGTTGACTTTCCTTCCCATTTCTTTTGAACCTATTCAAATCCAAGACCTATTTTTCTTGATGTAGGATTTTTTATATTGATGAACTTATCCAAGTTTTTTGAGCTATTTTTGAACCCTTTTAGCTTGAATTTGGAGTCTTCTAAATATTCTCTTAGTAGTTCCACTTCTTGTGGTAACTTTTCACATTCTAATATATTTGCTTCTAACTTATCTTTGAACCTTTTTGCCTTAGCCTTTGATTTTTCTAAATCCTCTATAAGCAATATTCTCTCTTCATCACATTCTTGAAACTAAATTTCAAGTTTAGAGTGTTGCTTTCTTACCTTCTTTACCATGTCAAAAGCATAAATAAGTTCTCCCTTGAGATCATATCCATATTTCTCTGAATATTCCTCTATTTGTTTACCTTTGTCCACATATTTATTTTCTATTGGCTTGTCTTCTATAGGATCACCTACTCCTTCTTCTAATGCCATTAGAATATTCTCTTCTGGTCCTTCAAGTGCATCTTCATATTCATCATCACTGAAACTATAACCATCCCTTGTACAACTATCTTCAAGATGTCCAAAGTTACCACATCTAAAACACTTGAGAATTATTGGAGTCCTTTTCTTAACTTGTTCTTTTTCTTCAATCATAAATAGAACTTCATCTCTATCATTGTCTGAAAAACTAGCATCACTATCACTTGAGTACTTAATTGCCTTATCCACATAGTAGCTCCTATTTTGTCTTTGAAAGAACTTCTTTCCTTGTCTGCTTTGTCCATCCTTGCTTTTCTTTTGGTGCCTATATCTTTTTGATTCCCTGTTCTTGTGATCCTGTTTTTCTTCACCATTGTTATTCTTAGCTTCTTGACAATATGTTGCAAAATGACCATACTTTCCACAATTGAAACATTTAACAAATTTTAGATCTCTAGATCTTCTAGAATCCTTATCCCTTCTACCATAATTTGCTTCTTCATCACTAGATGACTCATTGCTTGATTTTGACTTCTTACCCTTTGTCTTCTTGATTTCTTTGAATGTTGCTTCTTTCTGGGGATTAGGTTCCTCTTTTGTTCTCATCTCAAATGTTGTAAGAATACCAAGCAACATATCTCTTGTCAAAGAATCACCATCCATTGACACTTCTATAACATAAACCTTTTCACTGAATCTTTTTGGAAGAGTTCTTAAGAATTTATCACAAACATTCGATTCATCAATCTTCATTCCAAGTCCTTGCATATCATTAACAACCTCATCAATTCAAAGTAGATAAGTACTAATATTTTCCTCATCCTTCATTCTTAATGCTTCAAATTGTCCTTTGAGATTTCGTATCTTTGCTTTCTTGACACTTTTATCTCCTTCATATATATTTTGCAGTTTATCCCACATTTATTTTATAGTTTGACAATGCATAACTTTCATAGACTTTGTTCTATGCAAACCTTTCAAAAGTGCATTCATTGCTTTTGAATTGTAATGTTGTAGGAGCTTACCTTCCTTATCTGTAGGAGGATTAATTAAGGGATCGTATCTAATTTCAACTACTTCCCAAATTTCATTGCCAAGTGCCATCAGGTAAATCTTCATTCTCATACTCCAATATATATAGTCACTTCCATCAAATATTGGTGTTGAATTATCTGAGGACACATTCTTAGAATCCATTGTGTTCTTGTTATCTTTTCCTTCAAGTTGTTAAACTCTTCTGAAGGAACCCGCTCTGATACCAATTGAAGAACACAAGCTTATACTGAGAGGGTGGGTGAATAGTATAAGACCACTTTTTACTTTTCTTTCCCAATCAATATTATGTAATGTATAGATAGCAATATCAATAGTAGTAATCAAAGTAATGCACAAATAACTATACACAATAGAGACACCACAATTTACGTGGTTCACCCAATGTGGGCTACTCCAAAGGGAAAATATTTCACTAAAATTTTCTCAATCAATCTCTTGGGAATCCTTTCCCTATTACAATGTTTATGGACCTTTGTCAAAAGGAGACACCAATCCCCTAAATCAAGTTTATGGACATCTATCCATAGGAGAACTCCTTTCTCCTCTTGCTCTAGGTAGTGATCCTCTAGAAGACTACTGCCTCCACTTCACTGGCTTGTGGATCTCTCTCCACTGAAGACTCTTGTCCTCACTCTGAAGATATGTCCTCACTACCTTGGCTAATGGATCTCTATCCACTAGAGACTAGTGTCCTCTCTACTCTATCACCTCCAAAGCTCTATCTCAAATATACACTAAACATAGTCCTTCGGTCTAGCACAAATCTACTCAATCTCTATCTCTAGTCTAGCACAAACCTATCCTCAAATCTACACCAAACATTCTCTTCTTAAATCTACACTAAACATAGTCCTTCGGTCTAGCACAAATCTATACTCAATCTCTATCCTCAAGCCTTAACTCAAGGATTGACTTGATCTCAAATAAAATTTGTTGGATCTGCCCCAAACCTTAACTCAAGGTTTGAACAAATCAATCAATCAACTCTACTCTCAAGCCTTCTCAAAGACTTGTCTCAAATCTACCTTGTAATCTTCCACAAAATCTCACACTAATCTTTCCACAAGTCCTCTCTAGAACTTGCTCAAATCTACTCCACAAGTCCTCTCTAGAACTTGCTCAAATCTACTCTACAAGTCCTCTCTAGAACTTGCTCAAATATGCTCCACAAGTCCTCTCTAGAACTTGCTCAAATATGCTCCACAAGTCCTCTCTAGAACTTGCCTCAAATATGCTCTACAAGTCCTCTCTAGAACTTGTCAAATCTCATAGAAACATAAAGAGAATTGTTAGAGACTCAATATGTTCTACACTTATCACAATGCTCAATTAATTTCAATCACTCTCTTAGAAACATAAGGAGAATTGTTAGAGACTCAATATGCTTCTTATTCAACTCAATGCTCAATCACTTTCTCAAATCAATTTAGAATATAGAATAGTTTGTTTTAAGGAACTTGAACAATCACTTCACACATCCACTTGACTAGGCTCAACCAACTCTACTCAACCAAACACTCAATGAAATAATCCTTTCTCACAAACCCTAGTCCAAGCATATAAAGACCAAATCAAAATATTTTCAACAATGCTCAAAAATAAATCTCACATAATAATGATACTCATGTTCTTTTCAAACCCTAATTCAATTCTTTTCTCAAAAACTCACTTCAACAACAATGCTTATAAAACAATCTTCACATAGCAATGATACTCATGTTCTTTTCAAACCCTAGTTCAAGTTCTTTGCTCAACAACTCACTTCAACAACAATACTTATAAAACAATATTCACATAGCAATGATACTCAAACCCTAGTTCAAGTTCTTCACACAACCAATGGCTTCAACAACAATGCTTATAAAACAATCCTTTATTCCAGAAAACCTTGAAGCATTAACTCAACACACTCAATAGGAAATCCTAATCAAGTCCTTTTCACTCCAAACTTATTTTTCAGAAAACCAACCAATCAACTTAACTATGGAAGAATGTGCTCATACCTTTTTCTTGAAGATGAAGGAATCTCATAAATCTGCCACAACCACAAATACTTATTTGCCAAGCTCAAAGAAGTTATAAGATGATAAATTCCCTCAAGAATACAATGTTAATATCAAAACACACATACACCTTATCACTCCATATTTAAGAAAACATTTATCAACATTTACAAAAATAATTCACCACTTACACCTTATAATCTCCCAATTAAAATAATACTCAATGCACTCTTCTTTTCAAAATAATTCAATGCAAGAAGTTTCTTTTATCCTTTTAAAACTTCAAAAAATCAATATGACACAAATACTTTATTCTAAAATAAAGCTAACTCCTTATTCCTCCAACTTATCAAAAATAATAATCAAAAATATTTTAAGCAACCCTTTTAACTCCCTAAGACCTCATGTCAAACTTTAACACAAAAATAATAATCAAAATTTATTACCTTGGCCTTGATAGGAATCAAACTCACAATGCAACCTCAACCAACGCCCTAGCCATGACTCCAACTGCCATGCAAGCTAGGCGCTCGCTTGGGGAGTGGAGAGCACCACGTGCTCTATGAAGCTCCCCGCTTTGCCAAGTAAAACGTGCACCATTCCTTTGGCACTTTCAACACAAACACAACCACCAAAACATGCTACCACCACATTTCGAATGCAGGTCACCTAGTGCCCAAACACTCTAACCAATGCCCTCTTGCCACTAGGCCATGCTGCCCATATGGCTTCCAACTTTCGGCGCTTTTCGTCTTTGTCTTTATTCGCTGGCACATAAAACAAAAATTTGCTTCTCTTTTTCCACACAAGCTCTCAACACAATTGCACGCATTAACATTCGAGCAAAAGGATAATTTTAATGCCTCTTAAGGCATGGTTTATATAGTGATTCCCTCCTTTATGCATACACGTCGACACTCAAATTTCTTCACACTTTAGACATCGACACTTTTTATTTTTCTTTAAACTTATTAATTTATAAATTATTTAAATTATTTTGAATTTAAATTTTATAAATTAATTCTTTAAAACCCTTTGGTTTATTAAGGCCTTCTCTCATTGCACAACTTTGTATAAATAATATTTATTTATAAAATTTAAATTCAATTTGAATTTAAATATTTTATAAAATAAATATTAAACCTTCCTTTAACTTTGCAATAAGCTTCCTTGGGTTTTTATGCAAAACCTTTTATTTTAAACTTTCTAACTTATGCTTCCACATAATATTAAAAAATATTATGAAGCCCTTTTGCCTTTAACCTCTGCATTGTTCCTCTTGACCTTTGACATCATCAGTGGCTTATTCTTGGACATCAATGACAACTTTATTTCTTGAAAAATTCCTTGACATCAATGATGACTTCATTCCTTGACATCAATGACAACTTGACTTAATGACTCAAAATGTCCAACAATATCCCCCTTTGTCATTTATGGCAACCCAAATTATTTTTATTGAAAACTTAGCTTTTTCTTTTTTCTTCTCTCCCTCGGACATTGCTCCCCCTAGCATAATGCTTTCTCCTTTTTACTCAAATACCAAATCTCTCCCCCTTACTCAAATCTCTCCCCCTTTGACATCAATGAAAAAGGGTCACCTTTGGGGCTCGGGGCTAAGAATGAGCCTCTTAGCTTAGTCCCTCCCCCACCTCCTTTTGAGGTGGTTAATTATGGGGTGGGAGTATTTCTACTCCCAAAAAGCAATGTTCTTTACCTTTATCCTTTTTCCTTCTTATTTGATCCTTCTAATTCCTCTGACTATTTCTTTTTATATCCATGTTCATGTCCTTGTATATATTCCTATCCTTATTTCTATTATTGTTCTTATTCTTGTTCATATCCAGGTTTCTGTTCTTTTTCATATTCATGTTCTTGTTCCTATTCATATCCATGTTCTATTCCTATTCATATCCATGTTCCTGTTCTTATTCATGTTCCTGTTCTTGCTTGATTCTGGAATGTCTGCTCTATACCATCTTATTGTGTGACCATAATTATTGCACTTATAACACTTAATTTTGTTATTCCTTGGAGGTGCAAATGTCTCAAGATTTCTCCTAGTGAAGCCATATCCTCTTCTATCATGAACCCTGCAATTCATTGCCTTGTGACCAAACTAATTATATGAGTAGCAATACTAATGGAAAATTTATCTGTTCCTATATTCCTGTATTTCATGTGTCCTGCACTGTGAAGCCATGTGTCCAAACCTGTGACATGAAAAATATATTCCATTAAAGTTTCCTTGCCTTGACCTCATTGGTCTCTTAGTCTCTCTTGACCTATTCTGATTGTTGTTCCATATGTATCTTCTTTGTTCATTGTTCCTATTTTTTTGAACTCTCTATTGTCCAACTCATCCTCAGTTGTCTCACTTTATTTTACACTGTCTTCTTCTGAAGTATCTTCATTTGAAGTTTCTTCTCCTCCAAAACTTGAGGTTGACTTTCCTTCTCATTTATTTTTAACCTATTCAAATCCAAGACCTTTTTTGCTTGATGTAGGCTTTTGTATGTTCATGAAATTATCCAAGTTCTTTGAGTTGTTTTTGAACCCTTTTATCTTGAATTTGGAGTCTTCTAAATCTTCTCTTAGTAGTACCACTTATTGTGCTAACTTTTCACATTCTAATATATTTTCTTCTAACTTATATTTGAACCTTTTTGTCTTAGCCTTTGATTTTTCTAAATTCTCTATAAGCAATCTTCTCTCTTCCTCACATTCTTGAAACTGAATTTCAAGTTTAGAGTGTTGCTTTCTTACATTCTTTACCATGTCAAGAGCATAAATAAGTTCTCCCTTGAGATCATATCCATATTTCTCTTAATATTCCTCTATTTGTTTACCTTTTTCCACATATTTATTTTCTATTTGCTTGTCTTCTATAGGATCACCTACTCCTTATTATAATGCCATCAGAAGATTTTCATCTGGTCCTTCAATTGCATCCTCATATTCATTATCACTGAAACTATAACTATACCTTGTAAAACTATCTTCAATATGTCCAAATTTACCACATCTAAAACACTTGAGAATTACTGGAGTCCTTTTCTTAACTTGTTCTTTTTCTTCAATCATAAATATGATTTCATCTCTATCATTATTTGAAAAACTAGCATCACTATCACTTGAGTACTTACTTGCTTTATTCGCATAGTAGATTCTCTTTTGTCTTTGAAAGAACTTATTTCCTTGTTTACTTTGTCCATCCTTGCTTTTTTTTTGGTACCTGTATCTTTTTGGTTCCCTATTCTTGTGATCCTATTTTTCTTCATCATTGTTATTCTTAGCTTCTTGACAGTCAGTTGCATAATTATCATACCTTCCATAATTGAAACATTTAATAGATCTTGTATATCTAGATCTTCTTTAATCCTTATTCCTTCTAACATAATTTGCTTCTTCATCACTGGATGACTCATTGCTTTATTTTGACTTCTTACCATTTATCTTCTTGATTGATTTGAATGTTGCTTATTTTTGAGGATTTGGTTCCTCTTTTGTTCTCATCTCAAATGTTGTAAGAATACCAAGCAACATATCTCTTGTCAAATAATCACCATCCATTGACACTTATATAGCAGAAACCTTTTCACTGAATATTTTTGGAAGAGTTCTTAAGACTTTATCACAAATATCCGATTCATCAATCTTCATTCCAATTCCTTGCATATCATTAACAACCTCATCAATTTGAAGTAGATAAGTACGAGTATTTTACTTATCCCACTTGGTGAAATATTCAATTACTATGATATGCCTATCTAACAACATTAGATTTATCTTGCTAATAATATCCAATCCTCAAATAGAGAAGGGACAAGGAGAGGTCAAATATTGAAGGTCTTAGAAGAGTGCATAGATAATATTTCCATTTTTTTGACACTTATTGCAATATCTAGCATAGTCACAAGAGTCCTTCCTCATGGAGGGCCAATATTAACCCATCTAGAGAAGTTTCTTGGCAATGTCATGGATAGAGTTTATTATATTATTTGGCATCTTGGAAGTACTTTGTAAATATTTGGTGTGGAGGATTCTTGTAAATACTTGTTATTTAGTAGTCATTAAAGGTTTGTCATTATAAGGGAGTCAATAAATATATTCCTCCTATAAGAAAATAAAGATTCATATCTCCTATGAATTTGAGGAGATGAAGAATTAGTTGAAGTTGAAACGTGAATAGTATTTTTTAAGGCTATTAATAAGGGTAGCTTGTGAAGAAAATATAACAAGGAAGATATTGTAGTACATCATTATATTGGAATACTTTGTTTATAATCTATAAGAATATAGTGAGTTTGTTTATTTGTTTGAATACTTGTGTATCTCATTTTTTATATATTGTGTGAGAACTTTAATCTTTTTTTTTTATTTGATTAAGAAAAAGTTTTTGAAAGAAACCGCAAACCTTTTACAAAGATAGGAACACTACAATATTCGGGAAGAATCTAAAGAGTAGAGAGAACCACAAAAACCTTACAAAAGGATTAGCCACATAGTGGCACCATAGCATCCCAATGAGACAACAAAAGAACACTAAATGAGCTAAGACATTCTATAGAATAGGTATACCTTAGGAAACAAAGGCATGCCATACATAAAGCCTAAAGGCTACAAACATCATCAACTTACACTAAGATATGAAAAAAACTAAATAGCATCATCCCTTAATGTCACCTTCTCTAGCTTCCCTTTTATCCATAGATAAGGTAGTAGGATCCCCATTATCCCATCCCATAATTATTTAGCCTCTTTAGCACACAATATGGTCATATTCAATGTGCCAATAGGGGAGTTCTAAAAATTCATTAACATATTTAAATGAGGCTTCAAAATAATTGGAGTTTCTTTAGGCCTATCAATTATCACTTTTATCCTAGCTGTTAACCCATAGGAAATCTTGGATTTATTTTTGGGAGGGGCCAAATCATCTGAGGTAGAGTCATCGACGTAGAGAAAATTCTTCTCAGCTTTGATATATTTTATCACCAATCATCTGGAGCACCTAGTACCCTCCGCACTTCCTCCAAATTTCTTAGAGGTTTTGGATGCATCATCCATACCCTTTGGAATCCATATCCCTCCACCATATAAGGAAACAAGGGTGATGGGAGTAGCTTTGCAAGCCTAGGAATTATTGGATTTATATTTGGACGAAGCAAAGGATCTAGTGACAATAGGGATCATCATCGAGTTAGCCACAAAAGTGAGAACATCCTCTTCAAAGATACCCCTAACTTTTAAAATGTAATCAAAGATTAAATTTTCCAATCCATGATGGATGGTGTCCATCAATTCATCTTTTTTAACCTTTTGCATGGAGTTCTCCATAGATTTGAATAAAAAAGAAGGGATGTTCAACAGTATTTTTTGTTGCAACTTGTTTAGAAATATGAAATGATAACTCTTCAACAAGTCCTAGTTCTCATCCAACATGAAATACTGCATTATTATCAGAGCCACTTTGTCCCAAGGTGACTTGATGGAAATTATTTGGTAACTATTTTGAAATGTTATCAACTCTTCCTCCTCATCCAAAAACAACTTTATTTTCCTATCAAGGGAATGCTTCTCCATGTTATGACACACCCCATCTAGTGGAAGGCCAGTAACCTTGGTAATTATAAAAATAGAGATTTCAAATTCCAACTCCCCAATTTGCACCATCTCATTCTATTGGAAAATATGGCTATTACATCATTTGGTTATTTCCTAATGTACCCTCATGGGTGCATATTTAGTTTAGGATTATATTAAGAGTTATTGCTTTATTAGTGTAATAGAATAAATGCACAAGTGTTAGAATGTGCAATTATGTAAATGTGCATGTAGTCCACATGTACATGAGTCTTAGGGTTGAGTGAGAGGCAAGTAACCTATCTTTCTATATAAAGGCCTCATTGTGAGTGATTGTGTGTGAGCAAGAGTAGTGCAAAGATGTGATTAATAATAGTCACAATATAGCTCTATTTTTTATCATGGAGGAGTTGTAAACTCCATGAGAGGAGCATTGTAATTTTCATGAGCTTTCTATATGAGCATTTCTAGAGCATTGTATCAAGTTTTCTATCATATTTTCATGCATGGTTTTTTGCTATTATCATAGTTGTATCATTGCATGTTTATTTCTATACTTGTGAATGCATTTTATTTATGTTTAAGTATCCAAAAGCTAATAGTGGCATCATAGCCATGGTGGATCAAAGGAAAGCCACAAGTACTATTGTTGAGTATTTGCAAACGGATCATCCATAGTGTGCCATTGCATGCAAATATCATAGTGTGCTACTTTTTGATAGAAGTAGCTCTAGATAGAAGAATAGAAAATAGAGAAATCCACATGATAGATTTAGCTATATTTTTTCCACAAGATTTGTAACGCTTGTGGAGACTAGAACTCAACACTATTCCACTAGATTGGAAATCCAACTAGTGAAGTTTATTTCTCATAGAGTCATAGAAATTTTATTATCTCTAATATTTTATTGCAAGAGAGAAAATAAGTTTTCAGGAGAACCATTTGGTTACTATCATCTAATTTTTTCTTGTTGCAAAAAATTAACTCTCAGGTAGAGAAGAACTTCATATTCATTGTCTAAAATTTGAAGTTACTTTCCTTGTACAGGGATTGATTCTTTGTTGCAAAAAAATAAGGATTGATAATTTGGAGGCCTAAGGAGAAAGGTCCCATTGAAATATTTGTAGATTGAAGGCTCCTAGTTGAAATATAGAGGAGAGAGCTAGTGGCCAAGGAAGCCACATTGAAGATTGTAAATCTAGGAAGGAGGTCCTAGAAAGAAGATCCCATTGAATAAAGGAGGTCCTAGAAAGAAGACCCCATTGAATATCGAAGAGACTCAAGGAGAAGAGTCCTAGAAAAATATTGGAGATTGGTGATCTCCATTGAATACTGAAAACTTTCGATTGAAGAAGAGGTCCATTGAAGGACCTATTGAAGAAAAGATCCATTGAAGACTCTATTGAAGAAGAGGTCCATTGAAGGTCATATTGAAGAAGAAATTTTAGTACCAGCAGATTGAGGAGATCCTAGAATAAGATATCATTTCCATAGTTGAAGATTGAAGAGGTCAAGGAAGGTCTCATTAGATATTTAGAAGCTACAATATTGAGAACCTTGGAGAGGTCTCAAGAAGAAGGCTTGGTGAGCCTCATTGAAGGAGTTCATATAAGGACTCATTGAAGAAATTACTATCAAATAAGAAACTAAGGAATTGGGACAATCATCGCCATCCGACGACAAGCCCAAAGGAGAAATTTTGGTAAGAAGATTATCAAATAAAAAAGGTAGTATTGAATAGATCTCAAGATTGATAGATTGTTTGAGGAGGAGATCTACTTTGAAGTCAAAATTTGGCAAGAGAAAAAAGATAGAAGAACCACAAAATCTACAAGATTTGGGGGCCATCATTGAAGGAGGTTCTTGAGAAACATCTCAGCTATGATTTAGGGAGAATCCTACCAAATTTTTGGGATTCAAGGATAATATTTGATAGTATTGACTGCCTTACAATCTGGAAAAGTTTTAGATTTGAAGACAAAGAAAAAGGCAACATATTAACAACACTCAGAGCTACAAAATATAGATTTCATGGACAATGAAAAAGGCAGCAAATCAAAGAAATTATAAGCAACAATGAAGATTGCTTAGTGCTAAAAATTTTAGAAATTATGGGCAGCAGTGATTGCTAAAAATTAGATTCCATAAGTACAATCTGAAGGAGTTTTTGAGCCACCAAATTAGATTTTAGAGCAGTAAGTTGATAAAGTATTGAATTTGTAGAAAGGTGAGCAAAGAGTTGTTTTTAGACAGCATAGAAGAGAAGCAAAATCATCCAAAAAAAATGATAGCCATTGAGGTGACTTGAATCACCACCATATCCATCATCTACGAGAGGAAAAGGTATGCAAAAATAAGGTGAAATAGTTCATTAGTTGAGCCTTCATATTTGGTTTTATATTAAAGTTTATTAAGCACCATTTTTCAAAGGATCAAAATTTGCATAGAATTTTCATTTCAAGTCTTAAAAATAGTGCAAAAGTTATAGTTTACAAGGAGAAAACCTGCACATAGTAGAAAATAAAAGTTAGGTATATTTCAAGTGAAATAAATATAGCAACATTCTATTGCCTATTCTAAAGAAAAGAAGACTATAATTGCATAAGTTAGAATGCATATTAATACATTGAATAGCTTGGAGTTATAAGTGAAAGAGTATCCAAGCAAAGGAGGGCTTTGCCAAGAATTGAAGGCAGCCATAACATCACCCTAGTTCAGCCTAAAACAAGTGGATAGAAGGTAGAATTTTTAGACCTTTAGTGAAGGAATTAAAGGCTAAAATTAGTAACCAAAAAATAGCCATCAAGAAGGGTGACACTACCTCCAAAATTAGAGAAGAAAATCAGCACAGTATAGTGAGAAAAGAACTCAATAGGAAGGGATAAATCCAAGGTTAAAGTGCTAGTTGAGTTTACAGTTCCAAGATGTATTTGTGGATAGATTTGGAGAATTACAAAACATATTTTGAAGATATTGTTGGACAGCAAAAACAAAGGGCCAAAATAGCCAATTAAAGCCCACATTCTAAGCAGGGTAAAAGCAATTTTTTGAAGCACAGGGGGTAGTCATAGTGTACATTTGTGAGTCATCCAAAGGACTCCAAAAGTGCTAGAAAAAGAGCAGGTTTCATAGAAATAAAAGGTGTAAGAACTTCACAAAAAGAGCACTCAATAAAACCCTACAAAAGAGTCTCCAAAAAGCAATAGAAGGTCCCATTCAAAGAGGTTAAAATTTTGGATTGTTTGAGGTGTCAAAAGACACCAAAAGGAGTGCCATAAACCACCGAAGTTGCTACCTAGATATCAGACCTGCAAAAGAAATAAAACAAGAAATAAAAACAAGGATGGAGTTGAAGTCATAGAAGAGGCACCATCCCCATTGAAGCAAGTTGCAAAATAGGTTTTCTCTCATCCAAGAGCACCATTGAAGGAATAACCAACATATTGTCAAAAGGAAACGTATGCACCAAGAAGAGTTTGCAGAAATAATACGTTGGAAAGCACCAGAAAGCTTCAAGGGAGGTTAAAAAGCAAGTTAGAAATATTTTTCCACGTTGCAAATCAAGTCTGAGCACCCAACATTTCAAGTGTAACATCCTCCAAGCAAGAATAGGACAAAGGAGTTTCATACTCCATAGTGTAACATCCCTCCAAGGTAGAATAATATGAAAGAGTGCTCAACAAAGGTGCATTAGACAAAATCAGTTTAAATATTCTCCATAAATGATCACCTAGCATGGAGGAAGGAGGTAATAGCTTTCATAACATCCATCAACCACAAAAGTATAAGGAATCAAGTGCCACCTATCATAGGTGTTGAAATAAGGAGTTATACCAAACATTTGCAAGATTGGAAGGAAAATATAAGCGTCACATGTCATGAGTGCTTTATAAGGTGTAAGAGCAAATATTTTCAAGAAGGATAGTAATACAAGTGCCACTTGGCACTCTCATACCACATTACACCAAACAAATAAAGCATACACATACATAGATATAAATAAGGAGAGCTAAAGGAGTATTAAATAGTGAAGAAAAGGTTGTTGTTTTTTGAAGATACGTAGAAACCAAAAATGGGAGATGTCCACTTGCAAGAGAAAGGCATATTTTGAGAGAATTAAATATTTACATAGAACACATGATAGTAAAGGACATAATGAAGAAGATTAGTGCACATATTCAGACACTTACAAAAAGGATAAAAAGGTACACAAACAAGGTGAAAGGAAGAAGATTGAAGAACCATATTCAGTCATTCCAAATAGCATTTACTCCAAACAACTTGCAAATCAAAAATAAGCATTACAGAGGTGAGAAATATTTGTTACTACATTGCAAGTTTGTTATTAAAGTTTATTATATTTTCTAGATATATTAGTAATTAGGAGTTTTAAGGTGTTTAAAGACTTTCTAGAAAGATTATTGGCTGCATAGAAGAAAGAGGAAAAAAAACTTGAAGCATTCAAACCATTTTTCATCTGCTTCAAAAGAACACTTGCAAACTTCAAAACATAGAGAGATATAAGGAGTAGTAAACAAAATTTAGTTTGTATCTCTAAAAATTCTAATTAGGGAGATATACGGAATCCTACTTCAAATCAAATTTTAAGAAGTTTAAAAACCAATTATTGCACCAAATCATAGTTATTAAAATATTGAATGCATTAAAATTTTTAGTTGGAAGATTAATTCAAAAGGACATAGAAGATATAACTAAAGATATTGAGCTCCAATATTTGAAATTTCTTTTTAAAAATTTTCTAGAAAAAGAAAAGAAGTAGCTATATTTGAATATTATTTGGTAAACTATTATCTCAAATATTGGGAGAAGTCCTTTCAAGGTTGATCCTACATAAAAGGAACCTCTATTCGGGAGACACAAAGATGTCTACTCAAAAGGATATATTAAAAAATGCTTTTATAAAGAAAATCCCAATGTGGTTTAAAAAATAAACTGGTCTCAATAGAAAGCATAATTAACAAGTCAAAAAAAGATGAAATTAACAAAGAAGATCAAATTGAATGTAGATTTGAATGTTTGACTGAAGTCTATCCTTCAGAAACATTTTTCAATAAGACAGTAATCAATATCAAAAATTCTGAAACAAAGGAACTCATACAGATTTTTGATAAAGGAAAATAAGGGATAACTACAATTTTTCACAAATGGTTTAATTAGATCATTAGAGAAATTAACAAACATGATATTCCTAAAACTAAGAAAATGGGGATACATCTACTTTATACTCATTGTAATAAACTAGGTCATGAGAAGGAAGATTTCTAGAGTCTACACCCATGTAGATATTGTGAAGGAAAATCTCATGTGTCCTACTTTTGTTATTACAAGGACAAATACTATAAGAAATTTGAAAAAAATATATATATTCAGATTACATTGCTTTCTTCAAATTCTTATTTCAAAAATATCTACCGACCACAAATTCAAGCTTGATATTTTTGAAGATCAAAGATATAGGTCACACAGAAAACTAGAGGAAAGAAAAGAAAACAATCGTAATACTCTCATGACTAGCAAGATTATCAGGTCCGTAGTTCATAAAGGATATCAAGAAGTTTGTCAAGCATTTAGGATCAAAGGGAATATTGGAGAACCACATAAAGATAGAAGTAGCAGATGAAAAACAATTCCATCAAGATGAAGACTACTCAAGAGTCAAATATATACCTTTCCATGACGTCTAGGGCAAGGATTAAAGAGACCAGAAATATTCAGCGGTTGTCAAAAAATGGCCAATCAGTGAGGTGCTAAGGTGCACCCACAAAATATTGTGAAAACAAGGGTAGAATTTGGTCGGCAAATGAATTTAGGGATGCCTTTGTGGACGTCACCCAGCTAATACAATATAGGGTTTATAAACTCTAAGATGCCTAAGATTGATCCCGGAAAATGAATTTTTTAAGGGATGGAACTTGTTAAGCTTTGGGTAACATAGATTGAAGATTGGAAAAAAGGACTAATTTGTCGATTGTGGTTGTTAAAAAGCTAGAAAATAAAGGTGAGTTACAAATCTCTAGTATCCAAATGGTTTTTTTTTTTATCTAATAATGAGATAGAGAGAAACTTCAAGGGGGTTTTGTTTGGAAGGGGGCTCTGAAGCACTAAATTAGCAAAATAAGAGATGCTTCATACCCGTTGTTTGGCCTATTGAATTTTGGAATCCTCTTTTTCTTCAATTGGAAACTCTTTAGGAACTTTTTGATGAGTACTCAAAATTTTGAACATATTATTAGCTCTAATTTGTTTTAATGGTTTGACAAACCCTACCTAAAAAGATCCATTACATTTGAGGAAGACACTTGGGAGCAGTAGTTTAAACATTAAATTCTTGATCAAAAGAAAGAAGATATAAAAGGGGGTTCAAATATAAGAAGAACATGGAAAAAACGGTAATGAAGGATAATAAAGTATTTGCTAATACATTGAAATCTTTCCACAAATTATGCCCAATTGAGGAAGAGGAAATAATGGAAAAAATTAGAAACACAATTAAATTGAAGGAAAGAACTGGGAGACAAACACAAATCAAAGGTTTTCAACAAAAAAAAAATGGAGAAAATTTACACAAGAAAAACAATATTTCAAATGTCAAAACTTCAAATAATGAGGTCCCAATATAGACTCATTGAACCATCTGTAAAATTTTGTTGTTGAGCATTCAGGAGAAGCCATCTCTCAAATGGAATAAGTCAAAAAAGGAAAAAATTGAAGATGGATTCTAATAAAAAGTAGGTCGTAAACCAATGATATCATAGGGAAAAGAAGGTGAAAAGCTTGTAGAGGAAGGTAATATTAATGCCCTTCCCAACATTTAGCCCTAGTATTAATGAAGATCATACTTGAATATAGAGGACCAAAGGGAGTCTTTCAAAACAAAATGAAATTAGAAGAATGATTCGGATAAATCATCCACATCTTGTTTTCCTTCAAGAAACAAATATGTCAATGGAGGATATGGAGTTAATTGCTAGTAAAATTTGCCAATTGGAAAGTGGTTTCCCTCTTCCCAAGGGACTTCGGTGGCATTGCTTGTCTTTGGAACCCAAAAGAGGTAGTTATTCACCATATGGTTGCGGTTGGTTTTTGGCTATAGCTATTCAAAGTAGACATTCCAACCGTTATGCTCCATTACTATTTATGCCCCAACTTCTTTGGAGGAAAAAGAAGACAATGGAAGGATATTACTCATATTATCTCTCATTTTTCTAAAGCTTGGATCTTGATCGGAGGAGATTTCAATACCATCCTCTCTCTGGATGAGAAAAGGGCGGGAAATAGAAATTTGGACAAAAGTACTGACCTCATGAGCGAATATATTGCAAACCTCCATCTTGTGGATATCCAACTAGATAATGACCTTATGACTTGGTCTAACAAAAGGTAAGGCTTAGCTTGTATAATGGAGAGATTGGATAGGTTTTTGCTCTCTAAAAATTTCTTAATCCATGGTCACATTCCTAAAGTGAAGACTCTTTATAATGCTGGTTCGGATCATTGGCCACATCATGGTGGAAATGTGGAAAACCAATGTGAGTTTCTTTCCTTTTTTTTTCATTTAATGTGGCTTAGAGACATTTCCTTCAGACCTCATGTGCAACAATGGTGGAAGGAAGGTAAACCTAGTCATGGGACTAAGATGTTTTGTTTTGCCAAAAGACTGCAATACATTAAGTCCAAAATCAAGACTTGGAAATGGAAAGAGTTTGGGGATGTTCATAAAAAAAGACATGAAGTGATTGCTCATCTTGAAAATTTGAATAAGAAAATCTGTTTAGATGGCCTCACAGAGAAGAGAAGTGCAGATGAAATTAAACTCACAACTCAGTTAGAGGAATGGGAAAAAATAGAAGAAATCTTATGGAAGCAAAAATCTAGAATTCAATGGCTCAAAGAAGGAGATTGAAACACAAATTTCTTCCACAAATCTCTTCTAGCTCGAAGATCTCACAACTTTATTTCTTCCTTAAAATCAGATTCTGGAGATGTTGTTTATACTTGGGATGGCATGAAATCTATTGTTGTTGATTACTTTTCCAATATTTTTTTCTACTCCTCTGACTCCTTCACAACAAAATGTTCTTCAAGCAATCCCTTATCTTATCACTTCGAGGAGAACTCTATTTGGCTGCTCTTTACTATCAATAAGCTTCAACAAGTAGTTTTTAAAATGCAAAAGGAAACCCCCTGTCCCCGATGGTTTTCCTATTGAGTTCTACCAAGAGTTCGGGATATCCTTCATGTTGATTTATTAGATGTGGTGGAAGAAGCCAAGAAATCCAAAGAAATTTTGAAGGTTATTAATAAAACTTATATTACGCTTGTTCCAAAAGCTCAAGAGGTTGATCATATCTCAACTTTTAGACCTATTGCTTTATGTAATGTTCTTATCAAAATTATTACTAAAATCATGGCAGAAAGGTTGAAGCCTCTTTTGCATAATATTATTTCCCTAGAGCAAGGGGGATAGGTGGAAGGACATCAAATAGTAGATGAGATAGTTCTTTCAGATGGAATTGGTAGACTTTCAGATGGCTTTCTGGTTTTTACTTTTGCTGAGAATTTGGGTATTCTTTCCAATAACCTCTTGAGGGTATGGTATCCTTAGAGGCCTTCAGGAGGCTACTAAGGTTGGATGGGAAAAGGTGTTAGTTGAGTTTGACTCTCAAGTTATGATTAATCTCTTGAAGACTCCTTATAAGAATCATAAGGTGGATTGGAGAATAAAAAGAATTATTGAGAAGATTCCGTTAATCCAGATGGGATTTTTGAAAGTTGATTACAATCATGTGGTCAGAGATCAAAACAAGAGTGCTAATGCTTTAGCTAATTGGGCTTTGGACAAAGGTGATCTTATTTGTTATGGCCACCCTCCTATATGGTGGGCTTCTCAAATTAGGGAAGCTCTTCTTTCTATCATTTCTTTGGATGGCTCCAGTTCAAGGTACCTAGTTTCTTCTTGTTTTTTTTTTTCTCTTTGGTTCATTCGTTTTTTTTAGTTCCCTAGCTCATTCTATTCTTTATTTTGTTTCCTCTCGTTGATTCTTGCATTAATAGTCTTATGGTCTAGATAGGTCATTGTTTTGTTCATTTTTTTTTTTTCCTTTTTGTCTTCTTTGTTTTTTTGTTTAGTTTTTTAAGGTGGGTGGGTTCTTTTGTTTTGTTTTGTTTTTGTGTTCTTTGTGTTGTTTTTTGTTGTTCTTGTGTTTTTGTTGTTTTGTTTTTTTATGTTTTTTGTTATTGTTCTTGTGTTTTTTTCGTTCTTGTTCTTGGGTTTCTCTTTGTTTGTGTTATTTCATTTTTTTATGTGTGAGTGTTTTCTATGTTTTTTGTTTTTGTTTATTGTCTGTTGTTGGTTGTTTTTATTTTTATTTTATTTATTTTTTTTTTAGGTTTTGGTTGTGTTTTTTTTCATGTTTTTTTGGGTTGTCTTTGTAGTGTTCTGTTGTTTTTGTCTTGTTTGTGTTTTGTTATGTGGTTCTTGTGTTTTTCTATGTGGTTTGTGTTGTGGTTTCTTTTATCTTATTGTGCGTGTTTGGTTGTGCTTTTGGTTTTGACACACTCAAGGAGCATGTTTTTTATTTTATTTTATTATTTTTGTTGTTATTTACCTTTTTTAATTTGGTTTTGTGTGTTTGTTTGCTCCTTGAGTATGTCAAAGGTGGTAGGCCAGGTCCGAGTCCTGGACATTTTTGGCGGAATGGATACCCACCTCCTTGGGTCTTACCCGAAAGTGGCATCCCTTTTGGGATGTTTTCCACAAATAATAAAAAAAAGAGTCAAATATCCACATTGAAGACTAATGTCTTCAAAACCAAATAATGTAATACAGGGGGGTGTTGGGAAATATGGCTACTACATCATTTGATTATTTCCTAATGTACCCTCATGGGTGCATATTTAGTTTAGGATTATATTAGGAGTTATTGCTTTATTAGTGTAATAGAATAAATTCACAAGTGTTAGAATGTGCAATGATGTAAATGTGCATGTAGTTCACATGTACATGAGTCTTAGGGTTGAGTGAGAGGCAAGTAACCTATCTTTCTATATAAAGGCCTCATTGTGAGTGATTGTGTGTGAGCAAGAGTAGTGCAAAGGTGTGAGTAGTAGTAGTCATAATGTAGCTCCATTTTGTTATCATGGAGGAGTTGCAAACTCCATGAGAGGAGCATTGTAATTTTCGTGAGCTTTCTATATGAGCATTTCTAGAGCATTATATCAAGTTTTCTATCATATTTTCATGCATGGTTTTTTGCTATTATCATAGTTGTATCATTGCATGTTTATTTATATACTTGTGAATGCATTTCCTTTATGTTTAAGGCTTCAAAAGCTAACACATTCCTCCAAGAATATGCCATATATTTTGTGACTACCTTGTTATGCCCATTGAATTTCAATAAAAACTGGAGCAAACCACCTTTTTCATAATATTTCTAACCTTCTCTTCCACATTTAGTGAACTTGGGTCCAATACCATGCCTTCCATCTTTCAACAATCCTCTGTGAGAATTCTACAACTACTTACCAGACCAAACAAGCTTTTGATGGAGATATCCCCAACCACTTCTAGAAAAGTAGAGGTTCCCTATGAGAACTTTAATCATTTACTATTGTTAAAACTAACTTATAATCTAATAGTGGTATCAAATCCACATTGTAAGTGCTTAGTGAGAGATATGTGGGATTTCCATGGAGAAAGCACCATGATAATAAAGAACCCAATTCGTTGATAAATGTTCTTGGAAGAAGTTGCAATCATAAGCATAAGACTTTCGAGTTATATTTTTGTTTAGAAAGCAATTCTAAAAGAAGCACCCAAAATATTTAGGGCTAAATAGTGTGACCAAGTCTAGAGAAGGATGTGAAAGAATATCATGGTGAAGGAGAAGACAACCTGAAGCAAAGTAAGTAGAGCTATGATGAAGAAAAGAAACTAGTCATGAGCTGAGAGAAACAAAGGTGAGAAAGAGACATTGAGGAGAAAGAGCAATGAAGAAAGCAACCTATTGATGAACACCGAAGAATATTTAGAGTTGATAGAGAAAAAATCTAGAAGATTAACATTGGAGAATTTTATAGAAGTAGATGCAATAAGGTCCAATAAGGGAGGAGACCCTACAAAAGCAAACCCAGAAGATTTATGGTCCAAAATGCACATTGTAGAAGAAGTAACATCCATAACACGTGTCCAAAGAAAGTATTGAAAGCAAAAATTGATAGAGATATAAAAATTTAGAACAAGTAGAGTTCCTTTGAATTTGAAATAGGATGAAATAAAGGTGAAGGTAAAAATATTAAATTTATTAAATGTGCAAACATTACATTGATTTATGGTTGGTTCCTATTGAGATTGCTTTTTATTAAAAGGTTGAGAAGTTGATTCATATTTTATAAAAGACAATAGAGAAATTAAATTAGAAAGCTCACATGTTTTATGAGATATATTTTGTGGATAAAGGATTCTTAAGGGAATATTTCAAAGAAGCTTGCTAGAAAGGAGCAAAAGGACTAATTCAAGAAATAAAAAGCAGATGAATTGTTGAGCACACCTTATAAGGTACATAATATTTTTTTCTCCATTTATATTCATTTGAATATTGAAGCAAAATAATTAGGGAGACAAAAGGAATTCATAAGGATTGTTTTGATACAAAAAATATGCAAAGAAAATATTTTGAAGAAATTCAAAATTGAAATTTAAAAAGGGAAGACAAAGACAATCAAAAATCATAAAAGAAAGAAAGAAATCTTGAAGAATTTTTTTTTTTGAAAAATTAATTAGGGAGTTATACTTGATAATTCAAATAATTTTTCAAACCTCTCCTCATCCAAGCAAATTGCAAAAGAAATTCAATCAAATTTTTTGAAGAAATTCAAAAAGACTTTTTAGTAATTCTACTTGTGAGAAACAATTTTAAAATATCATGGCAAATACAAAAATATTCCTCTCAGATTCTCAATTACTAAAAGGACCAAACTTCACTCTTGGGAAAAATATGATGAAAGCAATACTTATCATTGAAAAACTTTGGAAAATAGTAACTAGAGATAAAAACATTCCAAAGATGCCGTAGGTAGACTGAAGAAGATGCAAAATCACTTATGCTAATAACATTTGGGATATCAGATGAATTACAAGCACATATAAGTGATGTTGAGACTTCAAAAGATGCTTGGGATAAACTATGCACCATATTTGAGGGAAATAATGAAGCCACTATTTTACACTTGCAATCACAATTGTATTCACTAAGAGTTCAAAATTGTGAAAACATAGAACATTTTTTTTAGAAGGATTGTTGATTTGAAATAAAAGCTATAAACTATGGGAGAAAATGGAGAAGAATATTTTCTTGTCCAAGTTACACGTAGAGTACTTCTGAAATCATTTAAAATGTTAGTCACATCTCTCCAAGATTCAAATAGAAAAATGGCATTTGATGAATTGGTTAATATTCTATAGGAATATGAAATAGAAAACCAAGTAAGACATGAAATGAGTGGCAATGCTTTCATTTCAGAAAAAAGGAACACATCTACTTCATCATCATAGAATGAACTTGAATGGAAAAAGATATTGTCATTTATATCACAAAGAAGGACACATCACTAGATTTTGTAAATATAATTCACTCAATCAATAGAATCCAATGCATAGACATTTTCAAAGATATCAACAAAGACAATATCAATGAAACCAACAATGATACACATGAACACAACAATAAAATCCAAAGTGAAAAAATAAAAGACACATGGTTAAATAAGTACAAGAAATAGAGTATAATGATGAGGAAGAACATGAATTAAATCACAAGCCACTTATATAAAAAACAATTATGAAGCTAATAACTATCTACCTTTGAGAGTATAAATCATAAAACAAATAAAAATTATAATATAAGTACTATATTAGTAGATGCATGGTGTGAAATAATCAATATTTGTGATGGTCATGATGAAAGCCATATTGCTAGAGTTTATGATAATGGTAATTCATTTTTTGAATTCAAATATTGTTGGTGATGACAAGAATAGCACTGGATGGAATTCTTCAAAGGATTATGATGATAGTTTTAGAAATGTTTATGAATTTGTAATAGAAAATAATAACACCAAAACAAGGAATGTTGGCACTAGTAACATTGAGAACAAGAAAAAAATTATTAAAAGGAAACAAGGAAAAGAAACAATTGTAACATATATGGATTTAAAAAAATGTTGGAGCCTCCATAATTATAAAATTTATGGAGACAATAACTAGTCTCAAAATTTTTATCAAGAAAATAAAAGTAAAATAGATGTGCACTATGGATGGATTAACATAATAGAATGAAATGGAATTATAAAAATGTTAAAATATTTCTACAAAATAAAAAGAGCTTGATAAGCATAGATACATCCATAAATAATCCTACAATGATTATGCTTGCAAGTAAACTAACACTTAAACATGCAGGAAAGAAAGAATATGCAATTTATCGAGGAATAAAAAAAGATAAAATAAAAAAAAGGACAAGCACCAAAGAATATAGAATCAATGATAGAACAAGAGCCAAAAAGAATGCAAGAGCCAAAGTCACTGCTAGAATTAGAGCTTGAAGACCAAATCCAAAATCAAAGATTGAAATCATACCAAATAATATAATACAATGGGGGGTGTTAGATTTTATTACATTATTTGGTACCTTAGAAGTACTTTGTAAATATTTGGTGTGAAGGAGTCTTGTAAATACTTGTAATTTAGTAATCTTTAGAGGTTTTTCATTATCAGGGAGTCAATAACATATTTCTCCTATAATAAATATAAAGAGTCATATATCCCATGAGTTTGAGGAGATGAAGAGTTAGTTGAAGTTGAAATGTCAAGATTCTTTGTAAAGGCTATTAATAAGGGTAGCTTGTGAAGACAATGTAACAAGAAAGATACTACAGTACATCATTTGTATTGGAATACTTTATTTGTAATCCATGCTAATATAGTGAGTTTTTTATTTGCTTGAATACTTATGTATCTTATTTTTTATATATTGTGTGAGAAATTTGATCATTTAATATTGTTGAAACTAGCTTATATACTAACAGAGTCCCAATACTGATGTCGACAATTTTCTTAATTAGAATATGTGATTCATATTCTAATTGAGGAGGTGCTAATAGACTCCTAGGATCTCGAGGCCCATGAGGTCTAGGGACATTCAATATTAATTAGATGACTAAGAAATTAAAATATTATTTATTTGGAAAAAATATCCTCCAAACAAAAGTTATTCTAAATGAGATAGTTATAGAGACCATCTTGAGGAGGATTGTGGGGAATGTCCTCTGCCTCACAATCACATTTATTGATGACTTGCTCAGGATAATATAAGGTTAGAAAATTTACACTAGCAATATGTGTGAATTGATGGTAGTTAGGACCTAAGGAAATCCAAGGATCCTTGTCATCTTCCTCATCCCAATTCAACTCATTTATCAAAATGATGTCATCATAAGACTCCTAAAACAAAATATTTGCTTCATCATCATCATCAGATAAAAATGAAATGGGAAGAGGCTCACTACAACTAGGGATGTACCCTATCATACAGTGACTCAACCAAGCTTCAGCCTCTAAAGGCTCTTTAATGCCTTCTTATAAAGTCCTAGGCCTTTCCCTTGATATCCCATGTTACAAAGCATCTATTTTGGTATGGGCTACAAGTCTAACAAATAGGATGAAGTATTTTGCGGTTTGACTGAGTAAGGATTACTGCCATATATTTTCTCGTTGTTAGAACTACCAACATAAATAAAGAAATAATTCTTTTTTGGACCATTTTAACCCTTCTTATAAGGAAATCCTATGGTTTTGGAGGAGGGAGTTTGGCTAGATCAAAAATTGGTTGGTTATTATCTTGATTAGTATTATTAATATTGATTTGATTAACATTTTAGGTTTTAGATTGATTATTATTTTAAGCTTCTAATTGGCCATTATTGATTAGAATGTTGATGTTCATATCATTTATTAGGTTGATTAGATTGAGGATTTAAAGTTAGGGGCCTTAAAGTATCATTAATATAAGGTCAAGAAGAAGAAGCTAATAAATATGGATTGAGGGAATGGCAAAGACAAACTTTAGGGTTCTCAACATTGATTGCTTGGTAATAAGAAAAGGGTTTGAGTTCAAGTGGAATATGATAAGTCTTTCCTTGATATTCATATTTGATACATTGATAAAATGTAGAAGGGACGATCCATATCACATGGATCCAAGTCTTGCCAAGAAGAATGTTATAGGTCAATTCACAAGGCATGATATAAAAATGGTGTTAAGGGTGTGGGATCCAACCTTTAGAGGTAATACTATGGTGTAACTAGCCATGCACTACGCACTGTCAAATGCCTAGATGACAAGATAAGATTTCTCTAAATCTTGTTGAATTAGCCTAAAATTGCTAATGAATTTTAAGATCCATAAGGGATGAGCCATTATTGATGGGGATTCGCTTAATAAGAGTATCCCTAATATAGCCTATGATGTATAGAAGGAGAATTTTTACCATATATGTGGGTGGAATATCATCCTCATAGAATTATATAATAGAGTGATTGACCCCAAGGGACCCTACTATGTTAGTAAGGTCATTGGAATTTAGATCTTGTGGGACAACTTGTTCGCTCAAGAGTTTGAATAGAATTTTTCTATGTCAGATAGGGTTTAAGGAGTTTGAGACGGGATATTTTATCTCATGTACTCTTGATTTGTTGATGAGGATCAAAATTACCTTTATTTTTTGTTTTAAGATTGTATGAGAAATAGTGGTCCTCCAGAGGAAGAAGTTCATTTTGAATGAAGAACCAAAGGAGATCTATGTTATTGATCAAATGATTTATTTTTATATTGTTGCCTTATAACAACACCAATAGAAGAGGAGTGGATTGTTACTACCATGTTTTTATTTGGAGGTGGAATGACCCTATATTGGATATTGTTTGTTGCCTTTTGATCATGATTAGGCAGTGGATCTTAAAATATCTCGAGATCTTGGTTAGAAGAAGATTGGGCCTTGGAGCTACTAAATACAACATGACTATCCCCTATCATATTTTGAATGAGGTTTCTAAGGTTTCTAATGCTCCTTAGGGTAGATACAAGGTGTTTTCTCCCTTTTGGATCTATGGGGTTGAAAAATGGGAACTCTACCATTTTAGCATCAAGAACCTGGTAAAGGATATTTATGGGAGTTTTGTCCAATTGGGTGAACTTCCTCTTAGGTTTTGATTGTTGGTATTTTTATATAACAATTTTTTGAAGGGCTGCCATAACATTCATGTTGTTAGCGTGATGTGAGTTAGTGACTCCATCATCTAAAATGTGCTTATTCTTATAATACCCCTTTGGGTGGGAGGAATATTTCTCTTCCTTATTAGTCGATTTGGATTTTAGGTGCCCTCTTTTAAGGAGGAAAGTTTCTACTCTTTTAGTCATATCTACAACATCCTCAAAAGTAGACACACTGGCTATCTTTAGATAGAAGGGAAATTGCTCATGGAGGTTTCCTATAAAGATATCTAGGAGGTGTCTTTGTTGGGGAGTGTATTGAAGTCTCCCCACTAAGGCTCATAACCTAGCTAGGAAGTCTTAAAATTTCTCATCCTTAGATTGTTTCAGCTTATAAAGGTCACTAGTCATAAATTTTTCCTCGATATAGACTAAAAACTATTGGACAAACATTTCGACAAGGTCATTGAAAGTTTTGAGGGTATGCCTTGGTATTCAGTAATACCTTTCTAAGGCAATATTGTTCAAAAATCCTAATATGGTTAATGGAGTCCTCCTTCCCCTTATACATATAAAACTCGGGTGATTTAAAATTTGGAGGAAAGGGATGACAATCTATAATACATTTGAGGGATTGGTTACAAAATTCCTTATAAGAGTACTAGATTGAGGCCATTTGCTATTTTAGTTGCTTCATTTGTAAGGTGAAGGTTTGGAGTTAAGAAGAAATGGGGTTTGATGGTATATGAGGTATGTGTTGTGGGATGAGAGGACTTTTATAGTTGGTGAAAGGACTAGATTGGGACATTAGGACATACAATGTCAAAGTAGGCATTGTATGACTCATTCCCAATTTATTCAAGATAAAAATATTTGAAGATGTGAGATTCAATATGGTAGGAGTGAGGTTTTGAGCAAAATCTACATTCATGGTTGGGGTTGGAGGGAAGTTATTGAGATGATATTGAAAAATTAGAGCACTAGGAAGCACATCTAAATTAAGGATATAACTTGTGCTCACTTAGTGAGATGCAAGACAACTCACATTGACCCACAATAACTCATCAAGAGGAGGTAGGGCTAGGTGATGTCCCAAAGATAATGGGGGGTTTTATGCTCCAACATCCATAAAATTTTTAATAATTGAAGGATTAGAAGTGACTTGATTTGGGATTGATGCATTAAGGTTAATGTTTACGAACCCATAATATGGATCCACTTGATTAGAAGTTAAAGGGTTAGAGTTAGGCTCTTAAGGGAAGTCCAAAAGAGACCCTTCCCTCACATAAGTAGTTAAGGGTTCACTACTTTATTTTAGGATGGTTTCTATGACCTCCTTATATATATGCAAGAAAGTGGCCATGTGATCAAAATATTTAGAGACTACCCTCGATCATCATGGATAGGGGGAAAATAACTAGAGGGAGGGGCTCCTTCATCTTCCTCCTCAAAAATTAGATTTTCAAAGTTGGACTAATTCTCTTGGTTGTGAGCCAAAGGCTTTGAGTTAAGGGATAGTTGGTGAGCAATAGTTATAGTCATGTAGCATCACTTAGCCATGGCTTAGAGGCAAAAAGGAGGATTATATTTATTAGTTTTTGTTTATAGAGCTGCTTAAAATAAGAAAGAGAAGATGTCTTTTACATCCTTATATCGCCTTACCTCGATATTCCTATCTGACCTATATACTTCAAAGTATCCTTATATATTATAGGTCCCTATATACCAAACCGCTCTCTATATAACAATCAATATGTGAGAGATAGTTGATGTGTGGGACAACAATGGTACATGGAAGTGACCATTGGGTACATAGCCCAAGATGGCATGTGAGGGGTAAAAAGAACCCTCCTTATGGATCCCACTAGTCCATCACATTATAATCCTCAATAGGTTTAAATTACATGTGAGATTGTATGTGGGAATCTAGAGGCCTAGGTTGATAATATACCCAATGTATCATAGAGATTCATATTGTTTCTTAGAGGATCTTTGTAACAACCCCGCCACTTGTCGCCATTTTGTTTAGAAGAATTTGATATTGCGATGAGTTTTGTGGTGCAGGTGCAGGTTTACTTGTGGATGTGGAAGAAGACACCCACCCCCTAACAGAGACTAAGGTTGGAGGCATCAGGTAAGGTGGGATATGATGTCGTGCCTCGTGCACATTGGTCCATGGGTACATGGAAGCCCATCATGGGGATTTGCACATTCATATCATTATGCCTGTTGTTACATTTAGTGCATATGTTTGTGTGTGTATCATGTATGATTGTTGTTGCATTGTTTGCATGTTGCCTTTAGATCAACTTACCATTGTTAAAAAATGTGTTTTTTTTTTTAAATATATATATATAGATATAATATAATAATAGAAAAATATATAATAAATAATAATAATAATAATAAAAAAATATTAAAAGAATCATATAAAAATAAATAAATATTAAAGGAATTATATAATAGTAAATAAATATAAAACATTATAGTTGTTGCTTGTTTCTTTGAGTGGAAGGGGACTCTTTATGATGTCTTAGGCAACAAGTTTATGTATTATAAAACAAAGTCCAAGTAATATATTAAATATATAGTCAGTATTGTTATTTGAATGGGAAATCATCTAAGGTGGAAATTAAGATAAAATATACATATAATAAATGTGCCTCTTTTCCACTTGGATGAGGGAAACCAAAACCACTTGGCCATGTTTAATCACCACTAGCTGGCATTGCAAGTTGCAAGGTGTCAAACTAAAATTGCACAACTCTTTTATAAAACAAGAGAAGGAACGTCGAATGGTATGCTCTTTCGGAGACTTTAGATTTATGCTCTAAAAGTTGCTAGTTGTCTATCAGAGAACTGTGATATTGTCTATCTTCTGTCCAAGCCGTGAAGAGTGTGACCCTGCATCGGATATCCGTCAGTGTTGTACAGGTTAGAATTGATTCATTCTATCTTGCAGATGATTGTATGAAAATTTTTTATCACTGCATCTGGGTGTGAATAATTTTTAGAGAAAATCAATTTAATCTGAAGAAAAGCAAAATGTTGTGTGTGCTTAATTTATGCCGCTTCTGTATTTTCTATCTTTAAAAAAAAACTTGGGAAAAGAAAATTTAGCTGAAAGATGTTGCATTTCAATTAGTCATGTTGGAATATTTTTTGGACTGCATATATAGTTGTTGTCTTCTGCATGATTGCCTATTCACGTAGTTGCACTTATTGGACCAAGATGACCCCACAACCTTAATAAGCCTTCATGCTTCATCTCTGTCTACTCGAGTGCGTTCGCGGGGGTAGGATTGGCAGTCCTAAACGAATTGGTGGGCAGAGCAATGAGTAGGGAACCATGGCAACTGTAAAGTCATTTTTTAATATTAGCATTGGAGGCTTGCATACATAGTAAATCATTCTTTTTAAAATTTTAATTGATAGAATTGTATTCAAATGGTTGCTAAATCGTAAACATTTTAATAGGCCATACCTTGCTTGTATGATTTTAAAAAGGATATAGAGGAAGTTTTAAACGAAAATTTAACCTGATGCAATTGGATATTTTGAGCTTCTATGGAAAGTAGTTATAGTACCCATAATGATGTGTCGTCTTCTAGTTTTCGTAATTGAAATCTCTGTGTTGGGTTTTCATGAAGTATTGAAGATTTTTCACTGGCTAATGCACCCGTTTTCTATTCATATTTATGTATGAGAATTTGTGTTGGTATGGAAGTTTAAAAAAAAAAAAAGACTGGTTTTTATTTTTCTAAAGAAGTGTTTGCTTGACGTCTGGAATGGGAGAAACATTGTCCATGGTTTAGTAGAATAATATATTTTTCAAATAATATACCAGAACAAAGTTTGGATAAAGAATAGGTTCCATTGTTTTACTTCCAAAGAAACACTCATGCACTCTATGTCTGCGGCAGTTTGAATGATTAAAAGTCTTATACAACCTTTGGAAATGTATTCACCCTTTTGGAATAATTAAAATCTTCTGGACACTGGAATATAGGAGAAAATTTTATTTAAAAAAAATATATGTTGTTTGGGGTTTATGCAAGAGTTTGAATTTTACATGATTAAATTTTCTATTGCTTTATTTAAAACAGTTTGGATATTAAATGATGGTAAATAAGTATTTAATTCGAATGAATGTTCAAAACATTTTAAAATTTGTTGTCTCGGCTTTCTTTAAGTTGTTCAAAAAAAATATGGATTGTAAAATTTTAAAATGACTCTTATAGTTTTAAAAGAGAAATGTTTTTCTTTAAGTGGAAGTTGACTTATTAGTATTTAGTGGATAAGTGGCTAGAAGAGTAGAGTAAATGTTAGTATATTTATTCTTAATATAAAATTCTTTCTCCATTTAGTTCTGCCTTTGGGTAAACATATGAGGGTTGTGGTTGTTTTAAGTGTTATTTCTAAGGTTGTGGGTTATGTAATTCTAAATAGCCGGTAATAGGAAAGCATGGTGATTTTAATATTCTCAATTGTTGTGTGTTATGTTAGTCTTAGTATTTTCTATAGACATGTATTTAGAGAGCTTTTTAGAATGCCATGTTATTTGTGTTAAATATTTAAAATATTAATTTAAATTATGATTTATGATTAAGGAAAAGCTTATTAATTGAATGTGTATCATATTATCTGATGTTATTGAAAACAAATTTTTAAAACATAACCCAAATAAGAAGGATTTAGGACAAAACTGAAATAAACACTTTTCGAAAATGGAAATAATAGAAATTTGTGTTCATTGAGAGCCAGTGCTTATCGAGGAGGATAGCACTAACCCAACTCTGAAAGCTAGAAGTGGCGGCCACCATGAATCGGTGTATCTAGTCAAGCATTGAACGGAGGTTCTACGTTATTGAGGGCAAGAGACGATGTTATGGGACATCACCTCTGGATACACATGGAAGGTACGTGAGGATGCTCACAAACTGACTCAGTTGTGGAATTGCCAACTAGACTCATAACCAAAGAGCTGGTCTATGAGGTTGGAAGGTCTAGCGATAGATGGTATGGGTAGCATTACCGTCAACTAGAGCTGGAACTTAGTGATCCGGTCCATAACCATACGATGGGGACCCTGGTCACACCTTAGTGGAAGGTCAATGGTCAGTCACAGGCATAACAATGCTAGTTCCAATGCGTGAACATGATACGTTCTATCGGTATTGAGAAGAAAATTACAAATTCTCAAGCTTTGGAACAAGGGAATTTGATCACTTTCCGTGAAGGCTCCAACTAGAGGAACTAGTGATTCGGTCATAACCAACGATGGGACCGGTAATTAGTGGAAGGTCAATGGTCAGTCACAGGCATAACAATGCTAGTTCCAATGTGTGAACATGATACGTTCTATCGGTATTGAGAAGAAAATTACAAATTCTCAAGCTTTGGAACAAGGGAATTATTGCATCCACTCTTCCAGGTGATATGGGCCCTAGAATAGCAAACCCATGCCAAGATCTCAAACAACCCAAGGAAGGGGTAAGGATCTTAAATGACACCATGTTGCGAGAAGTTGTCCGGTCCTAAGCACTTAAGTCACCATCTGCAGTGGTTGAAAAACAAGAAGTACAATTCCTCTATACCTTGTACTAATGTTCAATGGGTAAAACAACATTATGTGTGACATGTTAGAAAGCTCTCACCAAAAAAAATTTACAGTGTGAATTGGACAACCAGGTGAGTAGACTTGGGTTGTGACAGTTGGTATCAGAGTCTAGGTTGCGAAACCTTGGCTAATAACATGAATAGATGTTCTGACATAACTCTTTTGATGTCAGTTATGGTAGGTACCTCGCGGAGGACCAGTATGAATCTGCAAGAGGAGATTGCAGAGGTCCCGAGGAAGGGACCAAGATGACTCATGAAGGAGTATGAAAGGGTGCAAGCTATTGAAATACCATGATGAGTGGTCAGGAAAGAGGAGGAGCTAATAGCTGTAAGAGCTACGTAGAATGATGAGAACATGGCTTGAATGATTCAATTGATGCAAGAGCAACTAAACCAACAATGTGAGCAAATGGAAATCTAGAAAGCTCAAATGAGTGAGCATATGGATCAGCAACGGGCACAGATGGCCTAGCAATAGGAACTAATCACCCAACAACAAAAAGTCATTGAAAATTTGACTAAGAAAAAGGAAACTAAAAATATAAGTGAGTTTCCAAAAGGTTCCTCGAGGAGGAAGGTGGGTGAGGAGTTGAAAAAGGAGATAAAGAAGTTGGATATCTCTAAATGTGATGGAAGAGATGATGGCAAAACTGTCATCAATTGGTTGAATGAAGCCAAGGGGTATTTTGTTATTCAACCCCTTTGCTCTGAATCAAAAACCACATGGGTAATGGCACATTTAGAGGGTACTGCAAGAGACTGGTGGACCACATACAAGAAAATTACTCAGAAGAAAGCGACATATATAACCTGGGAAGAATTTGAAAGAGAATTTAAAAATCACTTTCTTACTGAACAATTCTATAATGATAAACATGGAGAGTTCACCAACTTACGTCAAGGCAATATGACAGTAATTGAATATTACCAGAGGTTTGTGCAACTTCTTAAGTATGCTCCAGAATTTGATGGGTAGGAAATATTCAAAGCCCATAAGTTTGTTATGGGGTTGCACCCAAAATACAGCCAATCGGTGGGAATAAAAGTACCTCAAACATTGAAAATTGCCTATGACGCTGCTCGGTATGAGGAATCAAGCCAAAAGGAGGTAAAGGCTTACTACTAGCAAGTTGAAAGAGATAATTCAAGGAAAAGAAGATATCTCAAGCAAAATAGAGGTAAATATCAATACAAAAAATTTAGAGATGGAGGGCATAACAGAAATGATAATAGAAACAAAGGTAAATACCAAGGGCACAGAGGGCAGCCAGATCAAAGGAATTTTTAGGAGAAGAAAAACAACAATAGGGAACAGGGTAAAAATGGTAATCAAAATAAGAAAAGTGATAAAAAAAAAGAATAATGGACCCAACGCATGCTTTGCGTGTGGGGCACTAGACCATTTTTCTAGACAATGCCCAAATAGAGCAGATCATAGGAATCCCACTAAGGAAGCACCGCACAAAAATTTTGATGCCATAGGTAACCCTAACCTTTCGAGGCAAGCTACTCCATTTTTAATTAAAGAAAAATTAGGCAAAAGAGATGTACATATTTTAATTGATAATGTTGCTACAGATAGTTTCATTTCAAATAGTATTTTGATGGATATACTTGTTAAACCTAGGATTATGGCAAAAGGGTGGCAAGTCGAGTATGGCTCAGGATAAACTTACTTAGTCAACCAGTGTCTATTTGACCCACAAATAGAAATACCTCAAGGAAAAATAAATTGGCACCTGTATGTGGCTCCTTTGCATGCATTTGACATAATCTTAGGAGTGGATTGGCTAAAAGCTCATAAGGCCTTGCTGAACTTTGAGAAAAGGTGGTTGGACTTTACGGATGATGCTAATCAGCGAATTCGTATCCACTGCAATTGAACATTTCTGGAGCCCCATTTGATGATCGCTATGCAAGTCAAAAGAGCTTTGAGGAAAGGGTGTAAACTGTATGTGGTTAAATTGAATGAAAATGAGGAAACTGACTCAAGTTCCACATTATTTCAATAATACCCTATGTTAAATGAATTTAGGGATGTTTTTCCTGAAGATTTTCTTGGACTACCTCCAAAAAGGGAATTTGATTTTTCAATTGAGCTTATGCCAGGAGCAACTCCAGTAGTCTGAACTCCTTATCGTATGACACCCCTTGAGTTACAAGAGCTTAAGGATCAACTGCAATACTTGTTAGAAAAATGGCACATTAAACCCAGTATGTCGCCATGGGGAGCATCGGTTCTATTTGTCAAAAATAAATATGGATCACTAATATTATGCATTGACTATAGGATGCTTAATAAAATGAATTTCAAGAATAAGTATCCTTTGCCCAGAATTGATGACTTGTTTGATCAACTAAAGGGAGTTACAATCTTTTCTAATATTGACCTTAGGTCAAGATACCACCAGTTAAGAATCTAGGAAGAAGACACTTATAAGACTACCTTCAGAACCCGATATGGATATTATGAGTTCACGGTATTACCATTTGGGTTAACCAATTCTCCAACTGCATTTATGAACTTGATGAACAATGTGTTTCGGGCATAGCTAGACCGATTTGTGTTAATATTTTTGGATGATATTTTGATTTACTCCCGTAATAGAGAAGAACATGATGAACATATGAGAATTGTGCTAGAAGTCCTTAGGAAGAATCAACTATATGGTAAGTTGTCCAAATGTGAGTTTTACACATCATAGGTTCAGTACTTTAGGCACATCATCTCGGTTGAAGGAATAGTCGTAGATCCTAGAAAGATTGAAGCTATAACAAATTGGCCAGCTCTAACCAATGTGTCAAAAGTAAGAAGTTTTATGGGGCTAGTTGGCTATTATCGACAATTTTTCAAAGAGTTTTCAAAAGTTGCATTTCCCATCACCAATCTACAAAGAAAAGTGAAGGTATTTAGGTGGACAACACAGTGTGAAGAAGACTTCAAAATTATTAAGGAAAATTTGACATTTGCACCTATACTAAAAATACCTGACCCAAACAAATCATTTATAGTGTGTATTGATGCCTCACTAGAGGGACTAAGTGGATTTTTGATGCAAGTTGAGGCTGTAATAGCATATAAGTCCAAGAAACTCAAGAAACATGAGATAAACTATGCTACACATGATTTAGAGTTGGCGGCAGTTGTTTATGCTCTTAAAATTTGGAGGCATTATCTGTTAGGAAAGCCCTTTGAACTTAAAATAGATCATCAAAGTTTGAGGTATATTTTTACTCAGTCTCTATTAAACGTCCGACAACGAATATGGATGGAGTTTTTGGTTGAGTATTATTTTGGTATCAAATATATCAAAGAGAAATAAAATAAACTGACAAATGCTCTCAGTAGGAGAAGGCATATAGCAGCTCTTACAAAATATCAATATGGGCTGAAAGAGCAGATCATGGAGATGCAAAAGGATGATGATTTCTGCAAATCATGTCATAATAAGGTTATGCAAGAACCAAAACAACACAAAGATTATAATGTCAAGCATAATTTGGTATACTTCTAAAATTGGGTAGTAGTACCCAATAATGAAGGACTTAAAAGGACTATCCTTCAGGAGGCTCATTATGCTCCATACTCTGCTCATCCAAGGGTAATTAAGATGAGGAAAATTTTGAAGAAATACTACGTTTGACCTGGAATGAAAAAATATGTAGTACAATTTGTAACAAGATGCTTGGAATGTTAGAAAGGGGAACATCAACATCCTGGTGGAAAGTTACATTTGTTTGATGTACTAGAACAGAAGTGGCAAGTGATATCCATGGATTTTATTGTTGGCCTTCCAAAGACACGTTTCCAACATGATGTAATTTTTGTGGTTGTGGATAAACTGACCAAGGAAACCCATTTCAAACCAGGCAGTGTTCGTGATGATGCAACAACTATAGTGCAAAATTTTGCTCGAGAAATTGTAAGACTGCATGGATTTCTCGAAATAATCATCTCGGATAGAGATTCAAGATTCACTTCTAAGTTTTGGCAAGCTTTGCACCGAGCTTGGGGAACAAAGCTCAATATTAGCATTGCTTATCATCATGAGACGGATGGACAGACCGAGTGGGTCAATCAAGTGCTAGAAGATATACTAGCATGTATTGTATGGACCACCAAAGTAAATGGGAAGATTATCTCTTCCTGGTGGAATTTACCTATAACAACAACTATCATACCATGTTGGGCATGGCCCCTTTTGAGGCCCTATATGGGCGTAGGTGCAGGACACCATTAATGTGGGATAGTTTGGACGATCGAGAAGTGATCGATCCTGAAGCTGTTAAAAAAATGGAGAATCTGCTTAAAGAGATTCGCCAGTGACTTCGTGAAGTCGTTGATCGTCATAAGAGTTATGTTGACCTTAAACGAACACCTCAAGAATTTGCCATTGGTGAAAAAGTTTTCCTTAGAGTCAAACCGACCAAAAGTTCTATTAAATCCACCAAATTGAGCCTTATATTTGTCGATCCTTTTGACATTGTTGCTAAAATCAGTCATGTTGCCTACCAACTCGCATTACCACTGAACTTGTCAAAAATCCATAGTGTTTTTCATGTGTCCCTTCTTCATAAATATATAACTGATCCATCTCATATCTTGGATGTGTCTCATCTGCAGACGTCGGACCCACAGCTCATTGAGGTTCGACCAGTTAAGATTTTGGGCTTCAAAACTAAACAGCTAAGAAAAAGGACTATGGATCAGTGTAGGGTCCAGTGGGACCATTACTCTGAGAAAAATACCACCTGGGAGGATGTTACTGCCATGAGAAATCAATTTCCATACTTATTTGAAAGTTGAAAACCAAAAAGACAATTACTATATTTGTATTTTTTTTTTGTATTTACATGGTGGAATCGATAGCCACCACGAATCCGGGCAGGCTAGCTTTTATGGCCGCCACAGTATTCTACGGTGTTCGCCCCGGAAGCCGCCACACAGATCTTCGTGCAGTCCGCCCCTATAACCACCATGCCACAATCATTTTAAACCTTTTATGCCGCTGAAAGCACCAGGAAAGGGACAAGCGTTCAGTCCGACGAGGCCCGAGATTTGAACCTTGGACCTTTCCCCTTATGGAGTTTGGATGAACCAATTGGTCTACACCTCGGACCTAACTATATTTGTATATGAAATGATATTTTTTTTTGATATGTTGGACATAACTAGTGTGTATTATTTTGTTATATATATATATATATATATATAGATCAGGTATTGTTATATGCTTTTGTGTCTTTGATCGAATGTAATTGAACCTGCATTTGTATTCTTAACTAACATAGGGACTGTGTTACTTCCTAGAGGGGGAGTATGTAACAAACCCGCCACTTGTCACCATTTTGTTTAGAAGAATTTGATACTGCAATGAGTTTTGTGGTGCAAGTGCAGGTTTACTTGTAGAAGTGGAAGAAGACACCCATCCCCTGACAGAGACTAAGGTTGGAGGCATCAGGTAAGGTGGGATATGATATCGTGCCTCGTGCACCTTGGTCCATGGGTACATGGAAGCCCACCATAGGGATTTGCACATTCATATCATTCTACCTACTGTTACATTAAGTGCACATGTTTATGTGCGTATCATGTATGATTGTTGCCACACTATTTGCATGTTGCCTTTTGATCAACTTATCAATTTTTAAAAAAAGTGTTTTTATTTAATATATATATAAGATAACAAATAGAAAAATGTATAATAAAAAAATAATAATAATAAAATAAATATTAAAAAAATCATATAAAAATAAATAAATATAAAAAAGGAATTATATAATAGTAAATAAATATAAAACATTATAGTTGTTGCTTGTTTCTTTGAGTGGAAGGGAACTCTTTATGATGTTAGTATAAAACAAAGTCCAAGTAATATATTAAATATATAATCAATATCGTCATTTGAATGGGAAATCAACTAAGGTGAAAATTAAGATAAAATATACATATAATAAATGTGCCTCTTTTCCACTCGGATGAGGGAAACCAAAACCACATGGCCATGTTTAATCACCACTAGCTGGCATTGCAAGTTGCAAGGTGTCAAACTAAAATTGCACAACTCTTTTATAAAACAAGATAAGGAACGTCAAATGGTATGTTCTTCCAGAGACTTTAGATTTGCACTCTAAAAGTTGCTAGTTGTCTATCGGAGAACTGTGAGATTGTCTATCTTCTGTCCAAGCCATGAAGAGTGCGGCCCTGCATCGGATATCCGTCAATGTTGTACAGGTTAAAATTGATTCCTTCTCTCTTACGGATGATTGTATGAAAATTGATTCCTTCTCTCTTACGGATGATTGTATGAAAATGTTTTATCACTGCATTTGGGTGTGAATAATCAATTTAATTTTAAAAAAAGCAAAATGTTGTGCGTGCTTAATTTATGTCGCTTCTGTATTTTCTATCTTTTAAAAAAAAACTTGGGAAAAGAAAATTTAGCTATGAGAAACTAGAAGTGAAAGATGTTGCATTTCAATCAGTCATGTTGGAATATTTTTTGGACTGCATATATAGTTGTTGTCTTCTGCATGATTTTACGTGAAAATTTGTTTTAAAAAAATATATGTTGTTCGAGGTTTATGCAAGAGTTTGGATTTTACGTGATTAAATTTTCTATTTTTTTATTTAAAATAGTTTGGATATTAAATGATAGTAAATAAGTATTTAATTCGAATGAATATTCAAAATCTTTTAAAATTTGTTGTCTCGGCTTTCTTTAATTTGTTCAAAAAAAATATGGATTGTAAAATTTTAGAATGACTCTTATAGTTTTAAAAGAGAAATGTTTTTTTGAAGTGGAAGTTGACTTATTAGTATTTAGTGGATAAGTGGCTAGGAGAGTAGAGTAAATGCTAGTATATTTATTCTTAATATAAACTTCTTTCTCCATTAGAGTAAATGTTAGTATATTTATTCTTAATATAAACTTCTTTCTCCATTAGAGTAAATGTTAGTATATTTATTCTTAATATAAACTTCTTTCTCCATTTAGTTCTGCCTTTGGGTAAACATATGAGGGTTGTGGTTGTTTTAAGTATTATTTCTAAGGTTGTGGGTTATGTAATTCTAAATAGCCAGTGGTTGTTTTAAGTATTATTTCTAAGGTTGTGGGTTATGTAATTCTAAATAGCCAGTATTAGGAAAGCATGGTGATTTTAATATTCTCAATTGTTGTGTGTTATGTTAGTCTTAGTATTTTCTATAGACATGTATTTAGGGAGCTTTTTAGAATATCATGTTATTTGTTTTAAATATTTAAAATATTCATTTAAATTATGATTTATGATTAAGGAAAAACTTATTAATTGAATGTGTATCATATTATTTGATGTTATTGAAAACGAATTTTTAAAACATAACCCAAATAAGAAGGATTTAGGATAAAATTGAAATAAACACTTTTCTAAAATGGAAATAATGAAATTTGTGTTCATTGAGAGCCAGTGCTTATCGAGGAGGATAACACTAACCCAACTCTGGAAGCTAGTAGTGGGGGCTACCGTGAACTGGTGTATCTAGCCAAGCATTGAACGAAGATTCTACTCTATTGAGGGCAATAGACAATGGTATGGGCCATCGCCTCTGGATACACATGGAAGGTATGTGAGGATGCTCACGAACCGACTCAGTTACGAAATTTCCACCTGGACTCATAACCAGAGAGCTGGTCTATGAGGTTGGAAGATCCAACGATAGATGGTATGGGCAACATTACCGTCAACTAGAGTTGGAACTGAGTGATCCGATCCATAACCATGCGATGGGGACCCTGGTCACACCATAGTGGAAGGTCAATGATCAGTCATAGGCATAGCAACCCTAGTTCCAAAGAGTGAACATGATACGTTCTATCGGTATTGAGAAGAGAATTGCGAATTCTCAAGCTTTGGAATAGGGGAATTATTGCGTCCACTCTTCCACGTGATATGGGCCCTAAAAGAGCAAACCCACTCCAATATCTCAAACAGCCCGAGGGAGGGATGAGGGTATTAAATGACACCATGTTGCGGGAAGTCGGTTGGTCCTGAGCACTTAAGTCACCATCTGCAGTGGTTGAAAAACTTGAAGTGCAATTCCTCTATGCCTTGTACTAATGTTCAATGGGTAAAACAACATTATGTGTGACATGTTAGAACGCTCTCACAAAATTGTTTTTACAGTGTGAATTGGACAACCAGGTGAGTAGACCTAGGTTGTGATAATCTTGTACAATCCTTAGTAGTACTAGCCTTTGGTTATGTTCTTATTATCTTCATTTTTCTCAAGTAGCATAAAATATTCTCCTTGCATTATAAATAAAAGTAGTATAGAGTGTATTTATCACACTTTAGTGTTTCAAGAGCAACACAATAATTAAAATCATATGGATGACATCCAAGGAAATTCAGGGTTTCTAAGGTATTATAAGAAAATAATTACTATGGAGGATCATCCTTGCACTTTAGGGTTTTCGGAACAACATGAAGGATGGATTCATGAGGTTGTTCCTTGCATTTTAGATTCTCTAAAGTAACATAAATATTTAGAAGATAAGTCTCATTCTGAACAATATAGAGAAATACAAGAGATTGATAAAGATGAAAGTGGTGATGAGAATGAAAAAATGAGAGGAAGACCATCAAAGCATGAACAAAGAGAAAAATAAATTCAAAGGGATATTGATTTGGGAATCTAAATAAAAATATCATAGGTGTTAACAAGAAGTGGGGCTAATAGTTTCAAGCTTACTTGCAATGGTAAGGGTTTTGGCTTCTCTTTGAGAGGTCCAAGGTTCAAACCCCACTCAGTATGAGGGGATCGGGACCTCTCATAAAAACCTGTGTAAACTCATTGAAAAACAAGAAGTGGGGCTAAGCCCACTAATAAAAATAAAAAGTGATGATGATGAAAATGATATCATGGAACAGTAGGCGTATGAATAAGACCTCAAAAGAAGAGTTATTAAGGAATTAATAAGTTGTTATGGTCCTGAGTTTATTTTAATGCAAGAAACAAAATTAAGTAGTGAGGAATGTAAGGATGCTTTTAAAAATATGTTTAAGATGGGAGATTATCTTGCAATTTCTTGTAAAGGAGCTTCACGTAGTATTGGGACAAATACAAATAGGATGGAAAATTGTTAGAAGCAAAAAATAACTGGATTGTTGGACTATTTTAGAGGAAAGAGGAAAACATGAAATTTGGGGTGATAAATATATATTCTCCAACTATAATCACTCCTAGTGAAAAATGTTGGAAGGACCTTAGCATATTTTTATCAAACATAATGGTGATTCATAATTGTGATCTATAGATTCTTGGGGATGATTTCAACATAGTTTTATCTCCTTTGGAAAAGAAGGGTGGTAATCTAGGATGATATAAATCAATGCAAGATCTTGCTTCATTTGTATATTCAAATGGACTTTGGAATGTTAATCCTTCAAATTTTCAATATACATTGGATAATAGACAGATTGGAAAAACTCGTATAGTAGAAATATTGGATAGACTCTTGCTAACACATGGTTGCAAAAGAGTGTAATTTTTTCTAAAATATTTTATTATGAATAAGATCAAATTGTATACTTATGAGTTAGCCTTAGGACAAAGCTTGGGTAGAAATTATTCAGAGATCATGGAAAGAGTTGGACAAAAATGTTACTTAAAAAATATATAGGTTCTTTTGATGCAATAAAATTATTTAGGAAGAAAACCCTATCCAAAAGATTGTCAACATAAAACTTCATGTTAGATGGTTTTCAATTGATCAAGAAACATAATAGATGATCAATGACTCGAACCATACAAATTTTTTGCCCAATACTTGGTTGAAACCATATCCTCTTATCTTTGGTTGAAAATAAGAACCATTGACTTAAACATACTTAATTTGTAAATATCGGAAAATCAAAAACTATATTAACTTAATATTCTTTTAAATAAAATAGATTATTAACTTTAGTCCCCATAATTGTGGACTATGAGGAATTGTTTCATTTTCCATTATATTTGATTGCAATCATTCTTTTCCATGGAGAAAAGAAAGGGAACGATGCAAACGACGCAAAGGTATTCAAGAGTACGATATCATGTTTAACATCCACGACGCAAACGACGCAAAGGTATTCAAGAGTACGATATCATGTTTAACATCCACGCGGAAGGTTTAGAATCTTGATTGAAGTTTCACCTAGTTTAGAAAAAAAAGATGGTCAATGAATTGGCCGTAACAAGAAAAAGTTGATGTAAACAATCTAAGCAAAAGCCACGAAAGGTTTGGAATCTTGATTGAAGCTTCACCTACTTTAATGGTCAATGGATTGGCTTGCGTGGTGTGAAAAAATAAAGACTTTTTATTTAAGAACCCTACAAAATTAGTGAGAGTCATTCTCATCCCTAAAAAATTGTAACCTTTCACCATTGGTGGCTTTTGCTTCACCTTTTTTTAGGGAAGAGAATGACTCCTCATTACTTTTGTAGACTTCTTAAAAAGAAGTCTCTATTTTTTCACACCCAATGTTTAGAAAAAAAAAACTATTCTATTAAAAGTATGTTAAGTATAATATTGATAAGGTTTAAAATTATATTCACTTTCGCTTTCGTTTTGTGCGACTAATTTATATGATAATTTTTTTTTAATTATTATATGCATACTCACGCACACAGTCCATCAACCCATCGTAAGGTTCAATTTGGTCTCTCAAATGATCATTTACAATAAATAATAAATTCATTTAAAATATATCCACCAACCTTTATCTTACCAAAAACGACCAGTTAACTTCTTTTAATCTTGAAAATCATGTTTTTAAGCAATATAAAATATGATTGAAGTATAATTTTTTAAAAAGATGTATAGGCTAGTTGATTATAGTTTTTTTTTTTTTTTTAATTTACAAGTACAGGATTTAAATCATAGGACTGCTCTCAACAAGAATTGTTGACTGGCGTGAAGAAAAGATCACCTGTTTATATACTCTTATCTGGTTTCAACTCGTTGTTGTTGATCCGGTGTGAAGAGGAAACCACCCATCGTTAAGGATCTGGTACGCACTCACAAGATTCGGCTACTACCTTTGCAAATTGGCACCCCAAGGTTTGAACCAAGTTTTTTCTTGGTAAATGCCTTTGCAAATTGACACTTCAAAATTTAAACCCAAATCTCTACAAAATTTAAGTCCAAATCTCTTCTTGAAAAAAAAAAACTGCAAATGGTGCGACTACCTATTGTGTTTCCTCGCAATGGCAAGGAACCAGCCATTGATGGCAACTTGCCATCACTCCATACCACCTCCGAAGTCACTTAGGAATTTCATATCGTGTGGAAGTTCAGTGCAGTACCAATCAACGAAAAGATTGTAAGTGTCTCATACCGAGTGTGTCGTCGCACTGTTGTCAAATGCTTACCGAGTGTGTCTTCCACTCAATTGAGGGTATACTGCCTGGTTTCTTCCTAAACTGGAAAATAATACAGCAAGAGTGTGGTTGCCAGTTTTCAGGATGACGGGATGATCGAGGTCTTTCAGGGTCAATCCACCAACATCCATGGAGACGGGATGGTCGAGGTCTTTTAGGGTCAATCCACCAACATCTAAGGACAACAACTCAGAAGATACGACCCTCCTCCTTCCATCTCTTCGCTTTAGATTATTTATGGGCTTCCCACTCACTATTTGGAATTGTGTCGGCCGCCGTCCATTACCTACGTGTTCACATGAAATTGTTTCCATTAAGAGCATTCAGAATGCGGTCATTGCTAGTGTCTTTAATAAAATGGGTGGTCGTCGTGCTCTCAATCGAGGTGAAATCTGTCGGAGGACTGAACAGGGATAGAACTCATCTCCTCTCCCTTGTTCAACGCTTGAACGTACCACTGAGTTGGAATTCTTCCGATGAACACCCCTGCCACTGGGAAGGAGTCACCTGTCATGCCGACCACACGGTACGTAAGCTTCACCTCTCCAACCACAACTTTTTTGGAACGTTGTCTTCTGCCATTGGTGGCTTACACAATTTGAAGGAACTGTACTTGAATGCAAACAATCTCTCTGGAACAATTCCTCCCGAGCTTGGGAATTGCACAGAGCTGGAGTATTTAGATCTCTCCTAGAATAATCTCCATGGCCAAATCCCATTCCAATTGAGTGGCCTCAAAAAGCTGAGATGTTTGTCGCTGTATAACAACTTCCTTCACGGAAGCATTCCCAAGCCAATTTTTGCACTTCCCCTGTTGGAGGTGATTTACTTGAGCACCAACAATCTGACTGGACGGATCCCCTCAAATGTTGGAAATCTCATTCGCCTATCCAAGCTATGGTTGGGAGAGAACTCCATAGGTGGAGAGATACCTTCATCCATTGTCAATTGTAGCCATCTCACAGAGCTTTATCTGCACCAAATCCATCTGGTTGGAAAGTTACCAGAATCCCTGGGTCAGCTTTCACAATTGTCTTCCCTCTACGTTACCTCCAATAAGCTCCAAGGCCGGATTCCCAAATCACTCGGTAACTGCAAAAATCTCCACGACCTTGAGTTGTCAAACAACAGTTTCAGTGGAGAAATACCTTGGGAATTGGGCAACTGTAGCAGTCTCGCAATCTTTTCGTCCGTCCAAAATCATCTGACAGGATACGTACCGTCCTCCCTTGGATTGCTGGAAGACCTGTCACAGCTTTACTTAAATGAGAACTTGTTGTCCGGCGTCGTTCCTGCACAACTTGCGAATTGTAGTAAGTTGGAAGAATTGAGTTTGCACACAAACAAGCTTGTGGGGTTTGTCCCTCCGGAGCTAGGCCAGTTAAAGAGTTTACAAATTTTGTATTTGTTCGATAATTCATTGCAAGGCCCAATTCCTCAACAGCTCTTCGAAGCAGAGAACCTGGAGCAACTGCAATTGTACAACAACAGTCTCACAGGAAGCATATCTCCAAAAATTTCCAATCTCAAGCGTCTGAGAACAGTAGGCCTCTTCGGTAATCAACTATCTGGCACAATACCACCCACATTGGGTGCCGGCATCAATCTCACCGAACTTGATCTAACTGGGAACCGACTCACGGGAACAATACCTCCAGCACTGTGCTCTTCGGGAAAATTGGAGATTCTAGTGATGGGAGGCAATCACTTGGAAGGAAGCATTCCTGCAGAAATTGGCAAATGTTCGAGCTTGAGGCGACTGAGACTGAGCAACAACAATCTAACTGGTGTTATACCGTTCGATTTTCTGGCTTCCAATCCTGAGATTGAATTCCTAGAGATGAAGAATAATAAGTTGCAAGGACAAATACCCTCAAGCCTTGGGCAGTGCAAAAATCTGAACTCCATCGACCTGTCCATGAATCAGCTTGATGGTACGATCCCTCCAGAACTGGGACAACTCTCAAAACTACGTTGAATCTCTCCTCCAACAAATTGACCGGCCTCCTGCCTCCCGAGCTTGGCAAATGTGAACTCTTGTATATGCTGGACTTGAGTTTCAACTCATTGAATGGTTCGCTACCGAACCAGTTAGCCAGTCTGAAGAAATTACAGTTTCTAGTACTGCAAGGAAACCGTTTTGGCGGAAGAATCCCAGACTTTCTCTCCAACTGGAACCAGCTTCTGGAGCTCAATCTGGGACAAAACCAGTTTCAAGGTAGCATCCCTTCATCTCTTGGAAAATTAGAAACTCTTTCCATTGGTTTGAATCTTGGCAATAATAAATTGAAGGGGAAAATTCCGGCTACAATGGGTAATCTAGACAAACTAGAGAGCCTGGATTTATCATCAAACAATCTCTCTGGCAGTCTTCCCTCTACATTTGAGGGTTTATTTTCACTTGTGGAAGTAAATGTCTCCAATAATCAGCTCACAGGATGCATACCAAAATCATGGTTGAAGCTATGGAATTCATTCCCAAGCTCATTCACGGGCAACACAGGGTTGTGTTTACCAAAGGATGAGAGAAATCCTTGTAAGTGCCGCAGCGAGTCACCTCCATCTATAAAGAGCAAACATTTGAGCATGCTCCATACAGTCCTCATTGCTACTGGGTCAGTTTTGTTTGTGATCTCCATAGCGGTCCCAATATTATGGAGATTGCTCTCGCCCAAAATTGCTTCAGAGTTGCCTTATAAATTATACCAGATTTTGCAGGCAACAGAAAATCTGAATGAGAGATACATAATAGGCAAGGGTGCCAAAGGCACCGTTTACAGAGTAGAGTTGCAGTCAGGGAAGTTCTATGCCTTGAAGACCATTCAACTGGTTGATGGACAGAGAAATGACATGAGCATGAGAAGGGAGATCCAAACTGCCGGACAAATCCGTCATAGAAATCTGGTGAAGCTATTGGAATTCTGGCTACACAAGGATTGTGGGTTGATTCTATATGAATACATGCCCAATGGGAGTCTAAGTTATGTATTGCATGAGATGCAGCCCCCTCCAGCTTTGGGATGGCATATACGTTACAAAATAGCCATTGGCACAGCCCATGGACTGTCATATCTTCACCATGACTGCCATCCACCAATTATACACAGAGATATCAAGCCCAGCAATATACTGTTGGATTCAGATATGGAACCTCGCATTTCTGATTTTGGAGTTGCTCTACTCATGGATAGATCCTTGACTATTGATTCTTCAGTTATAGGTACTTTTGGCTACATTGCCCCTGGTAAGAACAATGCTTAAACATTAACTTCAAACATGGTTATAACTTTTTTATTCTTTTTTTTTTTTCTCTCCTCTTTTTCCCTTGGCTGGTTTCACATCTGCTTTTGCCGCAGAATGTAGAGAAGCAACCAGAATAAGCGAGAAGATGGATGTCTACAGTTATGGTGTGGTATTGTTGGAATTAATAACAAGGAAAAAGGCTTTGGATTCAAGTTTGGGAGAAGGCATGGACATCGTCAGTTGGGTAAAATCATCTCATGATGCAGAAGACACAGTAATAGATGAAGGGCTTCGAGATGAATTGAAAATTCCAGGAGTGAAAGAACAGATTGTAAGTACAATTAGGATAGCATTGAAATGTACAGAGACCAAGGCAGATGACAGGCCAAATATGAGACAAGTAATAAAAATGTTGAGAGACATTAGATGAAAACATACACAAATGTTAACAAGGTCTGTCAACATCCAAAGAATACAAACAGGCATTAACTTGCTGTGGAAATCATGAGATACAGAGGCAAAACCTTGGAACTATATGTTGGTAAAGAGTTGGGGTCATGTTGCAGGAAAACCCCATCACTAGCTTCCAGGGGGATTTATCCTCTTTGTGTGGAAGATCACTTAAACAAGCTTGTTCTCTGATTTTGATGAGCGCGGGCCATGCTTATGTTCACGTTCCAAGGTTGCTGTTTCTTCTGCAAAAAATACAACTATAGAAGGGAGGACACCATGAAGGCTGGAACAGTTGATGTCATTAGTACCAAGAGAATCTCCTATTTGATAAAGAATGGAAATGTTGACCTCTGAGGAGGAGGGGTACGACCCATCATGTCAAGTCCAAACATACTAAGGCTAGTGCCCCTGCGTTGTTGAAGACAACCAAATCACCAAGACCACATCTTTAGGGGGCATCCTTATTATCATTAGTAGCAGCAACAGGAGCGGGAGATTATCAGGTATATGTTTGTGATAACAGTACAAAGATTCAATCTTTCATCATTTATGTATTTTTGAAGAGCAAATCAACACCCATCAACATTAATAACACATCAAAACTCTAAAGCACAATGCTGTGTTTTTGCAGGTCTGCAGAACAAAGGCTGCTCTGTAATAGATCCACTACACAGGAATTGATATAGTCAAGAGTTGTGGTGTAACTGACCGCTAAAAGAAAAGGGATAGCTAGCAGAAAGCCCAGAAAGCTAGGATTCTTGGATTTTGTTGATGAAATCAGCCCTCCCCTTGTAACAGATCCAGAAAACTTGAGGTGGTGAGTAGGAGACCCGAAGATCATAGAGGTGAACAAAAGGCCTTGAGTACATGAAATAAGAATGTTACAAGCGCTCCCTCTGGTTGTTCCCTAGGACTCTTAGGTCTATCTTAGTTGGACGTGGGAATTAAAAACAGTTATTTTGTAGATCAAGATGGCACTTCTTCTAGGAGGGTTTAGTCAGGCTTCAGAACTGATATCAATTATCTCAGGAAAGTTTATTGGCAGGGGCTGCCTGTGTCTCAGGCTAGGCAAAAACAATCCAACTATGATTCTCCTAGAAGTCCTCCTGTTAGTTGTCAGATGAAGATTGATAAGGAGGAAGACCAAGCCATGACTAGAGGACAGTCCACTATTAAACTTAATTGTCTTTTTGGAGAAGTTGGGATGGTGCAACATTATGTGGTATATCATTATTTCTGAAGGTGTGAGCCTGGCTTTCAGGGGTAGTGGTGGTCAGAGCAGAGGATGGACTTAGGCATTCTCCAGTGCAGCAAGGATCTTTAAGCATTCTTAATTGCCAGCCAGGGAAACAGTTTAATATCGGCAGTGATATTTTTATGAATCAGCATACAAGTACAACAGACTCTTTAACTCAAATGGAGCTGTTCTTGTGGAGATTGACTGAGGATAAGTTTGAAGCCCTCTCTCTCTTACCTCCCCATTAATTTGGGTTTGAAAATTGAACTTATTGCGTGCATACTAAGCCGCTAAGTTACCTGTATAGGATAAGATGTGTATAAGTTACTCATATGAAAGCTGAAGCTGCTGTCATATGGCTATGACAGCAAACTGTAAGTGGTATGTGTCAAGATTTAAGCTTTCAAGTCCTTGCTCAGTGGCAGTTTAAAAATGTTAATCCAAAATAAAATGATAATAGATTTTTTCAAGCCCTTATTACAGGTTAGAGCTATCGAGTAATCAGCAAGTCTATGACAAGCTAAGCTACATGGATTGACGCATCTTTAACTGTGTTTCTAGTTTCTAGATATCTTTTTAAAGTCTTTTATCCATCTTTTAACTCTTAGCTGGTTTGTTTTGCTATTTATTCATGCTATTATTTGAGTAAATGGCCCACGTATCATTTAGAGGATTGTCAAGAATAAGGATTTAAAATTTAAACCACTGAAGCGATGTTGGAAGTAGATGTTCCTGCAAGCAAAACTGGATGCTTATTGTCTATCTTTGCAAGCTTTATTGTTTTCTGTTTGGGATGTTATACGTTACTAGTTGCCCGTACTTCATTCCCATTTGTAGACCAGTAGGATCTAACCCAGAGGGGAGCCATGGTAGTAAGTTCAACATGAATCATTGGAATATAAGTTTCTATCGTATGCTATGTGTTGAGACTACTAAATAACTATTTGTGAAATATGGATTTTATATGGGGAATTTATATGTTTTTATGTTGGAATATAAGTTTCTATCACATGCTATGTGTTGAGACTGTTAAATAACTATTTGTGAAATATGGATTTTATATGGGGAATTTATATGTTTTTATGTCCGACTCTAAAGAATCAAAGAGAAAGTGTGTTGGACTGGGCAGATCCAAAGGAATAGATTTCCATGCAGGCAGACTCAAATAAATAGATTTTTAAATTCTATACATATGGAGCGACATTCCATTGCCAACAGGGAATTGGGTGCATAGTATAATCATAATGCATGTTGTGCATTTGTAAGGTCTAAATTCTATAAAATAGGTTGTACTCCAAACACACAGAATAGTCGGAACAAGACCAAATTCTTGCCATCTACCGTGTCTCCAGGTTTGGAAAACAAATATTGTGACTATTGGTAAAACTGACATAGACAATTACCAATTGCCAACTAACAAAAGATGTATTGTAGACTATATAGTAAAAGACTTTTTTGGTTCTATAGAGGCTACTTCTTAAACTAAATACAATCCTGCATTCCAATTAAGTGATCATGCTATGTGTGGCTGCATGCATAACCCTGTATATCATTTGGTAAGCAACATGGCTTGTCTTACAATTTTTCTAATCAATGAAAAAAATTTCTGTGCACGGTCTGTAACTGGGACATATAAGCTATTGTTTGAAGTTTATTATCTTCAGATAGTTATTTTCAATGAACATTTCTGTCTACAGTAATAACTGATCTTTGAATTTTACAGTTAGATAAAATCTTGAAATTTCAATATGTAATTAATTTTGATACATATCATTGTGATCATGTATAATTTAGGGAAAAGAAAAACATCTAAGTAATACGAAGAACTAGAATAAGGCTATATATTTTCTTATATGAATGTCCACTCTGCCTAATTCACTATGAAAAATTGACTTTACAGCATTTTTATAAAGTTTTCCTGATATGACTATGTTCATGCTTTTTCTTCGGTATAATTACTTACTTATAATATTATTCTTTGTACCCTATTTTAAAAACCTTTTTTGGGGCATTCAAGTTAATATCTATGCTATCTGATAGAGATGTCATCCTCTAATTCATGAAAGCAGGAATGAAAATTCAGATAGTTCACATTAGTCCCCATGTCTGGAGTGGGTGTTTCTTTATACATAATCCATCAATCATTATGTATTTCCGAGTGATCATTATGTATTTCCGAGTGTTGGGAAATTTGTATTGACGACAACATGCTAGGAACTACACCACTAAATCTTTAAATAAATTCAAAAATATTCAAAAGAAATGTTATTGCAAATGGTCACAAGTATATTTTCAAGAATTATGCAGATTTCAGGAAAGAATATAGAGCTTATAGAAAATCTAGAAAGGGAAGGATGAGAAGATCTACACATGAAGTGACCATATTCAAGGTCAGGGAGTAGCAGCATAAAGTATAGCCGCTTAACATGAGAAAAGTTCAATAGATATAAAATGAGATGATTACAATGGAACATAAGTGGAGAGGAGTGCTAAGGGCAATGACACAAAAGTGAGGGAAATCCATGCAAGTAATTAAAGGCTTCAAAAAGGAAAGGAAGGAGAAAGGAAGGAGACGTTTGAGATGAAGGAGAATTCATCCAACCGGAGAAACTTTTATTTAAAATAAATGCATGAACCTTGAAGGATTTGAGGCAATAAATGTTGGAGAGTTATACCATCGACTTGGTGTGAAATGGATTTTGGAATTGAACCCATTTATTGTGTTGAATTGATATGGTCACCATGAGCAACAAAAAATAATTATAATGTATAATATTGTTTGGAGGATAATTTTTTGAATAACGAACATATATCATTTAACTTGATCCATAGTTATATGAGTATATTTATGTAAATAAATATGTTTATAATTAGTCATTGATGTTTCTTATTTTTTAAATAGATAAAGGAAGGGGTTTTGAAAGGGTCCCTGAACCTTTTAGACAAAAGAAATTGTTACAACCAAGAGAAGTAATAGGAGATAACAAAGATACTACAACCCCAAACCGGGGCCCTACAAACAATAGAGCAAGCCCCTAGGCAAAAGAGAACAGGGAGGGCCAAAGAATGGAGAGATCCATTATCCCACCCACCAAAGCATCCCAGGGCATCAACCCACTTCCTGAGAAGTCCAAATGAACGAAAACAAATAAGGAGAAGGTCACAATGTTTTCTCTTTCCCCTTTGAGTTTTTACACATTTTTGAGACTTTAGCATCCGGATGGTCTCATTCCATCATAGACTTGAGTTCCTCAACACAAGAGATTGCAACATTAAGAGTGATAACCAGGGATCTCACAAACTCTTTCTACATTTCACTTCCTGAATTTGGAAAATTGGGAGTTTCCTGAACCTTAAACTTCTTCTAAGTCGATGGACCATCCGAGGGTTTCGCCTTTTTCCTAGTCATACCAGAGTCTTCCCAATCCGACTCCTTGAACAGAGGGGTCTTTTCCACTTTGACCGCCTTATAGGAGAGGCACTTGGAACATCTAGTCTTCTTCGCAGTCCTACTGAATCCACTGGAAACCCCAGTAGTCGTACCCTGAGTCTGCAGAACTTCATCCATTCTGCCTCCCGGGGTGGAATCATCGAAATTTTGATCAACCTTAGGATGATAATTAGTTGAGTTGGAATGGTGAGAAGCCAAAGAATCCTCCTTAGCGTGGGAGTTAGTAGGGTAGTCCACCATCAGCTTAAAAATTCTCGTGTTGTCTGTAGCAAGTGTGAACAGGGGTTAAGAAAATCCAGTTTTTTCTAAGCCACCATGTGAACTCCCTTCTATATTGTCGGCTAATTTGGTCGGCATGATTTTATTGTAATTTTCTTCTTCTTCCTATATTCCCTATATTCCTGCCTTGTTCTTCTCCTTATCCCTCCATTGTTCTTCCTCCTCATCCTCCTATCCCCTGCCGTCCATTTTCCCTTATCGCTCCACACCCTTCCTCTCCCCACACCCTAGGCCACCTATCCTAGCCGCCTCACTCTCCACTCCCTACGCCTTCGTCCTCTCCTCTTCCCTAACTCCCGCCAACTTCCTTTCCCTACTCCCCCGCACTCCCTAAGCCTCTATAAGGCTTTACTATTGTAATAGTTGTAGGTTAAATTAATTATATAATTATTGTTGCATTGGCTCTGCGATTCTGTAATTGTGGGCCCATTTCCTTTCTACTAGACTTACACTGGTATCAGAGCGTGGGTCTGTGGGACGCACGTTTTTCGGAAGTGCGCGCGAGCCGAGGGCTCAACAGACTGGTCGGGGAACTGGCACGGACTTTGAGGCACAGTTTTCTAGGTAGCACGAATTTCAGAGCAGAGCAGAAGTCATACTGTCAGCGCGAGAGCCGAGGTAGAACGCAGTAGGAGGCATGAATCCCAAGGAACCAATCGGGAGACGACACGTGGACAGCACGTGGACAGTTGACATGGAGGGCCCGCAACTCGAGGAGCTGAGTTGGCAGCAGAGCTGGCAAGTGGAGGTGGCGAGGAGTTGACACTAGGCAAAATTTGGTTGGTCTGACGTGGCGAGGTGATTGCAAGCGAGGACGCCACGTGGCGAACAACGATTCGTCAATAAAGGGCAAAAGACTGGTTTGGCGATTGCCCAAAGGCAATCGATTTATAACGCGCGCCTTCGCGTTAATAAATCCCTCTGCACCCATCTCACAGTGCATGTGGGATAAAAGGGAGGTTCATTTTTTAAAAACAAACTTGTTATTCTTTGGTTTAAACTATCATTATTTGCCCTTAATGTCCATCCGAAGCGCATAGCGCAGTTGGCAAAGTCGGACTAGTTGTTTGGCGGAGGTCTTTGGTTCGAAACCCACTGTGGCGCTAATATATTTTTTTCTTTTTTTTCCTTGTTTCTTGGTGAAGAAAGGATTAAATAAAAGGCTTACCGCCTTTGTTCCCGTCCGAAGGAGTAGACGGGTTGGTTGATTGCCCGCCGTGAAGAATTTACCTGGCGGCAGGTCGGGGGATCGGTTCCCCTCTGCTTAAAAAAACAAAGTTTTTTGTTAAAAAAGGTTTTAGCACGTTTTTTAAAGTTTTTTTTTAATTTTTATTAAAGTTTTTAATTAATTTAATAGTTTTAAAATTATATTCTTCAATTTTTTTTTAAATATAATTGTGTTTAAAAAAAAAATAACGAAGGATATAAAAAAAATTATTAATTTTTTTTTTGAAAACTTTATAAAAAAATTGAAAACTTTGAAAACTTTTTTGGAAAGGGAAATTGGAAAACCTTTTTTTTGAAGATCAACATTTCTTGAGTATTTGAAATATAGATATATGCAACTCAGCTAATTTATTTTGCCATGATGAGTATATGATCCGGTCAACCGGATGTTATCACGCCCTATGCTCTCTACTGAGGAGAGAATCAGCTGAGTCTTTTGATGAGCGGATCCGGAGAAATGGAATACATGTGGTATTCAGTCAACTGCAGAACTCAGTAATAGCCCACCAGAGGAAGCCCGATTTTGGATACGAGGCTGACTCAGAGGACAATATCTTCGGGCAAAGAATAGAAGAGTCTGAGACGGTTGAAGTCGTCCCTGAAGGACAATCGAGTGACAGTTATACACCACGCTCTCCTGACCCAGAATCAGTAGAAGAAGAAAAAGAAGAAAAGAGGAAGAGGAAGAAGGGGAAGAAGCACCAGAAGTCATTGTGATCAGTGACGACGAAGCAGACAACTTCGCCCTTCCAGTTCTGGGCGATCCTCAAGAAGAAGAACGCCAAATCAGTGAGCATATTAAAAAGGCTAGATTTGATTTAAATCGGTGATCTATTTTGTACTTCTTTGTACTACTTGTTTGAAATTGAAATAAAGTCTGCTTTCTGAAATGGCATCCAATACTAGTCTACCAATCCGTGAGTTCAATGGTGGTGATTACGAGTATTGGTCAATTAAAATGAAAACTCTTTTGATAAGCAAAGGTCTTTGAGATGTGATTGAAGAGGGATATACTGAACCTACTGCTGCTGATTGGGCAACTTTTAATGATGTTGATAAAAGGGCTAAAAAGGAAGCTCAGAAGAATAATTATTTCGCCCTTTATCACATCCAAGCTGCCCTTGACAGAAGTAGTTTCCCTAGAATAGCTTCTTTTATAACTGTTGAATCTGCTTGAAATGCTTTAAAAGAAAGTTATAGGGGTAGTGACCAAGTCAAACTACAAACCTTGAAACGAGATTTTGAAACTCTTAAAATGCAAGAGAATGAGAAGGTTGGTGATTACTGCGTGCGGGTAAAATCCGTAGTAGATAATATGGTCACTTTAGGAGAAGAAGTCAAGCCTGAAGTCATAGTGAAGAAAGTGTTGAGGACACTAAGTGGAATTCAGTTGCGATAATTATAGAAGAATCCAAAGACCTAACCTCTCTGTCTTTTGAAGCCCTCATTGGCTCACTTCTCTCACATGAAGAGAGGTTACAACAATCTCCTTCCACAAGTTACGGAGGAGATGAAAAAGCCTTTGCTTCTCATGAAGGCAGAGATAGAGGTCGTGGCAAAGGACAGTACAAAGGTAGAGGCAAAAATAATCAGAGAGGTGGAACTCCTAACAGAGGAGGAAATCAGAACAGAGGAGGATTCTCAAACAGAGGTGAATATCAGAATAGAGGACGGCAAAACAGAGGGAAACAATCAGGCAGAGGAAAAGGAGGAGATAAATCAAAACAAACTTGCTACAATTGTGGCAAACTTGGCCATTATGCTCGTGACTGTTGGTCAAAGCCTTCACAAGGAAGCAGTAGCAGCCAAAGCAGTCGGTTTGGCAATTTTGGAGAAGAGGAAGAGGCCACAAATCTCTTTCTCTCATATGGTCAGGCAGATCAGAACATGAATGATACATGGATCTTGGACACTGGGTGTTCAAACCATATGAGTGGCAAAGAAGAACTCTTTGCTACTCTGGAATCCTCATACAAATCAATCATTCGATTGGGAGATGACAAATCATTGGCGGTTGAAGGCATTGGTGCCATGGCAGTTCCAACTAAAGAAGGCGTTAAGCAAGTAAGTGATATCTATTACACACCCCATCTCCAACACAATATTTTAAGTGTTGGTCAAATGTTAGAAAAGAACTACAATTTGCTTTTTGATGAGGGTAAATGCACCATTTTTGATAAAAATAATAGTAATAGAATCATTACACAAGTGCCAATGTCAAAGAATAGATTATTTCCTTTAAAGTTTGGCCAGCCAGGGGGAGATAAGTTAGCAAATGTTACTATTACCAACCCAAGTGTCCTATGGCACTTGAGATATGGTCATTTGAATTCAGCTAGTTTGAAAATGCTAACTTCACAAGCAATGGTAACCAGACTTCCCAAAGTTTAGGATAGTAAGAAAGTTTGTGAAGGGTGTGCCTTGGGCAAGCATGCCAGATCAAAATTTCCTCATGGACAAGCATGGCGGGCCAGCTATCTACTCCAGTTAGTGCATACAGACATCTATGGTCCGATGCAGACCAAGAGTCTTGGTAACAACTCTTACTTCCTACTTTTCATTGATGATTTTACTAGAATGTGTGGGATATATTTTTTGAAACATAAGGACGAAGCATTTGAATGCTTTGTCGATTTCAAAGCAAGAGTTGAAAGTGAGAGTGGATATTTTGTAAAATGTCTTAGATCAGACAGGGGAGAAGAATACTCCTCTAATGAGTTCTTAAATTTCTGTAAGCAACATGGCATTAAGAGGCAGTTCACAACTACCTACACTCCACAACAGAATGGTGTCGCAGAGAGGAAGAATCGCACCATTGTGGAGATGGCAAGGTCTATGCTTCAGACGAAGCATTTGACTAATTCATATTGGGTAGATGCAACTAGGACCAGTGTACATATCTTGAACAAAAGTCCTACTTCAAGTTTGGAAGGGCAAACACCTTACCAAGCTTGGTATGGTAAGAAGCCAAATGTTAAGTATTTCAGAGTGTTTGGTTCATTGGCATATTCTCACATTCCCGATGAGCTGAGAAAGAAGCTCGATCCAAAGAGTCAAGCATGCATATTTGTAGGGTACTGTGAGAACACAAAAGCTTACAAACTCTACAATCCTAGGACTCGAAAGATTGTGCTTTCCAGGGATGTGATTTTTGATGAAAGGGGAGAATGGGGTAAGCCCCAAATATTCAGTGATGATGAATCCAATGATGTAGTTTCTAAGCAGGTGCAACAACAGTCACCACAGAAAGGTAAGAAGTCTCCTCCCACAAGCCCAAGTTCATCTTCTAGTTCAACTTCTTCACCAAGTCCTTCTCCGCAGAGATCAGTAAGTTCCTCACTAATGGACATCAATTCTCCATCCAGAGGTAAGAGAACTCTACAGAACCATCCATCATATCAAATGTTGGATAAAAAGTTTTCAAAAAGATACACTAGGAGTCAAGCTAGTGAAATGAATTTTGTTCTACAAAGATTAGAAAATATGCACTTGTATGGTGATGATGTCTCCCAGCAGGAACCTAGGGGAGATCTAGTTAACTATGCTTTGTTAACTAGTGCACAACTTGAACCTTCTAGTTATGAGAAGGCTTGTACCCAAAAGATTTGGCAAGATGCCATGAAAGAGGAGATAACCTCTATAAAAAACAACGACACTTGGGAGCTGGTGAAGCTTCCTAAAGGAAAGAAACGTGTTGGATGTAAGTGGGTCTTCAAGACCAATTTCAATGCTGATTGAAGCATTGAGAGGCACAAGGCAATATTAGTTGCAAAGGGATTCACTCAAAAATATGGAATTGATTATGAAGAGACTTTTGCTCCTGTAGCTAGACAGGAGACTATCAGAACAGTTGTTGCCTTAGCTGCACATAAGGGATAGAAAGTCCAACACATGGATGTAAAGAGTGCATATCTCAATAGTTATTTGACAGAAGAAGTGTATGTTGAGCAACCACAGGGATTTGAAGAGAAAGACAAGGAGCACCTTGTTTATAAACTGAAGAAGGCACTCTATGGCCTCAAGCAGGCACCGAGAGCTTGGTACTCACGCATTGATGGGTACTTTAAATATTTTGGGTTCATCAGAAGCAAAAATGAACCCACTCTCTACTACCTAAATCAAGGTAATGACATCCTTATAGTTTGTTTGTATGTGGATGATCTCATTTTTATGGGTAGTAATGAAAAAGTTAATATGGAGTTCAAGCACTCCATGATGTAGGAATTTGAGATGAAGGATCTTGGCTTAATGCAATACTTCCTTGGAATGGAAGTCCATCAGACAGATTCAGGGATCTTCATCTGTCAACTTAAGTATGCTCAAGATATGATTAAGAAGTTTGCTATGGAGCAATGCAAATCAGTTGCAACGTACCACTGAGTTGGAATTCTTCCGATGAACACCCCTGCCACTGGGAAGGAGTCACCTGTCATGCCGACCACACGGTACGTAAGCTTCACCTCTCCAACCACAACTTTTTTGGAACGTTGTCTTTTGCCATTGGTGGCTTACACAATTTGAAGGAACTGTACTTGAATGCAAACAATCTCTCTGGAACAATTCCTCCCGAGCTTGGGAATTGCACAGAGCTGGAGTATTTAGATCTCTCTGAGAATAATCTCCATGGCCAAATCCCATTCCAATTGAGTGGCCTCAAAAAGCTGAGATGCTTGTCGCTGTATAACAACTTCCTTCACGGAAGCATTCCCAAGCCAATTTTTGCACTTCCCCTGTTGGAGGTGATTTACTTGAGCACCAACAATCTGACTGGACAGATCCCCTCAAATGTTGGAAATCTCATTCACCTATCCAAGCTATGGTTGGGAGAGAACTCCATAGGTGGAGAGATACCTTCATCCATTGTCAATTGTAGCCATCTCACAGAGCTTTATCTGCACCAAATCCATCTGGTTGGAAAGTTGCCAGAATCCCTGGGTCAGCTTTCACAATTGTCTTCCCTCTACGTTACCTCCAATAAGCTCCAAGGCCGGATTCCCAAATCACTCGGTAACTGCAAAAATCTCCACGACCTTGAGTTGTCAAACAACAGTTTCAGTGGAGAAATACCATGGGAATTGGGAAACTGTAGCAGTCTCAGAATGTTGTACTTCCACCAAAATCAGCTCACGGGATACATACCGTCCTCCCTTGGATTGCTGCAAGTCCTGTCACAATTTTATTTAAATGTGAACTTGTTGTCTGGCGTCGTCCCTGCACGACTTGCGAATTGTAGTAAGTTGGAAGATTTAAGTTTGCACACAAACAAGCTTGTGGGGTTCATCCCTCCGGAACTAGGCCAGTTAAAGAGTTTACAATTTTTGTATTTTTTCGATAATTCATTGCACGGCCCTATTCCTCAACAGCTCTTCGAAGCAGAGAACCTGGAGGAACTGCAATTGTACAACAACAGTCTCACAGGAAGCATATCTCCAAACATTTCTAATCTCAAACGTCTGACAACAGTAGCCCTGTTTGGTAATCAACTATCTGGCTCAATACCACCCACGTTGGGTGCCGGCATCAATCTCACCGAACTTGATCTAACTGGGAACCGACTCACGGGAACAATACCTCCAGCACTGTGCTCTTCGGGAAAATTGGAGATTCTAGACATGGGAGGCAATCACTTAGAAGGAAGCATTCCTGCAGAAATTGGCAAATGTTCGAGCTTAAGGCGACTGAGACTGAGCGACAACAATCTAACTGGTATTATCCCGTTCGATTTCCTGGCTTCCAATCCTGAGATTGACTTCCTGGAGATGAAGAGTAATAAGTTGCAAGGACAAATACCCTCAAGCCTTGGGCAGTGCAATAATCTGAGCTCCATCGATCTGTCCATGAATCAGCTTGATGGTACTATCCCTCCAGAACTGGGACAACTCTCAAAACTACAACGGTTGAATCTCTCCTCCAACAAATTGACCGCCCCCGTGCCTCCCGAGCTTGGCAAATGTGAACTCTTGTATATGCTGGACTTGAGTTTCAACTCATTGAATGGTTCGCTACCGAACCAGTTAGCCAGTCTGAAGATTTTACAGCTTCTAGTACTGCAAGGAAACCGTTTTGGCGGAAGAATCCCAGACTTTCTCTCCAGCTGGAACTAGTTGCTGGAGCTCAATCTGGGACAAAACCAGTTTCAAGGTAGCATCCCTTCATCTCTTGGAAAATTAGAGACTCTTTCCATTGGCTTAAGTCTTGGCAATAATAAATTGAAGGGGAAAATTCCGGCAGCACTGGGTAATCTAGACAAACTAGAGAGCCTGGATATATCATCTAACAATCTCTCTGGTAGTCTTCCCTCTACATTTGAGGGTTTATTGTCACTTGTGGAAGTAAATATCTCCAATAACCAGCTCGCAGGTTGCATACCCAGGTCGTGGTGGAAGCTATGTAATTCCTCTCCAAATTCATTCGCCGATAACCCAGGTCTGTGTATAGTAGAGGATGAAAGAAGTCACAGTAAATGCAGCACTAATTTGTCTTCATCTCTGCAGAGCAAACATATGAGCAAGGTCCATACAGTGCTTGTGGTTGGTGGGCCAGTTTTGCTGGCTTTCTTTGTAGTGGTCATGATACTACAGAGATTGATATCCCCCAAACCTGCCGCAGAGTTGCCGTTCGAATTATACCAGATTTTGCAAGCAACCGAAAATCTAAGTGATAGATACAAAATAGGCAAAGGTGGCGAAGGGACTGTTTACAGAGTAGAGTTGCCTTCAGGTGAACTCTATGCCTTGAAGAGAATTCAATTAGCCAGTGGCCAGAGTGATGACATGAGCAAGAAAAGGGAGATCCAAACGGCTGGAAAAATCCGGCATAGAAATATAGTTAAAATATTGGGATTCTGGAAACACAGAGATTGTGGGTTGATTTTATATGAATACATGCACAATGGAAGTCTAAATGATGTATTGCATGAGATGAGGCCACCTCCAGCTCTGGCATGGTATTCACGTTACACGATCGCCATTGGCATTGCTCATGGACTGGCGTATCTTCACCATGACTGCTGCCCCCCAATTATACACAGAGATATCAAGCCCTCCAATATACTGTTCGATTCAAATATGGAACCTCACATATCTGATTTTGGGATTGCCCATCTCATAAATACATCATTGACCATAGATTCTTCTTCAATTAGAGGGACTTTGGGTTACTTTGCCCCTGGTAAGAACATTGCTTGAACATTAATTTTGAACCTGGTTAGAAGTTTTTTTTCCTTGCTTGTTTTCATGCGATTTTTATCTGCTTTTGCCGTAGAATGTAGAGAAGCAACCAGAATAAGCGAGAAGATGGATGTCTACAGTTATGGTGTGGTCTTGTTGGAATTAATAACAAGGAAAAAGGCTTTGGATTCAGCTGGCATGGACATCGTCAGTTGGGTAAAATCATCTAATGAACCTGAAGACGTAGTGATAGATCAAGAGCTTCAAAACGAACTCAAAATATCAAGAATAAAAGAAAAGATTGCGGACACAATCAAAATAGCACTAAAATGTACAGAGACCGAGGCAAATGAGAGGCCAACCATGAGACAAGTGGTAAACATGTTGAGCGACATTGAAAGATAAATTGCAAGAAATGCAACAGCATAGCGCCCTGTGTTTTTGTACTGCTTGCCCTCCTCTTCTGCTCATTTCAAAGCTAAGGTGGGTGATGCATGTGTTGTCCGTTCTGCTAATTTGAAGATTAAGATAGGTGTTGCATGTGTTGTCTGTTTCTGCTAATTTCAATGCTAAGTTAGGTGCTGCATGTGCTCCTTAGTTTGGGGTTGGATATAGCCATATAGATTCTATGAGCCCTTTATCTAACTCGGTCTCTTAGGGCTCTTCTCCTTTCTCAGCTCTAGTTGTTCTTGTTCTTGAAGTTTTTAGTACAATAAATCTCAACAGCAATAAATCTATTTTGAGTATGTGAAGCTTAAGACTCTGGAAATTTATAATTTACTTATATTATTTAAGTTTGATTATTGATTTTGGTTATGCCCATTAGCGGAGGAGAGGATATGTACCTCTTATACTTGCATGGAAGTTGAGATATAGAAGCATTTTATTTTATAATACGAGGCATATAGTGACATTCGAACTAGCTATGCAAATACTTTAATAGCGAATTATTGCAATAATTGTTTGAAAAGGAGAAAGTATAAGAATTCAGCTTCAAATTCAGTGGCAAAAGATCAACGTTGCAAAGAAAAAAAAGAGAAAAATGATTGTATCTGATTTTGGGGTTGGAAGCCAAGGTTCTTTGTAAATTTCCTGTCCCATAGACTGCTTTTCGCCTTATTAAAAATCTTCTATTCTATTCCATTCTATATTCTATTTACAGAGAAGGCTTATAAGCTGGTTTTTTCCTTTTATTAAGATAAGTTTATATTAATCAAATAACATGAGCTCAAATGATTAAACTTGTGAGATCCTACTAAGGAAGCCTGGATTCAAACCTTAGTCAACAATATGTGATGCGGTGATCATCCCATAACAATTGTTTATAGTCATGATTCCATTATACAAATATCAACAAAAACTTGCCCCACTCTGAAGAAACAAATATGCATTGCAATTTCACATAGAAAACAAAAGAGACTCACAAGGAACCTTGAAAATGTATTCCGGTAAAGAGTTGGATCATGTTGTGGGAAACACCCATTATAAGCCTTGAAGTGGACTTGCCAGTGTGTGTGGAAGCAACAACCAAGGAAGAAACAAGAGCAGGGTGAAAGGGTGATCAACTACAAAATTGCTGCCATGAGGAATAAGGTGTAGCCCACGTATCGTGCTAAATGGAAAGACTTTGCTGAATCCTACACATCATGGATTACTGGAGAAGACTTGTTCAAGTTCAGCAAGAACAAGGGTTCAAAACTATTCTAGCCAGAGGGGAATGATGCAAATTCATTTAGAAAGGGATAGCCAAAATTTCCTGCCTTTTGCAGCTGTCAAATACAGGAAAAGTTTATTAACTGCAGAGTTTCTTTTGTTTGTTTCTTTTCCCTAGCATGTATAAATTATACTTTTTTAAGAAAGAATTAAGGAGTGAGGATAGATATTAGGGGGTTTTGGGTTAGGAAAAGAGGTGTAAAAATGGAAGGGGAAACAGGGGATGAGGGGATTGAAGTTTTGTCGACCTGCATTTTACACTCCAGCAATTTGTATACTGGAATGGATGTACAGAATGCATTTTGCTTTTTATATTTGCTGGATATAAATTTTGTTCACTTCCAGGTTTTGTGTACTTTTTCCTCTCTGTTGTGGGCCTTCAAATCTGTGTAAAAGGTATATATGTGTCCAGTGAGAATTTTGTTGGGTTCTTGTGCAGTACACTTGAAACATGACCTTTATATTCACAGTGGAGCAAGTAAACCTTTGGATTTGATCATATGCCTAGGACAATGAGTAATTGCAGACAGTAGCAACCATATGCCTAGGACAATGAGTAATTGCAGACAGTAGCAACCATTTCTTTTATTTAGAATGCATACACCATTTTTTTTCCCTGCATCAAAGGGTATCCCACGTAAGATGGCTCAAAGGGGCATGTACATAAGTTGGTGTAGAAGAGGCATGAAGAATGTTTGGAGTAAGGAGACATTGATGTGGAGATCCTTCGCAGATTGGAAAAATTAGAGGCAAGATTGTAGCAAAAGAGATTAAAGTCTGATCAAGAAAGTCTGAGAATGCCAGTTGGAGTGATGGACTGATGGACAGACTAATAAACATTCTGACTAAGAAGCAAAATAAAATCAGAGCAGAATTTCAGAGTTTAAGGGAGAGTTGAATCCATGTGTTCATAGATTGGATTGAAGAGTTCAATAAATACGTTGATATGGAGAATACCAATGAAGATGATGAAGAGTAAGAATTGCAATGACAAAGTTGAAGTCACATGTTGCTTAGTGGCGGGACAACCTACAAAACGCTAGGTGATGGCAAGGCAAGGAGAAGATCCAAACCTGGTTTAAGATGTTAAAACATCTTAATACCAAACTTTATATCTTCTGATTATTATCAAAAATTGCACAAAAAATTCTGTAATTTGATGCAAAGGGGAATGACAATGAAAGACTATATAGGACAATTTATGAAGCTACAAATATAGCCAGATATACATGAAGATGAGTAGAGGGTCACTGCAAGGTATTTGAATAGATTGACATATCAACATAAAGATAAGCTAGCAATGGTGAAGGTGTGCATACCAATATGCCTTAAGGGCTGAATAGAAGTTGAACTTGATGTAGGAACATTCAAGTGGGGTTGTGGTTTGGTGCATGTGGTTTGGTGTATGTGGTTTTGTGGACATGGTTTTGTGGACATGGTTTTGTTGCACATGGTTGGCTATAAAAGGATAGAGGAAGGGACATAAATCTCCATCTTCCGGCATTGGAAGGTCATAAGTGGAGAAAACAACCGGAAAAGGACCAGACAAAGTTGCAAGGAGGCGACAAAGGACCAATAATGACTGTAGAGGAGTCGCCAAGGATATGGGATGATCGGGATACTGGTAATCTAAGGAGTGCTTGCAGATGTGTGGCAATTATGGCCACCATGGAATTGCTTTGGGAGAGCAATTTAGAAGTTTGTGGCAACTGTGGCCACTATTGTAATGTGTTATTGTGGATGTTAAAAAATATAAAAAAACAGTGTTTTGTATTTATTGTTTTATTGTGTACTTTGATCTTGCAAATTAAATTTATGTTACTGGTTTTTTGTGTGTTGGCATGCAAATGTCTGAGCAGCTAGGAGAGGCTATTGTTTAATTGACTCCCTCTCTATCGAAACATCATTTTGGTATCAAAGCTAGCAAAAATATTATAAGAGCTAAAGGTTGATTCTTCATAGTGTAGCAAAATAGTTGTGGGCCCATAACCCACAGGTCCAAGATTAAAAAATAGAGTGATTGTCAAAAAATAAAATAAAAATGAGGTATCATAGAAATCCTTTTATAGGAGCTCTATGAGTAGGAGCTCACATTTTCTTGCTACTTGGTGTGTTTGATGTAGGAGCATCCAAGTGGGGTCGTGGTTTGGTGCACGTGGTTTGGTGCATGTGTTTTTGTGCACATGGTTGGTTGTAAAAGGAAAGAGGAAGGGACATAAATCTCCATATTCCATCATTGGAAGGTCATAAGTGGAGAAGAAGACTGGAAAAAGACTAGATAAGGTTGCAAGGAGTCAACAAAGGACCGATAATAACTATAGAGGAGTTGGTAAGGATTTGGGATGACCAAGAGACTAGTACTCGAAGGAGTGCTTGCAGATGTGTGGCAATTATAACCACCATGGAATTGCTCTAGGAGAGCAATTGTGAAGTTTGTGGCAATTGTGGCCATTGTTGTAATGTGTTATTGTGGATGTTAAAAAAATATTAAAAAATCAGTGTTCTGTGTTTACTATTTTTTTCTGTGTACTTTGATCTTGCAAATTAAATTTATGTTACTATTTTTTGTGTGTTGGTATGAATATGTTTGAGCAGCTAGGAGAGGTTGTTTAATTGACCTACTCTTCGCCATTACGTCAAAACTAAAGTGGATAGAAGGTGGAGTGAGAGAGGTGGCCATGCTCCTAGGGATAAATGATTTTCCTCTCTATCCATCTCATGTGAAGAGTTTGAAAAAGGTAATGAACCGGATTATAGATTAATCTAAGCAAAGTAGGGGTCACTTAGATTTCCTCAAGGCATGATGCCAAAGTCACTTCAAAGCATCAAATATGATGCCCATCTACATTCCTTATCAGATGGGTCAATGCCAACTCTTGCTTTGGAACCAAGACTATGTTAGTGCCAAACCATATTTGGTGCCATGACTATTGTAGCATCAAATCATTGGTGCCCATCTGGCTAGTGCTCATCCAAAAATGATAAAAGTCTTCAGTGTCCATAAGAGGATGACAAACAACCGATGACAATGTCATGCATCACCATCAAATGACCATTGTAGTTGTTTCACCGTCACTTTCAAACCAGGTCATCCACTTGCACATGTCAAGAACTGACACCTAGATTTCCAAGGCACAAAAAGTAGATTCTTGGTTGTTTCTTGATAGTTGATACCACCAAGATTCACTAGAAGCTAAAGTGTTTCACCTTCCAAATTCTTTGTAACATTGTATATTTCATATAAAAGTAGCTTAGGACTTCCTAATAAATAGACCAACCCAAGAATTCTTGCCTTATCTTCCATTTCTTGCGATTTTTATTGCACCTTTGTAGAATAGAGCACTATGGAAGATCGATGCCTCTTGGGGTTGTTGGAATATTTTCAACATTGCCTCCTTAGTCCTAAATATTAAGTCCTAGTATTTAGTTTTAGTTTAATGTTTTGATTTACATATTTCTAGTTAATTTGATTAGCATACATTGAGGTTTTGGCTTGGTTGGTCAATGTTTGACCATAGTCCAATATTAGCATGTTGTTAGGATAAGAGCTATCTTTAAGTTAGTTTGAGAGGATTTCTCTCAACCACCGTGTCTATTTTTAGTTCTTTCAAGAACTATAAAACTATGTAATGCATTGTTGATCAATAGAACAATTTCACCATTGTTTCTAATTTGGTATCAGAGCAGGTTTGCTTAGATGGATAAAAACCTATGGAGAGTGGCGTGAAGAGATCTAAAGCACGCACTTTGTCAGAGAAATTCAAGTGGCCAGCACTCAACAGATTTGCAAGGAATAGCTCGAGTAAATCATTAATATCTCATGAATCCTGAGGTATTTGCTTATGAAATTTTTAGGGTTGTTATATAATTGTATAAAGAGGACGCAGTCCAAATTTCAAGTGATTTGGAGCTAATTTGCGGATTTTATTAGCATTTTGTATCTTTCAATAAAATGGTTGTATAAGGTGGAAAACAGGGTATTTGCATCTCAAATTTTGAGAGAAATATTATTTAGATAAAATCATAATTCAAACAAAATTTCAGCTCATTTGGATCTGTATTGATTGATTTGTGTGAATATTGATTTTTTCTTTAAAAATCCTAGATCCGGAATTGTGATAAAAAGGGCAAAAGTAAATTGATCACATATTTCTCATTTGTGTGAATTTGGATCTGAAATTTAGTGGATTTTTAGATAAGTATATCAGAAGTCTACAAAAAAAATTTCAGTTTGTTTCAATCAGTATTGGCCGATTTATGATAAATTGGGTGCTTGAGACTTTGGTAAATAAAAGGAAGCCATGTATGCAGACTTGGTTGTACCAAAATTTGATGAAGATAATTATGCTATTTGGAGCATAATGATGAAGACCTTCTTGAAGGCTCAAGACTTATGGGATATAGTTCAAGAAGGCTATGAGTAACCCACTTGGAGCAAGCTACAAGGCGAGGAGAGAAAAGAGAAGGAGCAGCAATATGCAAATTGCTTAGCTTTTATGGATTTGAGGAGAGGAATGGAAAAGAGTGTTTTTTTCCCTCTCATAGCTAATTGTAGAACAGCTACAATGGCATGGCAAGTGTTGAAGGATGCTTATGGGTTTGATGAGGATACTCATAAAGCCATGTGTGACAATCATGAAGATTGTTTAAGCAAGGAGGAGCCTTGCTTCCTTGAAGAAGTTTCTGAATTAGATCCTTTTGAAGGAGCTTTTGAAGAGTCTTGTGAAGACTCATATGAAGGTATGTCTTTTGCAGAATACATATATTCTTATAATGGAGAATTATTTCTTAAAGAGGAAGATATACTTGAAGAAGAGCCTTGTGTGAAAGAGAGTAAAGAATCCCTTAATGGAGAAGATGATAACAAAGAGGAAGAGACTTGTACAACTTTCCTTGGAGATAGTCATTGTGAGACACAAATCATTGAAGACATATCTTGTATAGGCATGGAAAATTGTAATAAACAATTATTTCTTTTAGGAGGAGAAAAAGTTGAAAAGAAAAATTGTACTAAAGAATTTTTTGCAAGAATGGCATGCTTTGATAGCATTCACATTGATAGCAAAGAGGAAAAAGAATTTGAAGATAAAGGAAGAGAAACACTCACATTGGAGTGTTCCTTGCTTGAAGACCATCAAAGTGAAATGTATGATGAAGAATGTCTCATGGAGGAGATAAATGAAGAGTGTATTATGGAGAATGCATCTACAATTCTCATGAAGGAGAATAAAGAAGATGATGATGGAGAAGCAATGTTCATGGATGATCATTGGCTTGAAGACCATTCAATTGGAATGGATGTGTGCTCTCTTGAAAGAACAAATAAAGTAATGTGGGATGATGATCCACAAGAAAAGTTTTATGCAGAGGATATGGAAGCGATAGGCTTCTTGTTTGAAGATCACTCATCAAGGGTGAAGGATGTATTGTGTGAAGAAAAGAGCACACAAGAATCTCATTTGGTATATGGAAAGTGAGAGGGCAAATGGGATAGAAAAAGAAAATAGAAATGGGATTGTTGATTTTCTTGTCGTAATGGCAAAGGAAACATCACTCATGGATGGAGATCACTCACTTGGAGTGACTACATTGCAGAAAGAGAGTTGTCTTGAAAAGGCAACTATGTATGATTGCTTGAAAGAATGATGTTTCAACACACCAACATGGATTGAACAAAGGAGGAGAAATCTTAGTGAAGAGTTGATGGTTGATCTTGAAGCACCATACAATGAAGGATAACTGCTACAAAATAGCTTTATGGGAAGCACCAAATCTACTCATACTAAAGATAATGTTTTTATGATTAATGATTTGTTTTTTGTGAGTAGGAATGAAAAGAAAGGTGATTGTCTCATTGAGACAACTTTGATGAAGAGTCTTCTTGGAGAGAATACAATGATGGAGAACTTGGGTCACATGGATCAAAATGATGTGTTCAAAATTCCTTGGGAGAAAGATTATTGTAAAGTCATGTTTTTGAGAGAATATTTGTGTGAGGAGCAACTTTATGTTGCATATGTAGTTGTTCATTATATGGCCATAATTGTTGTGATTTTTTATGTGAAAATATATGTGAAAGAGTTGTATGGAATAATCATCTATGTGAGATGATTAATTGTAAATACTCATGTGGAGTATTGTTTAGTGTTGAAGATGTAAAAGAAGATCAAAATGTGAGAGCATGGTTTAAAGACCATAATGATAAAGATGTAAGAGAGTGGTTGCTAAAAACCACAAGAGGAGATACTTTTGTTGAAGGGGGAGCTAATCAACAAAAGAAGGCACTCAAGCATTTGCAGGAAATTCCACATGAAGAGTGGAAGGAGTGCCACCATAAGTATTTTGTAAATTCTGATTTCTTGATTCAAGATTGGAGGAAACGTAAGAGAAATATTTTCTTCCAAATCTATGATGCTTAAAGAACTCTTGCATGAGTGTCTTTAGCATCAAGGGGGAGAATGTTGGAATATTTTCAACATTGCCTCCTTACTCCTAAGTATTAAGTCCTAGTATTTAGTTTTAGTTTCATGTTTTGATTTACATATTTCTAGTTAATTTGATTAGCATACGTTGAGGTTTTGGCTTGGTTGGTCAATGTTTGACCATAGTCCAAGATTAGCATGTTGTTAGGATAAGAGCTATCTTTAAGTTAGTTTGAGAGGATTTCTCTCAACCACCGTGTCTATTTTTAGTTCTTTCAAGAACTATAAAACTATGTAATGAATTTTTGATCAATAGAACAATTTCACCATTGTTTCTCAGGGGTCAATCGGGGTTGTCTGCCCTATAGTTGAATGCCCTTGGATATCTCCTTGGGCAGCAAATCAAGGGCCAAGTAGCAAAATGACTTGATCTGCAACTACAAACAAGGGCTAAGCAATAAATAGGCATGATCCATGACTACAAACAAGGTCAATCCATTCAAGACCTTTCGAGCAGGGTAGGCCTCCAATCTATCCTTTATCTCCAATTAAATTCTCTGTCTCCTATGCCCAACTACAGGCTTATCAATATGAGCTCACAATCAGTTGTTGGTAGGCATAATTCTCAATGTGAGAGTCATGGTATTGTTGCTCTAATACCATTGATGGAAGAAGAACAATTGTATTCAATATTTACGAGAAATTTATACAATATACATGGCCCAAATTAGTCAATAACCAATCCATCAAACAAAGCATCAGCTAAAAAATTGAATACTAATTTACGCACATTCTAACTAAGGTTTTATTCATGTTGGCTTATGGAATGCCAATAAATAATCCATTAACCTATTAACATACTTTCTAGAATATTAAATAATGTAATAAATGTAATATCCTAACAAGGAATTTGAGTAGTAGATAATTTTTTTTTATTTGGTTAGTGTGAGAAACCCCTACGACCAACGCACAAGGTTGGGCAGGCTCCCCCCAACCATGACCCCTCCTAAAGCCGAGAGCTATGCTTATCAATAGGGAATTTAACACACACCCACCCCCTCACACACTCGCCCACATCGCGGTTTGAATCTTGGACCTCTCGAAGAAGAGCCAAAGCCCGAACCATTGCGTTGTCCTCCCTGGGACAAAGTATGATATGGTAGCCACAGGTGGAATCCAAAACGAAGCTGAATTCTTTATTATGCAGTACACATATATATAATAATACATAAACTGTAATCAGGTGAGAGCGTTATAACAAAGTGCCCAACATGGACAACGCTCGATCACGATAACATGCACACTGTATTATCTGTCAAGGAAATCAAAACTGCCTCCTATCTATGTAAAATAATAAATCGTGAGGTATACTATACCTTCACGTGTACAAAGTGCAAAATATAAAAATAAATATGAATGGAGGACTTAGGCTAAAATGTAGTTCCTAAGTATCCTCAACACTCCTCCCAACCATAGAAGCATTGGACCCCAATGCTCTCAACAAATCTGGAAGGTCACGAGCCATCCGATGGTGAGAGATCCAGTGTGCCTGGTGTGGAAGCTGACCACGGCGGGCGACAAGGTAGGAAGTGGTTGAACCCTGTCGAGTCTGACGAGTCTTCATGACAAAAATTCTATCTGTATCAAGCAAAAGTTGAAATTCAGGTACCACATCTGCTGGATGGTTGATGACAAGTGCAGTCTCCAAAGTCGAGTCCTGATATGGCTTCAAAAGATCCACATTGACAACATCATGGATGCCAAGATGTGAAGGAAGGTCCAAATGAAATGCATTCTCAGAGATCTGTTGAATGATGGTGTATGGCCCATAGTGGAGAGGCTTGAGCTTGCTATGTGCCTTCTCTAAAAACGTCGTTTGTCTAAGTGAAGCCAAACTCTGTCACCAACCTGAAAAGGATGAGGAACGCGATGCCGATCCATCACTTTCCTCTGTTGCTACTGAGTCCTCTGTAGGATCTGTGTCACCTTAGCCTGGAGGCTCTACAAATGTTGTATGAAAGAGGTTGCCTTATCTTGCTCCTTCTCCATGTGTGTAGTGGTGGGAGAGGGCAAAGCAAGAGGCAACTCATAAGGTGCAAGTGGCTGAAATCCGAGACAAACCTCAAAAGGTGAATGTGCTGTGGAGCTATGAACCGCTCTATTATATGCATGCTCAATGTGAGTGAGGCTCAAATCCCACTTAGCCGGTGAGGTGTGGTGGTAGATCCTCAAACTCTGTACTAGTGTGCGATTCACAACTTCAGTCTGCCCATCTGACTGAGGGTGGAAAGCCATGGAAAAATTAAGGGAAACTCTCAAAATTTTCCACAAGGATCTCCAAAAGTGTCCCACAAAACGTGGATCTCGGTCAGAAACAATGTTGGTGGGAAGACCAAAGGATCGCCACACTATCTCAAAGAACAACTGTGCCAAATCAGGTGTTGTACTAGTCTTCCTGCATGGAATGAATTTGGCCATCTTACTGAATCGGTCCACAATCACAAGAACACTGTCATGCTGTCTCACAGTCATGGGAAATCCACTCACCAAGTCCATGGATATGCTCTCCCAAGGACGTGAAGGAATGGGCAAAGGAACACTCAAGCCCAACTTCCTATTTGCTGATTTGGAGCGACAACATACGACACACTGTCTCAAAAATCGTAGGACATCTCTCTGCATGTGAGGCCAGTAGAAGAACCGTTGCAAGTGGTGGAGTGTTTTCTGTTTCCCAAAATGACCTCCATAAAGAGTTGAGTGGGCTTCTTTGATGAGAGAAACCCTATGCTCCTGTGGTACACAAAGTTTGTCTAGCTTGTACAAAAGTCCATCCTTCAAGTGATAGTCCTGAAAAGGAGTGAGGTTGGAAGATGAAGGGTGTACAAGATGATGGTGCACCTTGCTGAAATCTGTATCAAGAGCATAAAGAGGTGGCCAAGTCTGAAATCCAATATGGGAGGTAGTCACAATTGTTGTCAAGGTTTGGGCCATGGGTGGACGACTCAAACAATCAGCCACTGTATTAGTTGTTCCTTTCTTGTACTTGATGACCAAGTGGAACTGCTGCAAGTAAGTGGCCCACTTCATGTGTCTAGCCTCTTCAATCTTGGTTTGTGACTGAAGAAACTTGAGTGGCATGTGATCTGTGTGGACAATTGTTTCTTTCCCAAGAAGATAGTGTCTCCAATATTTGATGGCTTGGACCAAAGCATACAACTCTTTGTCATATGTGGAGTAGTTTCTTTTGGCAGCTGAAAAGGTCTCGAAATGATATGCCACAGGGTGTCCATCTTGCTTCAAAACTGCTCCCATCGCAAACTGTGAGGCATCTGTCTCTATCTCAAATGGATGAGAAATATTGGGGAGTACAAGAACAGGGGCAGTGCACAGTTTGTGTTTCAAGGTCTCAAAGGCTTGATCATGTTCCTTGAGCCAATGAAATCTAACTTTGGCTTTCGTGAGATGATGCAAGGGATGAGCAATGGTAGAGTAGCCAGGTATGAACTTACGATAGAAATTTGCAAGTCCAAGAAAACTCCTAAGATCAGTGACAGAGGAGGGAGTTGGCCAATTTTGAAGTACTTCTACCTTTGTGGGATCAACATTGATTCCTTGCTGATTTATTATAAATCCAAGATAGGAGATTGAAGTTTGAGCAAATGAACACTTAGGAAGGTTAGCAAAAAGTTGGTTCCTCTCAAGGGTGTGGAGAACCTGATCTAGATGTTGCAAGTGTTCCTTCCAAGTAGTAGAATATACAAGGATATCATCCAAGTATATGATCACAAAGTTGTCTAGGCAATCCCTAAACACTTCATTCATCAACCTCATGAAGGTTGCAGGTGCATTTGTAAGACCAAAGGGCATCACCAACCACTCAAAGAGCCCAAATTTAGTCTTAAATGTTGTTTTCCAAGTGTCTTCTGCTTGAACCCTTACTTGATGATAACCACTCTTAAGATCAATTTTAGAGAAAAATTTTGCCCCTTGAAGTTGATCCAACAAGTCATCAATGCGAGGGAGAGGATATCTATTTTTTATTGTGATTTTGTTCAATGCACGAAAATCAATACAAAGTCTCCATGAGCCATCTTTCTTAAGCACCAAAAGAATGGGGGAAGCACAAGGGGAAGTGCTAGGCTGAATGAATCCTTTTGCCAACAAGTCCTCAATTTGACGTTTGATTTCATCCATTTGTATTATTGATTGCCTGTACATAGGTGCATTTGGAAGTGAAACTCCTGGAATTATGTCAATGTTGTGATTGATATCTCTCTCTGGTGGTAGAGTGGTGGGTTCATTAAACACAACTTGATGTGATTGCAAAATATTTTGAAGTGAAGCATTCTTTGTGTGGAACTTAGAAGTTTTTGTTTGACCTTCTTTCTGTGTGGGTCTTATGAATATGAGTGCCAACTCTTGTGCTTGATTTACTGCTTTACGAGCTTGCCTACAACTTAGCACTAGATTAGATGTGTCCTTAGTGCATTCCACCATATATTGTTTGTTATCCATTTCCAATGTGTAGGTGTTCTTTTTAGCATGGTAGATGGCATTCCTATCATATTGATAGGGTTTACCCAACAACATTCCACAACAATCCATGTCTGTGACATCACACTTAACCTTATCCACAAATTTGTCACCAAAGGCAAAGGACACGGTGCAAGTGTGTGTGATGTCTGAAGTAGAGTCAACATCCTTCCACCCAAGTGCATAGGGTTGAGGATGTGGTTTGGTGGGGAGCTTCAACTTCTTTACAATGGATCTCACAATCAAATTTTTTTGCGAGCCGTTGTCTATGATACAATCAATAGAAACATTGTGTGTAAGGTGGGCCTTAGTGACAAACAAATGGTCACGACCCCCATGAGCAGAAACATTTGTCATAAGGGTAACCTTATTGAGTTTACCCTTCAAGGCAGGATATTCTTCCTCTCTCCCCGTAGCCATAATGGGACCATATTTTGTGTCCTCATTTGACTTTACAAAAAGGGACTTCTTCTTCATTCTCCCAAATGTAAAAAATTTAGCTTTGGTATGACCATTCTTTTTACAATAATTACAAAACAATGGAAGAAGAAGAATTTGTAGAGCTAGAAGAGGAAGACTAGGATTTAGATGAATGGGAAGGAGTAGAAGAATTAGGGGAAGAGGAGTTCTTCACCTTTTGTTGATGCTGATTTGAACCCTTGGATGAGCTCTCCTGTGCCTGTCGTGCTTTGTAGGAACCACCAACTTTCTCCTCCGCCAAGCTAGCATGTTTGAATACCGATGACAATGTGACAAATGGAATGAATTTCAACTCCCTCATTATAGGATCATGCAATCCACTTACAAATTTTTCAATAAGCTCTTCGTTAGAAGAAGTGATACTAGAAAGAACTCTAAGCTTATTGAACTGAAAAATGTAATCAAAAACTGGCATATTGAAACCTTGCTTTAACCTATACCATTTGATCCTTAGATCGGCCTGGTAGTTAGGTGGAAAAAATGTATCCTTCAAAAGTGTGACTAACTCTTTCCAGTTTTTACCTTAGCTTTCTCATCTGAAACAAGCATCTTTGCTAACCCCGTGAGTTTTATCATGGAAAAAGGTACTCTTTCATCTTCAGGAACCTCGGAATACTCAAACCAAGTTTCCATATCTAGGATCCAAGTGGACAATACGTCAGGATTCCTGGATCCATCATAAGGTTTTACATCACACTTTGCTTTGTTGGAGTATTTGTTGTTGTAGATTTTGACATCATTTTTTACAGTAATTTCTTTCACCCTATCCATCAAATCTCCTACTATAGTGGCGATGTTTGCCACTTGTGTTGCAAGATCATTTGCCATTTGTTGTCTAGTGTATGCCAGTATATGAGGGGTTTTCAAAAGAATTCAACACAATTGCTTTTTTTTTTTCTCAAAATTTGCAATTTAGGGTGAGTTTAAGTGCAAAAGAATCAACTTTTATCTCCCACTCTTAAAAAAAAAATAGCACTTTAAAACTCAAAATATTCCCCTTAAGCAAGTATTGTTGGCCAATTTTAGTGAAAATAATAATCTTTTGCAAAAGATGAAAATGCAAAAAATTAAAAGACAATTTTCACCTCCAATTTCTCAGCAAAAATTAGGGATCTGGTGGTCAACAGGTCGTCAAACTGTCAATCTAGACTGTCAAACAGTCAATCTGGCCCGTCAAATTGGCAATCTCAGCGTCAAACAGTCAATCGAGAGGCGTCAAACAGGTGTCGCGGGCGTCAAAGAGGTTCCGCAGAGCGTCAAATCGTGCCGTAGGGCGTCAAATCGCACCGCAAGGCATCAAACGGCTGTTGTAGGGCGTCAAATCATGCCTCTGGGCGTCAAATCGTGCCGTAGGGACGTCAAACGCGTCGCGGGGGCATCAAAAGACGTAGTCAATTTTCGCGTCACAGGGCAAAATATATTTATATATAAATATATATTTTTAAATAATGCCGATGAATTTGCTGTCGGAAAGAAAAAATGTCGGCATAAATAATTTAGCATTTAACCTTAGTCTGCGTCAATTATTTCATCGGATGTTTGCCGACGGTCCGAAACTGGAAAACGAACGCCGGAAAGATGACGCCGGGAGGGAAACTTTAGCGATTGATTCTCCTGTTTGTGCGCTGGAAATACACCGGGATTCTGCTTTCTTCGTCGGGGATTCTTGAGACCCTCGTCTGCCAGGAATCGATGAATGTTGGGGGTGATCTCCTCGCTGGTGGTATATTTTTTTTTTTTTTTTAAATCCGTTTCACACGCTAACTTGCGAAACCTTCACACGGTAGATAAACTCGCCAAAATTTCCAGGGGCAGCTCATCCACGACGGAGGGAACCGGGCGATGAGTGATGTACGCCAGGTCCGAAAGTCGTCGCCAAAAAGTGGGATTCCGGTGCCGAAACCCTAAAAAGAGCACCCAAATATATATATATTAACTTTAGGAATACTAAAGTTTTGTCACGATGTGAATATTTATTCACGTCTTGCTACGAGACTGCTACGAACCGAGATCTGAGCAGTTAAGACTGCAAATTGCTGCCTGTAATCGAGGCCAGGGAGGTTATCCGGGTTAACCCTCTCACGGAACGTGAGGAAACTAGGTGTAGGGGAACTGCTGCCCTCTGCCACCACGAGCTTCACGAACGATGCGGTTGGCTCTGAAGCCAAATTTTACGCAATCGCTAATCAGGATCCAATTTCTGTCTCTGAATACCAGTGATATGGTAGCCACAGGTGGAATCCAAAACAAAGCTAAATTCTTTATTATGCAGTACACATATATATAATAATACATAAACTGTAATCAGGTGAGAGCGTTATAACAAAGTGCCCAACATGGACAACGCTCGATCACGATAACATGCACACTGTACTATCTGCCAAGGAAATCAAAACTGCCTCCTATCTATGTAAAACAATAAATCGTGAGGTATACTATACCTTCACGTGTACAAAGTGCAAAATATAAAAATAAATATGAATGGAGGACTTAGGCTAAAATGCAGTTCCTAAGTATCCTCAACAGCGCCATAAATTAAAGCCACTAAAGGAGATGGATGAAAAGGTATGTAACAGTGCCAAAATTTATTTGGTTGATGGTAGGAAATTTCTAGATGATTTGAAGCATGAGCATGTGTGCTATGCATTAATTCCTAAAGTTAGGGAAGAACCAAGCAAAGATGTCCCTGTAGAAGTCTCAGGTCTGTTGGAAGACTTCTCAGATATTATATATAATAATGTGCCAGAGGGTTTGCCACCCATGAGAAATATTAGCCATCATATTTATTTGATACCAGGAGCTAGTTTGCAAACAAGGCTTCCCATAGGATGACTCCTATGGAGAATGAGGAACTGAATAGGCAAGTTCAGAAGCTCTTGGAGAATGTACTGATTAGGGAAAGCCTAAGTCCATGTGCAATGCCTATAGTACTAACACCAAAGAAGGATGGAGAGTGGAGAATGTGCACATATTCCAAAGCTATTAACAAGATCACCATCAAGTATAGGTTTCCATTGCCAAGGATGGATGACATAATGGATTGTTTGAGTGGGTCCAAGTATTTTACAAAGATTGATCTAAAGAGTGGGTATCATCAGATCCGCATCAAAGAAGGAGATGAGTGGAAGACAACTTTCAAGACCAAAGAGGGTTTATATGAGTGGTTAGTCATTCCATTTGGGCTAATGATGCAGGAGCATCCGGTGGCAGCAGAGCAATCTTGCATCAACAAAAAAAAATTTCTAAGTGTTTGCCTTGATGTCGCGATATCGCGACAGAGAAAAGTGTCGCGATATCGCGACATGTCGCGTTTTCGCGACTCAGGAAGGAGAGAGAAGGCACGGAGCAAAAATGTCACGATTTCGCGACATGTCGCGAAATCGCGACCGAAAGAAGACAGGAAAGGCCAGAGAAGAAAATGTCACGATTTCGTGACCGAAGGAGCAAAAAGAAAGCAAGGAAGGAAACTGTCGCGATATCGCGACATGTCACGATTTCGCGACCCAAAACAGAGAGAGAAAGCAGAGAGCAAAGTTGTCGCGATATCGTGACCGAGAGGCGAGGAGGAGGCAGAAAGGAAAGATGTCACGATATCGCGACATGTCACGATTTCGCGACCAAAAGGAGAAAGAAGAGCGAGAAAGGAAAGATGTCGCGATATCGCGACATGTCGCGATTTCGCGACCAAAAGGAGAAAGAGGAGCCGAAAAGGAAAGATGTCGCGATATCGCGACATGTCGCATTATCGCGACCAAAGGACGAGAGAAAGCGCAAAGGAGAAAAAGTGTCGCGATATCGCGACATGTCGCATTTTCGCGACCAAAGGACGAGAGAAAGCGCAAAGGAGAAAAAGTGTCGCGATATCGCGACATGTCGCATTTTCGCGACCAAAAGGCGAGGGAAGGCGCAAGAGAGAAAAAGTGTCGCGATATCGCGACATGTCGCATTTTCGCGACTCAAAAGGCGAGAGAAGGCGAGAGAGAAAAAGTGTCGCGATATCGCGACATGTCGCATTTTCATGACTCGAAAAGGGCAAGAAGGAAGAAGAAAATGTCGCGATATCGCGAAAAAAGAAAAGGCGGCGATTACAGGGGCCGTTACAGAGGAAATTATCGAGCGATGGGTATACCGAACGTCATCATTGGTTGACAGGCGGACAGAGTCTACAGTGGCAGCACTGGACAAGCACGTGGCACCAAGGTGCAATGAAAGCAGACGAAGATCAAGAGTCGGAGAGAAAGACGTTTCGAAAGCCAAGACAACGAAGAGGCACGGGAAATGAAACGAAGGGTCAAAAAAGGAAAACGGAGAGTCACGCCAGAGGTTTTAAAAGGGGAAGCGAAGGCATGCACAAGGGTCGAAAAACTATGGAGACAGAGTTGCAGACGTGAAGGCAAGAGGGCCATTCTGGACCTGTTTAGGCTATTTTTCTTCTAGGGCGGAAGATGTTGTAATATAAACTATCTTTCGGGATAAAGGAGTTTATTTGGCAGACTGCTGCCATTATTGTAATCTTTTTTCGAATTGTTGAATGAGAATTGAGAATTTGGCGTGAGCGATTTTGGCTCCCCATCAAGTGGTATCAGAGCAGGAGTTCTTGAGTGTGTGAGCAGATCGTCGAAAGTGAGGCAGTTTGCACCAGGATCTGTGGAAGGGTTGTGAGAAGAGAGTGAGGAAGAATGCCTCCACGAAGAAACCATGGTGGTGGGAGAAATGTGGTACCTGAAGAAGATTTCAGAGCTTTGCAGAGGCAAGTGCAAGCCCTACAAGAGGAGTTGCGAAGAGGGGTTGAACCAAGAAGAGAAGATCATAGTGAAGATGAAGCTTGGGAGGTTGATAATCCATCAGAAGAAGAAGAAGCAATGGATCCTGCAGAAGCCAGATTGGTTAAGGCCATATCTCGGATCGGGAAGAAGACAAAGTTTGATGTCTCCACGTATTCTAGGAATCTCAATCCAGAGGAGTTGATTGATTGGATCAATGATATGGAGGAGTATTTTGAGTATGAGGAGGTTGTAGATCGAGATCGGATCAAGTTTGCAAAAACGAAGTTGAAAGGCCATGCTTGCATATGGTGGAAAGAAGTGCAGCTAGAAAGAAATAGAAGCGGAAAGGAAAAGATAACCGAGATGGGATCGAATGGTAGAGAAGTTGAAGAGACAGTTTATTCCTGTAGATTACGAATTGGACCTGTTGAGAAAAATGCAGAGTTTGAGACAGTCAAACAAATCTGTCAAAGAATATACGAGAGGAGTTTTTCCAGATCTCAATCGAAGCGGCCATTCGAGAGGCTAACGAGGAGAAGGTGGCCCGTTACATCAATGGGTTGAGAACCGGTATTCAAGAAGAATTGAGTCTGGTTAGGATGAGCACCATTGAGGATGCTTACCAGTTTGCCCTCAAAGTCGAAGAGAAGCTGAACAGACGGTTTGAGGGTAAGCAAAGAGGAAGAGGTCATGGTGGAAGAAGCGGTGGAAGGACCAGTGGAGAAAAATATAAGGATCAGATGAAGGTTGGTGAAACTAGTAATACCCAGGATCAGAAAGAGGGGAACACCTACCAACCCCGTAATCAGAACAATGGTTACCCAAGAGGGAGAGGTAGATCTGGACGTGGATTTGGAAGGGGAGGATTTCGTGGAACCTGTTTCCATTGTGGCGAAGAAGGACATCGAGCATACGAGTGTCCACAACATCGAGAAAGGATGAATAAGAGACCTGAGGGTCTTGCCAGAGCTGCTGTAGCGAGATGAAGGTGCTGAATCGGAACATTCTGAGGAGGCGAGAGGGAAGAAGTTATGGTCACAAGGAGGACCTTGTTGAATGAGGAGAAAGGATCAGACCAGAGGAGGAGCCTGTTTCGCACAAGGTGCAAAAGTTTGGGTAAGGTCTATAATATCATTATAGATAATGGTAGTACTGATAACTTGGTCTCAGAAGAAATGGTTACTAAGTTACAGTTAAAGAGGAGAAGCCACCCGCATCCATATCGGATTGCGTGGTTACAGAAGGACCATAGGGCTTTGGTCAGTGAGCAATGCTCGATGAAATTTAATATTGGGAATTACTGTGATGAGGTCTGTGTGACATCCTGCCTATGGATGCTTGTCATTTGTTGTTGGGAAGGCCATGGCGGTTTGATCGGTGTGCGGTGCATGATGGTCGCGCCAACACTTACTCGGTGACGAAGAATGGAGTGCGCCATAAGTGAAGCCCTTGAAGGAGGCGGGCGAAAAGGTATGTAGCCAGCGCTAGAATCTGTTTAGTTGAAGGGGGAAGATTTTTGGATAGTTTAAAGCATGAGCATATGTGCTATGCATTAATTCCTAGAGTTAGGAAGGAAGAATGCAAGGATACCCCTGTAGAAGTCTTAGGACTATTAGAAGAATTTCCAGACATTATATCTGATAATGTGCACGAGGGTTTACCACCGGTGAGGAAGATCGGTCACCATATAGATTTGGTACCGGGATCTAGTTTACCCAATAAGGCGGCACATAGAATGACTCCTACGAAGCGAAGAGCTGAACGAGGCAAGTCCAAGAGTTGCTTTGGAGAAGGGACCGATTCGGGAGAGCTTGAGTCCATGTGGAGTACCTGCAGTACTAGCACCAAAGAAATATGGAGAGTGGAGAATGTGTACGGACTCTCGAGCCATTAACAAGATCACCATAAAGTACAGATTTCCATTGCCAAGGATGGATGACATTATGGACTGTTTGAGTGGAGCCAAGTACTTCACAAAGATTGATCTGAAGAGTGGTTATCATCAGATTCGTGTCAGAGAAGGAGATGAGTGGAAGACAGCCTTCAAGACCAGAGAGGGTTTGTATGAATGGTTGGTCATGCCATTTGGGCTAACCAATGCACCAAGCACATTCATGCGGCTGATGAATGAGGTATTGAAAGAATTTTTAGGCAAATTCGTCATTGTCTATTTGGATGATATTTTAATATTTAGCGAGAACCCTGGACGAGCATCGATGCATATCGGAAGGGTTTTTGAGAAGCTACGGGAGGAGCAATTGTTAATTAATCTGAAGAAGTGTAATTTCGTGAAGAAGGAGTTAGTGTACACGGGATTTGTCATCTCAGTCGAAGGTCTAAAAATGGACCCAAAAAAAGTGAGAGCTATCATTGAATGGCCTACTCCGAGAAGCACGGTCGAGGTAAGATCATTTCATGGTCTAGCAAGTTTTTACAGGGAAATTCATTAGGAATTTCAGCGGTATTTGTGCACCCCTTACAGAAACAATGAGAGGGGATAAGAAAGAATTTAAGTGGACCTTAGGAGCGAGATAAGAGCTTTGATATGTTGAAGAAGAAGGTTACGAGAGCAACCTATTTTGGCACTTCCAGATTTTAATAAGGTATTTCGGGTAGATTGTGATGCTAGTGGTAGTGCCATAGGATCTGTTTTGAGTCAAGAAGGTAAACTCTGTTGCTTACTTTAGTGAGAAACTCAATGATGCTAGGAAGAAGTATTCGGTTTATGATCAAGAGTTTTATGCTATAGTTCGGGCTCTAAAGAAGTGGCGACATTACTTGTTGCCAAAGAGTGTTTGTTCTATATCTTGATCATCGGGCCTTACGGTATATTAATAGCCAAGGGAAGCTAAATCGGAGGCACTTGAAGTGGGTTGAGTTTCTACAGAGTTATACCTTTGTGTTGAAGCACGGGAGCGGAAGGTCAAACGAGTTGCGGATGCCTTAAGTAGAAGGCAGTGTTTGTTGACAGAAATGAAGGTGGAAGTGGTAGGATTTGATGAGCTGAAGGGTTTGTACCCTGAAGATCCTGATTTTGCAGAAGCATGGAAGGCTTGCTTGGCTCTTGTCACTTTGGACAGGACCAAGTGGTTGGATTTTCTGATCCAAGATGGAATGTTGTTTAGAGGAAGTCAATTATGCATTCCAAGGAGTTCAATGAGGGAAAATCTGGTCAAGGAGAAACATAGTGGAGGGCTGGTTGGACATTTTGGTCGGGATAAGACCATTGCCCTGGTTAGTGAGAACTACTATTGGCCGCAACTACAGCAAGATGTGAAGAGGTTTGTGCAAAGCTGTAGAGTATGCCAGATGGCGAAAGGTGTGAACCAGAACAACTGGATTATATCAGCCATTACCTGTACCAAGAGAGACCATGGGAGGACGTCGGCATGGATTTCGTTCTTGGTCTACCAAGGACACGACGGGGAAATGACTCCATATTTGTGGTGGTTGACGGGTTTTCAAAGATGGCACATTTTATTCCCTACCAAGAAAACTAGTGACGCGGTTCACATTGCGGGTTTATTTTTCAAAGAGGTGGTACGACTTCATGGTCTACCAAAGAGTATCGTTTAAGACGAGAGATACCAAGTTTGTGGGGTATTTCTGGAGGACCTTGTGGAAGAAATTGAAGACAGATTTGAAATTCAGTTCTGCATACCACCCACGAGTCGATGGCCAAACGGAGGTGGTGAATAGAAGTCTAGGAAATCTATTGAGATGCTTGATAGGAGATAAGCCCACGGGATGGGATTTGGTTTTGCCACAGGCAGAATTTGCATACAACAATTCTGTCAACAGGAGTACTAACAAATCTCCATTCCGAGATAGTGTATGGGAGCAGTCCAAGGAATGCTTCCGAGTTGAGGAAGATGGATACGGGGGAAAAGTGCAGTGCCGAGGCTGAGGACTTTGCAGAGCATCTGAAGAGCGTGCATGAAGAAGTGAAGAAGCACATTACTAACATGAATAACCAATATAAGACAAGGGCAGACCAGAAGCGACGGTTCAAGGAATTCGTTGTGGGAGATGAAGTCATGGTCCATATGAGAAAAGAAAGATTTCTTGCTAAAACCTATAACAAGCTGAAGATGAAGAAGTTTGGACCATGCCGAATTATAGGAAAACGGGATTCAGGCAATGCGTATGAAGTGGAATTGCCAAGTGGCCTTAACATATCACCTATTTTTAACATTGCAGATTTGGTAGAATATCATGAAGGAGGCAGTAGCGAGACACCAAGTGCAGAATTGTGGAGTATTCCAACATCTACTCCAGCAACAGGCGAGATCGAGGAAATACTAGACACTCGAGCGGGAAGAAGTACCGAGGAACGAGGCAGTATTCCGAATATCCGGGTCAAGTGGAAGGGCGAGGCCTATCGAAGATGCAACTTGGTTGTCAAAAATAGAGGTCGACCGCCTGGGTCTTCCTCCAACAGTATAGAAGTGAAGGACACTTCTCAATCCACCCCGGTTGTCTGATGTAGGAGCATCCGGTGGCAGCAGAGCAATCTTGCATCAACAAAAAAAAATTCTAAGTGTTTGCCTTGATGTCGCGATATCGCGACAGAGAAAAGTGTCGCGATATCGCGACATGTCACGTTTTCGCGACTCAGGAAGGAGAGAGAAGGCACGGAGCAAAAATGTCACGATTTCGTGACATGTCATGAAATCACGACCGAAAGAAGACAAGAAAGGCCAGAGAAGAAAATGTCACGATTTCGTGACATGTCGCGAAATCACGACCGAAGGAGCAAAAAGAAAGCAAGGAAGGAAACTGTCACGATTTCGTGACCCAAAATAGAGAGAGAAAGCATAGAAGCCAAAGGTGCGATATCGTGACATGTCACGATTTCGTGACCCGAGAGGCGAGGAGGAGGCAGAAAGGAAAGATGTCGCGATATCGCGACATGTCATGATTTCGTGACCGAAAAGGAGAAAGAGGAGCCGAAAGGAAAGATGTCGCGATATCGCGACATGTCGCATTATCGCGACATGCATCACGACCAAAAGGAGAAAGAGGAGCAAAGGAGAAGAGTGTCGCGATATCGCGACATGTCGCATTATCGCGACCAAAGGACGAGAGAAAGCGCAAAGGAGAGAAAAGTGTCGCGATATCGCGACATGTCGCATTTTCATGACCAAAAGGACGAGAGAAAGCGCAAAGGAGAGAAAAGTGTCGCGATATCGCGACATGTCGCATTTTCGTGACCAAAAGGCGAGAGGAGGCGCAAGAGAGAAAAAGTGTCGCGATATCGCGACATGTCGCATTATCGTGACTCAAAAGG